>WBMV01006118.1:474490-603483 GCA_013396655.1 Campylorhamphus procurvoides
GCCGGGATGGGGATCCGCGTGAGGCGGCAGGGTGGGAAACAGGGGATGTGTTACAGGTAGTTTGGCGGAGGCTCTGCCAGGGAGGCTGTGATGTGCTCGCGGCGGAGTTAATAAACTCGGGCAGTTCTCCCAAGCGTTGACTCAAGTTGGTACCTGGTTGCCTTTGGCTGGCCCTGCGTAAGGCAGGGACGCGGCCGTGTCAGGGGTGATGCGCAGCTTGCAAACAGTTTACCGTACAGGTGTGTGGCTATGTGAAGTTATCACGCCTGAGCTCTGCTGCAGATGTGTATGTTTTTTTTTCAGCCTTATTGTCCAGTGTATGTTAACACTGTATCATTATGTTGCTACAAAACTAAAACATATTTATATTTACCTTTGGAGGATGTGGCAGCACTCGTAAGCTCAGCTACCAGCGAAACTAGACTGAGTTTAAAAAGTAGGCACTGTGATACAATAACAAAGAAGCTGCCTAAAAATAGATCTGCTTAGCAAGATGGTTAGGCTGTGCAATTGTATTGTGGCACTTTCAAAGAGACTGGGTTTAAAGTTAAGAAACTAATGCCCCTTCCTGTAGTCTATACGTGGGTTATTTTATTGTTGTGAAATCAGATACATGATATATAAAATTCCTATGGATTTGGATGCAATAACGCACAGATAGAGACCTATCAATGGAATATGCCTCATTTCTTATTTTCATTAGACCAAATGTTCATGTGCTGGCAGAACAGGTGCTGGATGCACCTTTTTTAAGCACTGAACCTTATAACAGAAAGGAAACATTTCATGTTACTTTATCCTTCTACCCTTATTGAATAGTTTTGCTGAGAAAGTGTAAGTCAGTATCAATAGCAACTAGCATTGTTGCCAATTCCTTTCCTGCAGACAGGTATTAAGAGAACTACAGAAGAAAACACCCAGTAGATTTCAGGGACCAAAATCAGTAAAGCAGTACATAGGAAAGAAAGATGTGTTAGCAGATCAGAAATTCAAAGTGCCTGTGGTCTTTTTATCAGTTGTCATCAACCTCTAATCCTGTTGTATTCTGGGAAACATTTTATTTATATATGCTGTTCTTCACCTAAGTTATCTAATTCTTTGTAACTGGTTGTATCTTATCAGATGTGATTTATTCATGCACATTGTCTAAAAAAAGAATCTTGAATAGTAGTGGTGAATCTTGAGTGGAATGGTAGGAATGTAACCTTTTCCAGCAATTTGGAAACATAAAATTAATGACTGAAGTTCTTCGATCCCATTTAAGTTTCAGAGGCATACTTTTCTTTCTTTTTTTTTTCTTTATTGCAAAGGGAACAAACTAAATGGTTTAAATTGTACCTCTTAAAGATAAAAGGTTGACTTTTGCTTTTTTTTGTTTGTTTGTTTGTTTTTAAATGCATTCAACAACCAGAAGGTTATGATGGAATGTGCTAAGATGTTCAATTGTTACTGTTTTGAAAATCTTTGAAGGAAAGCATATTTGCTAACTCATGGTGACAGAAATACATGCAGAACTCAGTAAAAACATCAACAGAAATGCCCTGTAGGAATGTATCAGCAGGTGGATGAGCAGGTAAGCTAATGTAGAATTGTAGAGTTACTGGAAGCTTTCTACAAGTGCTTGTAAACTAAGAGGTCAAATAAATATATATTTTAAAAAATAAATGCCATTTTCTGGGGTAGCTTAAGCAAACTTTTAACAAAATCATAAACTGAAAGCAAGCTGTAGTATTTTTATTGAGCAGGAAAAGGATGTGTTAGCAGCAGCATAAACCTCTGAATCACACTTGGCCTATGTAATGACATTTAGATAGGTTAAAAGCAGGAATAATCATTTACATGAGAAAAAGGAGATAGGAATGGAAAAAAATTATGCACTTTATTAAAATCATGTGTCATATGCCTTCATGTGCCATATACCATCAGATGGGAATAGGTCATGAGTTTTAAGTGAAGGAGATTTAACTCTCCTTAGTAGGTCTGTTGGTGATTAATGGATTGTCACCACTTTTTTAGGTAAAGACTACTTAAAAGAACAAATGCTGTCAAGATTCATTCTAGAACAGGCAGCCACGTTAATGCAGATACATATTAAGAAACAAAGGATCTAGAAGTTATCTGGCCTGAGGAGATGGGTGTGGGAAGCATTTCTACAATGATAACCACCATTTAAAAAAAAAGAAAAAGCATAAAAGTTATAATGTGAAGATTATGGTTTTCTGATACCTGAGATTCTGTTTTAAATTTGTCATATTTGAGCAGAGAGTATACTTTTGTTTGAGGAAAAAAAGTTGGTAAGAAGAATGGTGTCTTTCATTTTTTAAAATGTGAATATATTCTTCCATCACTGCAAAGCTGGGGTGTGGCGGTATAATTGGTCTTTGTAGGCACTGCACAATAAATAATATTGTGGAGTACTGCAGTTCATTAGAGCAGCTGTTGCTTATTATACTTGTATAAATGATGTAGTTATCGCGAATGGATGTAAAAGGTGGTTGTTTCAAGTACTGGTGCAGAAGTAGAGCTGCATCAGCTTGAGGGACCCTGCACAAGCAGAATTATTTTCATAAATACATTTTAAGTACTTATAGTTAAGGCAAAATACTGTACCATCAGATTATCAGAAACCTCAAGGAATGCTTCTCTCAAGGGCATACTGATCATTGCTCTCTGCTTATTAACATACATATACCTTCTTGTTTGTGCTCTCATTTGTACTATAGAAAACAACCTTTGACAGCTCATTTTCCTCTGCATTTGTAGCCAATGAGAAGAATTAACACCAAGTAAGAGCTAATTTTGCCTATGTTAGGAACAAGGCATTGCCTTCTACATGCAAAATTAATTATCTCAAAATATGTTTTCATATTTTTAAGGTACTTATTTTGGTTTATTTTGTCCTTTTTCCTTTTGAAGAGAATCCCAAGCATAGGTGTTTTGGTGAATTTTGTTGTATGTTAACTATCCAGACTGCGATGAAAAAATTTTCTGCTCTTGCATTTTGTCCTTTAAACCTCTTTATTTTTGAATGTCTCATTTTCTATTAATAGCTTACACCAGTAACACTAATATCTTGTTGCCTAGTCTTTTTAGTAGCAAGAGCAGCAAAGGTGAAACTGCCGAGATTATTGTGCTTTCTGGAAGACTTCAAGAATCCCACAGAAACAAGTATGAAACTTTTTTCCTGCTGACTGTTGCTGCTTGGGAAAACTTGGAGCATGACAAAATAGTAAAACGTGCTGCATCTATTCAGCATAGAAGGTATCCTTCCGAGTGCAGTGATGAGAAAGGACAACATTTCATAAGGAAAATCTCCAATAATCGTTGCCTTATTTTTTCTGTCCATCAGACAAGGATTGCCATACTCTGAAAGATGATCAGATGACAGATAATTCTGGCTTTACACTCCCTTTTCTCAGTTTCCCTCTGAATTTATTGGATTTTATTTCTTTAATAATTTTATACATTTTGCATGTTCTGACTGTTCTTTTTCTTCTTTGTTTTTTTTTTTTAAGAAAATTGTAATGCAAATCAGATATTCCAACTAAGTATTAAAAACTATATAAAATTTATAAACAAGCTACAAATATTCAAAAAGTCAGTGATTCTGGGGTACTCAATTCAATGCTCTAAAGAATCATTTATTGTAATGGGCACATATGCCCAGTTTCTGAAAACGGGTGTCTTTTGCCGACACCAGTGTGTGACATTTGCAGGTTCTCCTTTCCCTTGCTGGCAGCTCGCAGTCGGGGCCATGAACACACTGACACACAAGCTGATGGTGTCTCTTCCTGAGCTCATCCTGTTACAGTTTTGGCTGAAGCCACTGTTCAAGTCTGTCATATTGGTCAAACAGAATGGAAAAGACACCCAGATTTGATTGCTTTTGCTAACAGAGGTCCAATCTTTATCTCTGCTTTGAGCTAATGAAAAAAATTATCAAAATGCTAAGAGTTTGTATAGAATGTCCTTGTTCTTTGCTTTTAAACAAATAAGTAATGCTCATTAAGAGAAAATTCAAATACTTTTTTTCAAAAACTGTGTCAGCTGAGATAATTTCTATACTTAACTGGGCTACCAACGTCCATAAACACATATTTAATTGGACATGAAGATACATATTTCATCTGCAGCAGATAGCGTGGTAGAACCACTCAAACCCAGGAAATGAATTACATACAAATGGGAAAGCAGTTTTTACCATGTGTCTTGTGTGACAACAGATGTCATGAGAGAAGCCCATAATCTATATTGCACACTTGATATAAGATTGGTTCTTTTCCAATTCCCGCTTGCATTATTAAACATTGGTACATGTAACTACAGAGAACAGGCTACAGAGAAAAAGTCTACCTTAGCGGTCAGTCCTGTAAAATTTTGGTTTGCTGTTTTTAAACATGAATAGTAAACAGTCCTATGCTTGTTCAAACACTTAAGAAGTGGTGATAATGACAAGTTCTAGTCTATATCACAAATCTAGCTACAAGGTTTAGCTCAGTTTAATACCATGAATATACCTTTTTGGGGAAAATCTCATGTTTTAACAGTGTGCAGGTTGAATTGTCTCTGGACTTCCGGAGAGTGAAGTTTGCTGGATTAGAGCTCAGGTCCAACTGAGAGCAAAGCAAAGGCATTCACAGCAGATACTCCTTAGGATTAGCTACCTTGAAGCATTATGTAATGAAGAATATATTTTGTTGATGTTGGGTCTTACACCGTGCATAATATCTGAGTACTTTCCTATAGCACACCAAACCACATAACCAATGGACATAGCATATCTGTTTGGTTTTTTTTTTTTTTGTTGTTTGGTTGATTTTTTCCATTTTTGTTACAGTAGTAGTAAAATTTTGGAGATTTGTTTTTAATTGCTGGGTTTTAGTGAGAGTTTCTTTTCTTTCTGCATGTGTATTTTAATTGTGTTTCATTATCACTGCTGCCAATGGTTTTCAATAGCAGCTTTAGGAGACAAGTGCCTGCAATGGAAAATTGTGATGACATGTACATGTTCCTACATTTTCTGCTAGCAAAAGGGGAATTAAAAAGTGGGCTTTTCACGTGGAATGAAAAGTGATGTTGCTGCACTTAGCCTGCAGATCTGTAGTTTTATCAATTTGCAAAGAGTAGAAAGAATTGGTTTCTGTGTTTCTGATAGTACTTAAATATAAGTGCTGTCTTTGAAATTGTGACTATGTCAACAACTTGTGTCTGCCTTCTTTAAAGTTCTGCTTCTTGCTTTGTTTCAAATTTGATAGGAAAGTGAAAGTCTTAGTTTCATTGTATCCAAAAGCGTGTTATCCTACTAGCAAAGAAAAAGTAACAGTACTGTGAATAGCAGACTTCCAGCAGATGTGTGTTTGAGAGCTATTGTAAAACAATAAGGAGTAGATTTTGAGGTGTTGCTGGAAATATAGAAAACAGGACTTGATCATGA
This sequence comes from Campylorhamphus procurvoides, assembly GCA_013396655.1. Taxonomy (NCBI): domain Eukaryota; kingdom Metazoa; phylum Chordata; class Aves; order Passeriformes; family Dendrocolaptidae; genus Campylorhamphus; species Campylorhamphus procurvoides. The sequence continues at coordinate 479,925 of WBMV01006118.1, forward strand.
ATTCACAGAGCTAACATCTTCTCTTGTAATGAAAAAAATATGTAGCAACCTTTTTAGGTTTGTGAGACCTTGGTAGAAAAAGAAATATTTTTTTTCTTTTAATTTGTTTTTTAAGATAAAATATCAATAATTCATAACTGTACTGTTTTGGATTTTTTTCCTTATAATTTGACATGGAAAGTGGTGATGAATTAAAAAAAATGGATGTCAGAGGTAACAGTCCATTATATCATTTAATTATAATGGGTTGACATTCACTATGAATGGTACAGTATTATTTTTCATAGAAGTGTTAATGTGAAATAATTGTGAGTAACCATCATACACTTCAAGAAAAGCAGAGTATGTTGTTTTAAGTTATAGTCGTAAAAGATTTCAATTGAATAACCAGTTTAATTCACTGCTTCTTGAAGCTGAAGTTCTTTAGAGTTCAGTGAGGCAACTCAACATTCAGATACTGTGGTGTTTAGTAGGAATGAAAAGTTTAAATAGATTGAGAGAAGTTGAATAAACTGCCTAAATATAGGCACTTAGAGTATATAGCAAAGTTACTCTTCTTGTATAACCATGAGGAAAATCTTTGACAGGAGGAATTAGTTTCATATTGACAGAGATTTGGGCTAGCGCCTTGAATGATGAGCATAGGATGTTGTGTTTTTTGTTATTTTCTTTCTTCTGTTACTTTACAAAAAGCACAAAGTAAGAATTTTGAAAGTAGACTAAAAATTCTCTGTAGTCAATGGAATCTCATTCTGTAGTCAACAGAAAGGAACAGGTTCTGTGGTTCAAAACAGAAACATAGTATTTTGATGGTGGAGACTTTTCTGTCGCAGGCTGAGCTGTGAGAATGTACACAGTGCAAAGTGCAGCAGATAAGGTTTGTAAACAAGTACTAGATGAGTTGTTCCAGGAAAGGATCTAAATCCATATGGGATCTTCTCAATGTTATGGTGCATTTGATGACGCAGATGTCAACATCCAGTTTCAGTTAGTATGAATTTTCTTAAAACTTCCCTGGGACTGGAGAGATTCCGGTAGTGTTTGATCTAGAGACTGATATCAGTGAAGTATTTGTGTATCCCAATACACTCCAAACTGCCTTTTGCTCCCATAGCTCCACTGAGCTCAAGAGATTAATCCACATGTTAAATACCAAAAGACACAGCTGTTCCCAATGGTGTTTTACAAAAGGTATGCCAGAAATCTTGAATTTCTACAGAATTTACTTAACGTTCTGAATTTCAGTGGCATTTTGTGGAGAATAACAAAAGTGAGTATTTTCAGATTTGGGTGGGGAAAAGAGTATTGATGAATACTCTAATCGGAATAATCTCTCTAGGATTCCAAGTGAGGGACTCCAGGGAATAGGTCAGAGTGCCTCATGTTGTTTCTTGCCTTAAACTGACCATTAAAGTTGTGTTTTAACTAAAGGGATCCTGCAGCTAAAGAAGGCTTTCTGGGAGCAGGAGAAAGAAGAAAAATCATAGACCCCTTTACATGATGTTTTGCCACCCACAGTACTTATTGTTTATATTTTTCTCCTTCTTTCATTTTCACTAGCTAGCGTACTGAGTACTTTTTGATTTGAAGGACGACTGTGGTCTACAGATTGAGAAATGCTGTTTCGGAAAAGTGTTTGTTGCCTATCAAGGAAAACTAAGGAGCCTGCTTTCACCAGAACAGTGTCAGCTTTTGTGCATACTTCCTTAAGATCCCCTAAAAATATGGTATTAACATCACATAGATAAAACCAATTTATTCTCACTTTGGAGTTTAGATGATTTTCTGTAGCTTCCAACAAGAGTGAGGAAGACCAGGAACACTGTAAATAATGAGTGATCATAAAAATTGTGCTAAAATACATTAACTTTAAAGAATCAGATAGTTTATTATCATCCAGATTAATCCTCATCTATTTTTTTATCACGGTGACTGACGGTGAGTGACTGTTGAGTGCTACCTGACCTGTAAAGTAGAATGGAAAAAGTAGTTGAAATGACATTTTCTTGCCTCTGTGGCAAATAAACATTTCACAGTTTGTTATTTTATGCCCTCTCCCCAGTTGTACATGTACCAGCTGGATGGCATCTGAGAATTGTTTTAGCGTTTTGTCATTCTATAGCCCTCTGATGGAGATGACATTTAGAAGAAAAATTACTGATTTCTCTGTTCACTATAAAGTAAACATGCATAGCTAATGGTTCTGTTCACCACAGATCATACTTATGCATTTTTAATAAAAACTTGATTTTAATTCATACATAACTTATGAGAAATGTGTATCAGTTTAGGAATCTGCTGATTCCCACTTATATGTTTACATATATCTTTATACCTTGGAAATATCTTTTGTTTGAATCTCAGATTCACCTTTTATAGACAAACTTCCTTCTCTGCTGCCTATGTAATAACGTGATGTATAGAGGAAATTCTGGTTATTATACTGATTGCTAAAAACAGTAAAGATACCATTTATATGACATAAATGAATCTCAGATTTTCCTATGCTGTTTGAAGTAATAGCTTTCTAATATAAGAGTTTGGGTGTTCTTCCTGTTTTTTCGCAGTTGGGATGTTAGGCAGCATCTCTAGTGGCAAGTCACTAGTTACAAGTAACTGGCAAGTTACCAGTTATGTGAATGGGAATAGGAAAAGTCTGTCGTATTCTATATTCATACCATAACAGATTGAATTCTTGTTTCCTTCTCACCCTGTTTTTCTTATGGAGGAATTCTCATTAGTGCAGTTTTGTGCAGAAAGCAGCATATGAGGTTAATTCTATTATTTCAAAGAGGCATGTTGAAATGATGATGCCTGTCATCTTTCTATGTCACATCACCTTTCAGAAGGCAAAAATGCAGGTCCACTTGCAGGTGGTGAGAGTCCTGCTATCTCCTTTAAACATGTAATGAATAGGCTTTGAACAACTTTGTGGAAGTGGCTGCCTCTTTCCATTGAATATAGGGATCTTTGATTTGGGAATGAAACTCCAACTTCATTTCTGCATGTACCTTTGTTTACCTCATTATACCGTTAAGCCTTCTTATTTTTGATGATACCTTTGTGCTAAAGAGGAGAAGATAGACTGTCAAACTTTTTTTTTTTCAGAGTTCAGGCAGAACATAATTGAGTGATACATAACGTTTCTTCTGGATGAATGGAAGTCATGCTAGGGGCCTGGAACAAGGGTCAGAGGCCTGCCCTCTTCACCTTGAATAGCATTTACTGTCGCTCTGAGTGATGCTGCAGTAGAGAATTAAATTGGTGTGCAAGAGCAACATAGTATAAAGAGGTAAAGGGTCTTGAATTTAAGGTACTAATATTTATGTAAGAAACCTTAACTGTCTTGGGAAATGATGTCATTCCTTTCCAGGTGACTTCTAGTATAGGTCAATTTACTAATTAAAAATTCCTTTAAGCCTCTTCATAGACAGACTACTAATTGGCCCTCAACAAATATATTCTTCTTGTTTGAAGATAAAAAGCTTTTGTGAGGAGAGGAAGATAGATGGTATGATGTCTCTCTAGAACAATGCATGTCTCTTTGAAAAGCTATTCTTCAATAATTAAACAAAATGTAAAGTTTGCAAATTTTTGCCACAACCAACAAGGGCTTAGCGTTTTTCATTATACTCTAGTCACAGTCTTTGTGGTGTCAGGGTATTCTATTACAGAGCACAGAAACAAAAGGAGGAAAAAACTCCGTTGTGTGTCATTGCTGCCTTCACAAAGCCACAAATACATTAAACTCAAGATACTGTTCATTGTGCTCTTGAGCCACCAGTGACAAAGGTGCTGTGAGTACCACTGAATCTCAGGCAGTCATATGTCCTTACATCAGTGTTCAAATTGGCAGAGCAAATAGCAGTAAAACAGATGAAAACATTACCACTAAAGGACTGCTAAATGGTAAGAGGCTTGTCTGAAAAAAAAATAAATGAAGGGGATACAGAATTTAGATGTTTTTGTTTTTAAGTTTTTGTCTGTGCCCATCCCGTGCCCTTGAGGCCAGTTAGCTTTTATTTTCTTTGACACTTGCAGCTCTCACAGACAGTGACAGCAGCTTGGTAACAAGCCAGATGATGGCACTGGTAGTGTTAACGTAAGGTATGGACTTAAGTGTATCCTGAAAACAGAGTTCATTGTCTTGGATTTTATCAGACTGGCTTTCCTGACTATAGTACTGGCAGTAAATTTGGTATTTGCAGAGGTAAAACCACAAGAAACTGCAACTGAATGTAGAATTCAGCAATATCCCTAATAATGTCTATTTCTGGACTTGGCAACCCTTCAGACTATTTAGAGGGTCTTCTGCCTGGTACAATCTCTTTTTGTTTGTTTTTTTTTTCTTTCTTTTTTTTGGTAAATGAAAACCATCATCCAGAGGTGGGGTCATACTGGCAGGTACAGAAGAAAAGTTATTGGCCTCAATGATTGGAAGAAAGGTCTGTTCTGCATTGTGCTAAACTGTGCTTTTTCAGATGCATAATAAAAGTTATTTATGGACACCGATAAAATGGTATCTGTTGTATAATATCACAGATCGGCATAAGGACAATAACAAAAGGCAGCTGGTTTAGTAAGCTCTATTTGCTGCAGAAATATGCTGTTCTTTGCGAATTGAAATTAAAAAAAAAGAGGAGAATGTTGGGGGGGGGGGGTTCTTTCTTCCTGGTATTTGCAATTATTCTTTCTTTGTGGTGTGCTTATAAAGACAATTATATGGGTCCCATGTCAGTATTATATTTGTCATGACTAACGCGTTATTGGAGGACAACTGCTCCTCTCTGCCCAGCACATCGTAACCACCACTGATGATAACAGAAGTTATGAGTGTAACCCTCCTCTGCATTACATCAATGGGGGATACTGGAGCTCTCATGGTTTCAGTTAATTAACTTAGGTATAAAATCAGGAATGCAACAATGATGGATCTGGGACTATTCAGATGCTTGTTCAGAGTTCAGTGCTTGTAAGGAGGTTTTGAACTTCCAGCAGTTATTAGTTGGCCTTTGTAACAGACAAATAAGAAAGTCACTGTCCAAATGCACATCTGAGTCTTTCAGAGTATGCTGAATGTCTTCACTAGAAGGCCAGGTACTCAGGTCCCCATCAGCCTAGAGCAGCCACAAGAAAGCTTGGTGTGCTTCCAACTTGTAAGCATTTTATGGTAATTCCTCAGTCTTTCTCTAATTTCATCAGGATTAAAACCAGGGGTGACCAGCAGATTTTTTTAAAGCAATTCAGATGCTGTAATGGTACTTTGGTTACTGTCAGTTCTGCTGAGAACTGGACCGAATTGGAACAAAGGAGAATATAAAGTGGCACGGTGCCATCATAGTGCTGTTAAGAGCTAATGTAAACTCAGCTGGAGAAAATCATTTGCAGTGAACAAGGTTTACTGGCCATGACAAGCCCAAGAACATATTTTCAAGAACGACCTCTTGGCATTTTAGCTGTTGTAATGAACTGCATGTGTAAATGTGTAAGCACTTGCTTCTCTCAGCTTAGACCTGCATGGTGAGCAGTCCAGACTGGCCTGCGGAAAGTACCTCCATGCCTCTATGTTCACGTTAAATTATTTTGTTTGTTTGTTTTGTTATTCAAAATTTGAGGAAATTGGAAATTCTGCAGTACTTAGGGTGACTAATTAGATTTCTGGGTGAGCACAAGCCCTGAGGTTTTTTAGAAAGTGAAAAGTATTCATCTTAACTGCAGCATCTATTCCAGACAGTTTCCTTACTAATTTAAGAGAAGATACAAAGCTACAGTGGTGAATGGATTGACCAGTTAATATTGACATTTCATTTTATACTTATAACATTTAGAAATAGCCAACTTTTGACAAATTAGTAGTATGTATTTATATGAATTAGAAAACCTACACTTATAGTAAATTCCCTGTGACCTTTCAGTTTGAGGACCCTGAAGAATGACCATACTAAAGGTCCCAGCTTCTCTGATGTTAAGTACAAGTATGACAGTCCTAAATTGGGAGGAGCTGTTGACTCCTTCAAAGGCAGGGAGGCCCTGCAGAAAGACCTTGACAAATTAGAGGGCTGGGCAATCAGCAATCAGATGACGTTTAACAAGGGGAAGTGCTGGATTCTGCACCTGGGATGGGGCAACTCTGAATGTACATACAAACTGGGAAATGAGATGCTGGAAAGAAGTGCCATGGAAAGGGACCTGAGGGTGACAGTCTGTGACAAGTTGAATATGAGTCAGCAGTGCCCTGGCAGCCAGGAGGGCCAACTGTATCCTGGGAGGCATCAGGCAACGTATCACCAGCCAGTCAAGGGAAGGGATTGTCCTGCTCTGCTCTGCACTGGGGCAGCCTCACCTTGAATATTGTGTGCAGTTTTGAGCACAAAAAATATAGGAAAGATATTAAGCTATTGGAAAGCATCCAAAGGAGGGCAATGAAGATGGCAAAGGGCCTAGATAGAAAGCCATACTTGGAAAGGAGATCACTTGGTCTGTTCAGCCTGAAGAGGAGGAGACTGAGGGGAAACCTCATAGCAGTCTACAACTTCCTCACAAAGGGAAATGAGGGGCAGGCAGTGATCTCCTCTCTGTGGTGACCAGTGACAGGACCCAAGGGAATGCCATGAAGCTGTCTCAGAGGATGTTTAGGTTAGATATTGGAAAGAGTTTTTTCACCTTGAGGGTGGTTGGGCACTGGAACAGGCTCCCGAAGGAAATGGTCACAGCGCTAAGCCTGACAGAGTTCAAGATGTGTTCGGTCAACTCGCTTTTGCACATGGTGTGATTCTTGCAACTTTCCTGTACAGGTCCAGGAGGTGGACTTTGACAATCCTCGTGGGTCCCTTCCAACCATGGATATTCTGTAATTATTCAATAAAGATGGCTCAGGGAGATGGGGCATTCATTTACCCTCCCAGGTGGACTGGTGCTTGAGAGAGAAACATAGTCTCCTAGTCAGTAGTAAACTTTAAAAACTTGATGAACTTTTTTTTTTTTAAATGTCTGAGATATATTATATCTGTAAAAGTGAAAGTTGGGGATACCAACAGATGCCAGAGGAGTACTTAAGAATAGTCCTCTCTGAGGTAGTTTGGAAGGTATGTCTGTCATAACAAGATGCAAACCTCATATTTTAACCTCTGCAGATTTCATGAGGCCATGAGTCTAAAATCTCTGCACCATAGGCCCACCTGCACAATTTAGGACAAGAATTTTTTCTGCTCTCGTGGATGTCTCATAGATGGTGGTGCTCAGCCACAGCTGGTACCTCTGATGAGGACATACTCAGTGGCCTCCATGTAAGCTGTGGATCCAGGGGACTGAGCTGTGCTGGCAGTCTTTATACCCCGATACCACAATGGCTGCTGAATTGGCCACATTCTTACAGTGTTAAATCATTCCACTATGAATTTGCTACCCACATAATCTAGTGAGAAGATGGAGGAGAAGGTTTATGCTCATGCAGAGACCTGAGCCTGGCACTGGGGTGTCTCTAGACTTCTTTAGTGGGGTGTTATAACTTAGAGCTTTTATGCCATTTATCTTGAAGATGTGAAATTTGTTGAGGAGTTGTGCTGAGGCATGCTTGCTGGCAGAAGGAATGGTTAATCTTGAGTGTTTCCACATAAAACGTCAACTTGTGTTTGTGGGGAACCTCTATGTTATAGCCATCCTAGGATTTGTATAAGGTCAGTATACAAACACAGCCATCCAAATCTCTTTAAAACATCAAATTTGATAGAGATAAGATGTGCTTAGAGAATGTTTTTTTAAAAGGTCAGAAAGTAAAGATGATTTATTTAATTCAATTGAAATTCAGCAGGTCTTAGGTTAAGGTTAGGGATAAAGAAAATAGATCTCTAGGATGATGCTATACTTGAGAGAATATTGATCAGTAATTGTTTCAGCAGGAGCTGATGGTGAGCTGAAAAGTAGTTTTACAAATTTACATAAATATTTCTAATTAGCACTTCCTGTTGTAGATAGCTTTATCTAGATTTTTGTTCCACACTTTGTCTCTACATTAGTACCAGTACAGCAGTGTTAGACCATTCTCATTTTTTATTAAAAATATGTTAGGAAATCCTGTCTTTTGTTTAATGTTCCTGTGGTGTAAGAAAATAAACACTTTCTTGGACATTATTAGTTTACTGATTTCATGAAGAAGAATGTTTTACACTGCAGTGGTTTTAGTGGATACCCTACAGAGTGAGTAGCGTTACCATAAGAATGTTGGCCTTGGAAAGGGAAGCATTTTTGAAAGTATTTGATAATCACTTAAGGAAGATGTATCTATGGAGTCCTTCTAACAAGAGCACTCATACTTGAAAAATGTCATACAGTTGTTTTCTTTTACAACACCTTTCTCCTTGTGTCTACTTTACAGTCGCCCCATGATTGCAGAAGTAATACAAGGTGCTTAAGGATGTGTGGGTCATCACAGTCTTCCACTAATCAGTTAGTATAATCTTAGAATAAGTATTTCTAGTGCCCCATATTGGAGATCTGTGTCATTTTCTGTACCACTCTTTGCTGCCATGCTTTCCATGCATGCAAGCACATGAGAGAAATTCCCATGAGGTAACTTCGTGTCTAGGCTGCCTGTCAAGATGATGGAGGCAGTCAGGGTCTTGCAGTGCAGGAATTCACTGCTCTTTGTTAGCATTTAGAAACCTAACTTAGGTGCTTTAAATCATGCTCTGAAAGAACCACTATCTCTATGAACTTGGTATAGAATATGAAGTCCCAAATTAGGTGTCTAGAATACACAGAATACTTGTGCTTTTTCTGCTCCCATGCACATCTGGTGTATACTTCTTTGTGTTAAGTGTACAGTAAGTTAAAATACAGATACATTTCTTTTCTTTTTTTTCTTTCTCTTTATCCTCCCTCTGTATTTCACAGAATCACATAATGGTTGAGATTAGAAGGAATCTCTGGAGACGATCTATTCTAACCTGCCTGCTAGCACAGCCTCACCTAGAGCAGCTTGTACAGGATCATATTCTGGTAGGGTTTCACCCTACCTCTCTGGGCGGCCTGTTCCAGCGATCTGACACCCTCAAAGTAAACAAGCTTGTCTTCATCTTCACATGGAACTTTCTATATTTCAGTTTGTGTTTGTTGCCCCTTGTCCTGTGGGCACCACTGAAAAGATTCAGGCTCCATCCTCTTGACATGTGCATGCACAAACTCTGCCATAACCAGATTTCTAAAGTTCTGTCATCTTATGAATCTTCATAATACATCAACAACAAAAAAAAAGAGTTTATTTCTTCAGGCTTAACGATGTAATAAGGATATAATTGTAAATGGGAAAGCTGTAAAATAGAGTTAATAAAGTCCATCCTTAAAAGGACTATTTACCCTCATAATGGCAACTGAGTCTGCTTTAAGAGCTGACGTACTAAAGGAGTGAGTGAGGTTTTCTTTCATACCTTCTTTTTGTCACTGTTCCTATATTTTCACTATTCAGGTCCTACTTGTTTTAGTTCCTTGAAATATCTTGGTAGGAAGAAAAGTTAGATAGAGCCACTGCTTGTGGCAGTTGATATGTTATATTAACTTGCCTTCTGCTGCTACCATGAGGAAAATTACCTATATAGCTATAACCTAAGCTATATAAGCAGCAAGGTTTGCCTACTAAATATCTACTAACAAAGATGAAATATTTCTGGATGACATCACTCTCTCTGTACCGAGTCTTCATGAATCTTCTTAGTTGCAATTACCTGGGGAGCTGCTTGGTGACAAGGCAATGTCTAGCCAAACAAACCCTGCTGCATTTCACTGGACTATCTTCTTTATTCCCATAAGTAATAGTGGTTAAAAATGTGAGGGAATATCAGTTCTGTTGCAGCATAACAGGAGAAAAAGAGGCAGAGATGTTCCCCCAAAACAGTGTGCAGCTTGAGGAAGTGCATATTTAGTGAAAAAAAATCCATTGACAATAAGTGAATGAAATGATGGTAAGGCTTATTGAATTCAACCAGTGCAGGCAGGAAAATAAGAACTGGTCTCTGATGTAGTAACACAGCCACCAGGAGATGTGGGGATGAAGGAATGGGGAGAAGAGATGGAGGGAAGAGAAAGGATAGAAAATACATAATTGGTGGGACTGATTTTTAATTTGGAAAATTATTTTCAGACCAACCCATAGACCAACATCTTTTGATGCTGGTCTGAAATCCAAAAGGACAAAATGAGTAACAGGTTTTCAGTGATTCGTGGTTCAGATGAGATAAAGGGGTTGAAGGAAGCATATCAATTTTAAACATTTATTCAATGTATGTATACATATACAGGAGATGTACGTGTATGATGGGAAAAAATGTCTCAGTGATGTGTAAAGATGTCATACTTGACACTGAATTCATATTTAAAGCAGTGATATGTCAGGTACTGCAGGTGTACTACAGTGTATATATGATGACACTGAATGTATCCTAGCATTTGGGACTTTCAAAGAAAAACTCATACCTTTATAGCTTTAGCTGGAAAACTGGGCTTCTGGGGACAAGATTAGTAGTAGATGGAGCTTAGACACAGGCAGAGTCTTAATATGTTGAATAGAGGGTGCGCATAAGCAATGAATTACATATCCCTTTTCAGCTCAGTATTGCAACAAAGGAGGCAGCAGCTTAAGCAAATATGCCTGAATGAAGTCATAGCTCTGAATGTGTGTGCTGTGAGTCTTTAAAATAGATTCCTGTTGAATTGAATAGAATCATAATCTCCTACGCTGCATGGGTGGTACTCAAGACTTTAGGCAAATGGATTGTAAGTCTGATACTAATGGAAGTCTATTAGAAAGAGATAGGAATTTATCTTGCATGTGTCACAGGTGAATTTGTCTTTAGCAGACCTATGAACTGAGGAAATGATAAATGTTTTATATTTATGTCATTGAGTTAAATGGGAAAGATCCTTCATTCTGCCACTTCCTACTATTATTATCAATGCTAGACTGCTAATTTGGGAGAAAAAGGAAAGAAAGCAGAAGAAAAGGAAAAGTAACTGGTAATGAGTGAAGGTAGCAAGACACAGGGCTCTACTGGGAACACAGAAATATAGAACTGCTCTTCAGAGTGCAGATGGTGAGCATTTGCTGCTGGATCTTGCTGACAAGGGATTTCATTGGTTCTGGCCATTCTTTAGAGGTGTTAGGACTGCCCTCCAGGGGAAGGAGAGGTTTGTAGAGGGACAGACAAGCTGTTTCATGCACTCAGAGGTGGCTTCACAATGCCGGTAACCAGTACTGCTGATAATCAGAACTGATGTTTCTTTTGGTGGAGAAATACCCTGCATTTCCATTCATCCCAATTGCCCATGGCTTAATCACCTAAGAAAGAAATCATTTCAAGCATTTGAGCAGTGGGAGTGGGAAAAATCCATACTTTCAGCTTATGTGCTCTCATGCATTTAAAGTTAGTTTTGTAAAAAAAGAAATAATTGAAAATATTCTTAGCCTAGTAATATAAAAGTTGAAATATAGTCTGTAATTTATATTGAGTATATTTAAAAAGTCTACTAAAATTCAAGCTTCAGCTCAGATTTTATGCTAAAAGAATCAACATAAAATGAGGAGCCTGTGTAATATCAGTAAGACACTTTTATTCATGAATTATATAAATGTTGATTTTTAAAGCCCACACTAACCAGACACATGATAAAGGGAAGGATGCATTACAGTTGGGCAACTGTGGTAGTTTTAAGACTACCTGCAGTGAGAGAGCATTTGGCTAAGAAAAGGTAGTATTTTACAGGTTTCTTCTACTTTTGAAACCTGTTCTTTTTTTTGCTTTTTCACTCACTTAGCTTACAAAAGCATAAAATAATTTTCCGTTTCCATTTTTCTTTTCACTTTTTGTTGAACAGAGTACATGCTTGGTAGTTGCTGAATGTATAATAATTTATGTACTGCTTTCAAAATATCTGTTGTTTGTTTCCTGGAGTTTATCAATCACCCAAAAAAAAATCTGATCAAAATTTTAGTGTGTACTAAACTCCCTTGAAACTTTACTGGTATCATATTGATATGTCTAGACTAGATAATTTTTTGTTAATTTGCTTTTCTCTACTTAGTTGTCCTAACTTACCTTAGCTGCTACTCAGACCTGAAGACTAGGTATTTTGCTGCTTTAGCTACTTGGTAAGCTAAGGAATAGTCATTATAATGAAAGCTGTTTAGATGAATGCCATGGACTTGCCTTAGGTCCTAATGTAGGCTGGTTGCTTGGTTTCTCTGCTGTGAGCAGGGTGTGCAGAGCAGGAAGAAGTAAGTACTCTTGGGGTCATTCTGAGGGTGTGGAAGGTGTCTCATTCCCCTTCGTGGCTGGGTTTAAGGGATCACCCACAGTGCACATTAGATGTCTATACAGGTGTAGGATCCACACTTGCAACTTGTGCTTGAGTCGGACACTGAGATTGCTGTTCCATCCCCAAGATGAGGCTTGATCCTTTCTGTCACTGTGTGTCTGGAGAAGGAGTGGTGGTAGCTGTACTGCTTCCCACTTTTCACATAGTAAGAGACTTAGTTTGCACACACAAAAAAACCATCAGTTTGCCCTCTTGAGAAGACTTAATTTCTCAGCCATTTTGAGAGACAGTACCCTCACCAGTACCGCAGGAGCAATGGGAACATTTATCCAGCTCTTACTCAGTCTGGGCTAAGAACAAGACGGAAAGGAAACAGGTGGCTGAGCTCCCTATGTGTGAAATAGAAGGGTTCCCTAAAGAAATGTGTTTGGACTCAGCTCTTTGGACCACATTACTCATTTTCTGTGACAGCGTTATAAGATGCATAAACAGTATTAAAAGCAGATCCATACTAGAAAATTGTTTAGTGTGGTACAGAGTTGGGTAGAAAAAGTCTTAGTCACTCTCCCAGAATCATGACATCAAGCAGTGTGAATTGCATTGGAGTTCTTAGCCCATGATTTTTCAGGACTGATCTTATTTAATTTCTTTATTGATAAAGTGGTTCAAAGATTAATCATCTCTGTTACCAAAAAAAATAGATTCAAGCCCTGGGACAAAAGCCTCTTTATGAAGCAAAAGGTCTTAAAATATTAACTAAAGTCCTGAGAAGATCCTTTATAAAAAATACTTTTATTGCACCACCAAGTTGCATTGTCAGGAAAAGCAAGATTAAGGTAGAAAGTTCAAACATAACTTTTCTTCCTTTTTTTCTCTTGCACTGTAAGGTATGGTCATTTCTATAATCATCATCAGTAGTTATCTAAAAATCCTTACAGAGGGAAATTTCTTAAGCCTGTTTTCTTCTGCTCAGTTACTGCTCATGGTCTGATTTTATTCAGTGAGACATTAAAGTCAGTTCCAACAATAAGAATAAATGAGTATACTTGGAGTTCTCTGTGCCTAGGAGAAATACAGGGTAAGTTTAAATCTGTACAAGCTGATAATTGTCATAACATTGCTCGTATCTGTTCATGCTCTTAGCTTTGCACCCTCTGTGGAGAACAGTGCCATGAGCACATAGCTTGCCACAGACTGAGTGTTGAGAATCCTCTTCAGAGGGGGGATGGCATATAGGAGCAGCCGGTGGCAGCATCCAGAGCACTGTCACTCTTTGCCAATTGTGGTCTTTTGCTTTTGAGTATCCCTCTGTGGCTGTTTAATTTCTCTGAATAGCTCCTTACAGCAATTTCTAGAACAGCTGAAAATACTCTGATGTTTGAATTGATTATTTTTTTTTAGAGTAGTCTTTCCTGAGTGCTCTTTTAAATGTGCCTGGACAATGTTTTACACAGAGTGGCATTTTTGCTGACCATTGTCCCATGTTTTACATGATTCTTATGGGTCCCTTCTGACTTGAGATATTCTGTGATTTTATCCATGGTATCCCACAGACAGAACTGAACAGTTCTTTTCCTAACCCGTCCTTCTCTTTAGCTGTGTTTTCCTTTGAATCTGGGGAGAGAAAAAAGGATGTTTTGTTTATTTCTTGTCTCTGCATCTGATTACTGTTATGACCTTACTGCTGTCTGCTAGACAAAGAAAAAAAACAACAAACCCAAACTCAAACAAAACACCCCCACCACCACAAAAAAGAAAAAGCCTGTTATAGTTCACATGTATTTCTTTATGACTGACAGTCTTCCTAAGTACAGTTCTGGTAGTGTCGGATGGGTGATGTTCTTTCTGGGCTTATTGAAGGTCAGTGATGTTTCTTCATGTTTCCAGTGTCTTTTAATTCGAGCAAATGTGCTTTCAAAAGACCAATTCTGAGTTTGTGAAAGTAGGACTCAAAGTTTTGAAGGCTGCCCGTTTTCAGTCACCCAAACCTGCTAAATTTCAAATATGAAATGGACATTCAAATACTTTTCTGTCAGCTTTGAAAGTCTTAGCTTATGGGATCTCTGTTGCAATTGCCAGAGTAACAGTTCGTGAAACCTGCCGAGTGATTCAAGGAAATTATTGGTTGCCATCATTATGGTTTTGTTTTCATTGGCAAAAACATTAGTGTAGTAGCTTTGCTATCTTGCCTCAGTTTTTCATCCAGTCTGCCAGTAATAAAACATATGATTAGTTCATTGGAAATGAGCTGCTTGCTATAATTCTTGTAATCTTCTCTGTTTTATTTTCTTTTCCTTGTCTTAGTTTTACTCCTCTTATAGGAATAAAAAATAATCAGAAAATGATGTTTGGCATTTTTAAAGCTTAGACTGCACCTTATATTTGGCAAACAGCTCAATCAGGGATCTTTTACAGTTTTGATTTTTTTTTCTTTTACCTCCCATTGCTCACCTGTCGGNTATGGGTCCCTTCTGACTTGAGATATTCTGTGATTTTATCCATGGTATCCCACAGACAGAACTGAACAGTTCTTTTCCTAACCCGTCCTTCTCTTTAGCTGTGTTTTCCTTTGAATCTGGGGAGAGAAAAAAGGATGTTTTGTTTATTTCTTGTCTCTGCATCTGATTACTGTTATGACCTTACTGCTGTCTGCTAGACAAAGAAAAAAAACAACAAACCCAAACTCAAACAAAACACCCCCACCACCACAAAAAAGAAAAAGCCTGTTATAGTTCACATGTATTTCTTTATGACTGACAGTCTTCCTAAGTACAGTTCTGGTAGTGTCGGATGGGTGATGTTCTTTCTGGGCTTATTGAAGGTCAGTGATGTTTCTTCATGTTTCCAGTGTCTTTTAATTCGAGCAAATGTGCTTTCAAAAGACCAATTCTGAGTTTGTGAAAGTAGGACTCAAAGTTTTGAAGGCTGCCCGTTTTCAGTCACCCAAACCTGCTAAATTTCAAATATGAAATGGACATTCAAATACTTTTCTGTCAGCTTTGAAAGTCTTAGCTTATGGGATCTCTGTTGCAATTGCCAGAGTAACAGTTCGTGAAACCTGCCGAGTGATTCAAGGAAATTATTGGTTGCCATCATTATGGTTTTGTTTTCATTGGCAAAAACATTAGTGTAGTAGCTTTGCTATCTTGCCTCAGTTTTTCATCCAGTCTGCCAGTAATAAAACATATGATTAGTTCATTGGAAATGAGCTGCTTGCTATAATTCTTGTAATCTTCTCTGTTTTATTTTCTTTTCCTTGTCTTAGTTTTACTCCTCTTATAGGAATAAAAAATAATCAGAAAATGATGTTTGGCATTTTTAAAGCTTAGACTGCACCTTATATTTGGCAAACAGCTCAATCAGGGATCTTTTACAGTTTTGATTTTTTTTTCTTTTACCTCCCATTGCTCACCTGTCGGAGAACACTGTCTCAAAGGCTGCCAGAACAACCACGATGAACAGTTTATCAATACCACAAACGGACAATTACCTCAGAACTCACAAATTCATGTTTTATCCCTTTGAATTTGTATGCTGTATTGTGATTGGTGGTGGTTACCTGGTTACCGGTTTCCCATTGGCTGTATATTCCCTATCTCCCATTGGCTGGCTGGTGATGCAATCCCAGCGTCATCATGTGAGGCTGGCCACGCCCCATCTGTATTCCCCTCCTTCCCTATAAGCCCTTCCCCTCTTGCTGCGTTCCACCCCCAAACTCCTCCCACTTTCCAAGCTCCTCCCTGACCCTATATAAGTCCCATGCTCCCATGAATAAACGAGTTCTAGCCCTCATCCCACCATCGGCTGGGACCGTCTCCTTTCTTCTCTCCCCTTCCGGCATGCAGCACTCACCTATGTTTCAAATTATAAATATTGTCCAAAAAATAGTAGAAAACAGTTTCCTGACAGCTTTTTAATTTCTTCCTTTTTTTCTTCTATACTATCTCCCAATAAAATTTTAAAACATATGCACCCATCTGACTTCCTTTTCTATGTGAAGGGATTAAATGTTATGTCAAATGCAATTTGTAGAAACAGATGGGTAATTATATGCATGATATCAGATGCTATCTCTGTATCTTTAAAATACATAGTTATATAAATATTTACTCATGTACAAGTTATTCTCTCTTTAAGAAAAGTTGATAAATAATATTATGTGGTGGCTTGACCCTGACTTGGATGCCCGGTGCCCACAAAAGTTGCTCTATCACTCTTCCTCCTTCCCTGGAAGGGGAGATAAAATATATCAAGAGGCTTGTGGGTTGAGATCAAGACAGAACTAGATCATTCACCAGCTACTGTCACTACCAAAACAGATTCTGTTTGGGGAAATTAATATATTACCAATCAAATCAGAGGAGGATAGTGAGAAATAAAAACATCTCTCCCCCACCCCTCCCTTCTTACAAGACTCACAAATTCTCTACTTCCTCCCTCCCTGCAGTGACACCGGGACAGGGAATGGTGACTATGGTCAGTTTATCACGTGTTGTTTCTGCTGCTCCTTCCTCGGTAGGGGGAAGACTCCTCACACTCTTCCCCTGCTCCAGCATAGGGTCCGTCCCAAGGGAGATAGACCTCCATGAACTTCTCCATTGTGGTTCTTCCCACAGGTTGCAGTTTTTCATGAACTGCTTCAGCATGCATCTCTACCCACGTGGTGCAGTTCTTCAGGAACAGACTGCTCCAGTGTGGGTCCCCATGCAGTCACAAGTCCTTCCAAAACAACTTCTCCAGTGAGGGCTTCTCTCTTCACAGGTCCTGACAGGAGCCTGATCCAGCATGGACTTCCCAGAGGGTCACAGCCTTTGGGCACCCACCTGCTCTGGTGTGGGGTCCTCCAGGGTTTGCAGGTGCATCTCTGCTCCACTGTGCACCTCCATGGGCTGCAGAGGGACAGCCTGACTCACCGTGGTCTGCACCAGGAACTGTAGTTCAACCTCTGCTCTGGTGTTTGGAGCACCTTCTCCTCCTCCACTGACCTCGGGGTCTGCAGAATTGTTGCTCTCACGTATTCTCCCTCATCTCTCTGGTTGAAGTTGCTCAGTGTTGGTTGTTTTTTTTTTTTTGTTTGTTGGGGGTTTTTTGTTTGGTTTTTTTTTGTTTTGTTTTTTTTTACCCCTACTAGTATACACTATCCCAGAGGCACTACCAGTGCTGCTGCTGAGGCTCAGCCTTGACCATTGACAAGTCTGTCCTTGAGCTGGCTGGCATGGGCTCTGTTGGACCTGGGTGAAGCTTCTAGCAGTTCCTCACAGAAGCCATCCCTGCAGCTCACTGCTACCAAACCCTTACCGTGCAAACCAAATATATACTAGTAGCTAAAATTTGCGTGTGAGGAGAGATTAAGAAAATATTGAAACCTAATTTTTGTTGTATTCAAAGCATATTTTCCTTCTCTTTATGTAGCACAGGTACAAGAGCAGTTAAGCTGAGTTTCATTTTATGATAAAAAATGTAGACAGTGATTATTGCTGTGTCTAAAGAAAACAAAAAAGAGTTAAGGTGGTAGAGGACATGGGATATCTTCAGTATTTGATTACATCTGTCCTGTTAATTTGTATGGCAGTACTGAAGTTGGACTGCAGATGTGTTCTCCTAGTCATCATATAAAAATATCAGAATAGAGATCCCTGCCTGACAAAGCTGTCAGAGCGGTTGTGACAGTATGCAAGTTTGGGTAAATTATCAAAGATTACAAATCTTTCAGTGTTCCTAGTCACTGGGAGGAATATAAATATAGGCTGGAAGTGGTTATGACTGGTGCTGTCACCTTAGGTGGCTGTTGAGAATTTTCTCCTTCATTCTGAAAGCTCTCCCAATAACTGGTTGGAAAGCAAAAGGTTCCTGTTACTTTGCTGTTCTTGTTGCCTCATCTTTCACAGCCTAGTGCACGAAAGATATATGACAACCCATAAAATATTAAAGATCTGACTTTATATATTTGAAAATCTTCTTAAATACTATAGTTTGCTGCCAGCGATGATGCCTGCTGAGATGGAAGTTCAGATGCTACTGGTCTTGAAAACAGAGTTGAGAAGATGACTTGGCTTTGAAGTGATCCTTTAAGTAAGGGTCGACTGAACAAGTTACCGTGCCTGATCATTTTAGAAATCTGTTGAAGGGGGCATGTTATCTCTAAGCTCTATGATGGTGTTAAATGGCTTTGTTTTACTACCATCTATATGATGTTTAACTGACCTGTAGAGTTTAAACTCTTAAGGCCAGTGCAGAAAAGTGTAAATTTCTGTTGTTCACAAATGCTCTCGCTCTTGTTATACATGTATATTCTTACAGTGCACTGCATTTTCAGACTCTTTCACAATGCTCATCTAACTCATTGTAATATTTAAAGGACAAAGGTCTCTCCACATTTCATATGAATTGAAAAACTGAAGTTGCAACATTTTCATTGATTAAGCTGTAATAAATAATTGTGCTGAAGTATGGTGTCAAGTGATTCCAAAATGCAAAATATTCCTCTGAAAAGTTTTTTCTTCAATGCTATTTTCCAGGCAGCTTCAGAAATAAATATTGTTGAAATGATCAAAGTGATTCACCCATGTTTTCCAATTCTAACAAATATTTGGAAATGCTCATCATTAAGCTATATGTGAATTTGGCTTAATGTATTAACTTTTGAAAAATATCCAGGCATGTTTGATCAAGAGCAATAGCGATCAAACCAGTGGTTATACTGATAGCAAAACACAGTCTGGGTTCTTTTTTGCTGTATTCAGTCCATCTATTTCAAGGAACCTCTTAGAGGATAGTGCTCGGATTTTAATTAAGCATGAAAACTGAAATTGCTGGAGTGAATTTTAATATGTACTGTATTTTGCTTTACCTAATATGTATGTTTGCTTCCCCTAAATGTATGTTTAGCTTCAAATATTTTCAGTATTTCATTTGTTCCTTGACTTTGATCTAGAAAATGTAGCACATTTTGTAAAAGTTATAATTGATTAATATGGTATTCTTTTCAATTACAGCTATTCTTTAAATGCTACTTAGATATTCTTACCAAATTATTATATACTGTTCTTAAAATATTTACTTTTTTCAATGGTTGAAATGATATTCAGGAAAAATTTACATATAAATTACATTTCTGACTTATAAAATGGCAGAACATACAGGACAAAAAGACAAAGAAAGTGATTCCTCAAGTTTGCTCTTCTATCAAAGGTAGCTTTCAAATTTGTTGTTGGCAAGTGCTCAGCTTTGCAAAAAAATATTTAGATGTCTTTTTATTATTTTATTTTTTTCCCTAGCAAGATTCTGACTTGAAAAGGTAGCCAGAGCTTTTTATACACAAGGATATAGAAGCAACAATTCAGAATTCCATCTGAATATTTTTTCTGGCATTTTTTAATGCATTTTTTTCTATCTACCTTTAGTATGTTTTGAATATGTACTGAGAACTGGGTGATCATATGATTAAAGACAGTATCATAATGCATATCTTAATGGTGTATCTTAAGGCCAGGAGGTTAAATCTGCAGAGGCTGCCGCATGTAATTTTTTATAAAAAATTCATGTGCATTTTCTTCAGACTTTCTTACCATATTTTTATTTTTTTCTTAATTAGGAAGCACATGCTACACATATGCTCACACACAAAAACATGACATGAAATTCCTCCATTTCAAACCCTGTTGGCTGCTAGTGGAGTCTGCAAAGCCTTTGATAGCTGTTGTATGTTGCTGGTCCTTCCTTATGTCAGACATTAGTAGTGTCTAGTACCTGCAGAAACCCTCTGTGGATGGGTTTCACAGCTGTGTGCTGACAGCCGAGGAGCGTTGAGGCATGCAAGATATACAGGTCCATTGACTTTGAGTCATGCAGAAGTGTCCATCCCAAGTCAAAGGATGCTTCCTGTGAACTTGACTCTGGAGTTGTAAGTCTTCAGCATTATCTGTTCTCAGCAGACAGTTAAGATGTGTTTTGTCAGAATGTCCTATCTCCAGAAACTGTTGCTCAAAATAGCAAGATCTTGCCGCTGATTACATTCTATGTTCATTCTTTTGGCTGTCATATGACCTGCCGTTAGTGACTTTGTAACTACTCTTATGAACTAGGGGTTGAGTGAAAACTTGGGGAAGGAAAGAAAGCTTCTATTCCCTCTAGGATAGAGTGTTGGAGGATAGGATCTCCTGTGACATCATGAGACTCACAGTATCCAGACCATGTATCCTGCCTCATACTGCACCAAATGTCTTCCTTCTTCATCTCTCTATGCTGCACAGGGTGTCATTTTTCCCTTCCCACTTCTGTACTAGGTTTGTCCACGTCCCATCTGTTGTATCCTTGCAACCCACCTACTCTTAACTCACTTTCCTAATTTGGCCCCCTTAAAATAAAAAAGGCAAAGAACTCTGCTCCAGTATGTGGTTCAGTATTAGAAGTGATAAACTATGGTGTCTGTCTCTCCTAGTATCAATTTACTTTACCTTAACCACATCATCTGAACCCTTTTTCATGCCTCTATATATCTGTTCTGCTTTTCTTTCTTTTCCCATTCCCTCCCATCATGATCCTTTCCATTCCCTCAGGCCTCCTCCTTCATTTCAGATCTCCCTTACTTTTCATCTTACAACTGCCTTTCTTCCCTGTTCCTTGTTCTGCTTTGTGGGTGTCAGGCTGCCTCTTCCTTCATTTGGTATAATTTGGCATCACTGAAAGCAAGTTAAAACATTTTATTGCACTGACACAGAAAATAAACCCCAAGTGGATTGAAGTCAGGTGGTGCTGTCTCTTCTGGTGCTTTTCCACCTCAGAGGCATGTTTGAAGCAGTTCTTCAACTTCATTGTACCAAGGCACTTTGGGTAGGGCTGTATGTTCTAAAGGGCTGCCATCCTTGCTGGGTCACCAGGTAATATATGGAAGAAAGATGTGGCTAGTTGAGCAGAAACCATGTCAGGAGTCCAATTTTGTGTTATAAATCAATACTCTTAGAATGAAAAATGCACAATGTCTAACCTGATAATGTCATTGTAAATGAACAAGGTTTGATTGGTGAGAGAAATTTTATTTTGAAAGCAATTATTTTCTGATGTATACTTGTAGCCTCTGGCATATGATTTTCTTCAGTATATGAGTTGTGGTTCTTTAAAATATGAAAGCATGTGAACTTAACCTGTTAAAATTTGAATTGCATAATTAACATTTGGACAAAAATTTAATTGTTGGAATGTATTTTCATCTGGCTTTTCAAACTGTTAGCTGACCCTTTCAGTCTCACATTTTGAAATTACGATTACTTCACCACTTTCTAAATAAGAAACTACTGGCAAATTTTGAAAAAGTGTGTAATGTATTCTGGTAGTTCCTGTGTTGGTTATGCTGACAGTGTGATTAATAAAATTGCTCTGTGATTTTACATCATACAGTCTTGGATAGCATCTTTTGAATGAATCTTTATTCCTACCCAAATTGAAAATACTGCTGTGTGCCTTACTTATCAATGAACTTCATACAGTTTGTTCTATCCATTCCTGACTGTAAAAACTATGGGTTAGACTAAAGAAATGGGGATAAAACTGTAAAATACTGGCAGTCAGGCCAACAAAGTCTCTTGATGGATGGGAGTGATAGACATGACAAGTAATTGTTACTCTCCCTGGCAGTTTCCAGGTTGGAGGGGAGCTTAAGCTCTCCTGAGGCCAAGCAAAGTCCCAGGATATATGTCCATAGTGGTGGTGAGGCATATGCTGTGGGGTCCCCATCTGACTGGCTCTTCACTGATGTAGGCAGAATTAAGGTTGAGTTACGGAGCAGTTACTCAGTTCCTGGGGGTGCTGTTTTTGGAAGAGTACTAACATGGCATGGGGTACCCACCCAACAGCATAGCAGATGCACAAAGGTAGTTGAGTGTCACTGTTGAAGTGATTGGTCTGAATTCTGGGCAAAGAAGGTCCCGAGTCCAAAATTTCATCAACAGGCACATGGTCTGTAGTCACAGTCCCTTCCATGAATCCCTCAGAGGCTTAAACAGCCATGGAGTTACAGCGCAATGGCCACAGGCAATACTGCAGCTGTCGTACTATCTGAATGTCATGAATTCATTAATCACAAAGTTTGTCATAATGTGATTGCTGCAACCTGGAAATGTGTGGCAAGACTGTCAGGATTGCACTTTGACTCCCCATGGAAATAGTCTTTATTTACTGTATAATTAATTGGTAAGTTAAATGGCTGAATAATACAAGGCCTGACATTAAGTTTGATGCTGGTTTTCTGGCAGCCCTTCAGGGCAATGCTCTTCCTTTCAGTGTTTCTAGCATGATTAAATACCATTCATCCTTTGAAGGACTTCTCATGTAGGAAGGAAAGAAAAGAGAACAGTGGGAGAAGGGAGGATGCAGGAGAAATAGAGCAGAGTGAGGGTCTGTAGTATAGGGGGAAAAGTGGGAACAGGATAGGGACAGTATTTGGGGCAGGTGGAGGTGGTTAACACAAGTCTTTCACAAGTAGCTGAGAACAGCTGAGAATTTCAAGTGATTTGGAAGCACGAGCAAGTTATAGTATCAGCTGATGCATTGTAATGTGCTCTGCGTATTTAAAAACACATTTTCTTCATCTTTCTAGTATCCTTTTATAGTAGATGTACTTGTAAGCAGTAGGAAAATGTTTTAGAAGGGTAGGGACCATGTGTTCAGAAGAGACCACTGTTTTCAGATAGCTCTATTTTAAATGTATAACCTAAATTGCACCAGGATATAATTTCAGTGGGGTTTTTATCCATATCTTCTGTTTACTGTACTTTAAGTTGTGGATACAACAGTTGATTTTAAACCATAGATTTACATTGGTGGGATCCATGTAATTGCTGTTCTCCTGAAAAATACTGGCTCAAAGTGATTTTTCAGTCGTCATATGATGGCATTAGGAAAAAAGCAACCTACTAGATTCTGAGTGCAATATGTGCATTGTATTCATTTCTGAAAAGAAGTGAAAGAAATAGAAATGAAAAGATGAAAGAAATGAATGAAAAAAGAAAAAGAGCATATGATGCTAATTTTCAACATTGACGCTTTGTTGTAGTGAATTTTGCAAGTTCAGGTTATGGGACTGTAGTTTATAGAAGTTAAAAAGCATTTTGTAGCTTATGAAGTAAGTTAGGAACTACAGCTTTGCAATTTTCATTGAGAATCATTTATGATAAAGAGAGTAGACATTTTCTCTGAATGTCTATGACTAATTCAGGCTATTTTCTTTCTCAGCAGGGATAAAAAGGAAGTCAATGGGTGGCACAGGATGTATTGAATTAAAAAGTTAAAAATACAGAAGTGAGTGGTGAGTGTAGAATGGGCCTTAGGGTAACAATTAGAAAGCATTTAAAGTACAAATTTGCTGATGAGTTTCTATCTAAAAGGTAGGTATTTGTAGAGAGATAGATTAGATAAGGGATCAAATCCTGGAGCTCTTGAATTTAAACTAGTTGAGTTTCCAGCACAAGAGGATTGCCATTCCTTTGGGGGCTCTGTTTTGCTGCTGTTCTCCAATACTACCTCTGATCAATTACAGTGAATAGTAATGGCAGCATGTGGCAATCATGAGCAGGATTTGAAAATAATTTTATGTTACTGTCCATTTTCTGCAGCTTTGCTGTTGTCATCCTTCATATATCTGTTTAAAGTATCTGCTGCAAGTGTAAGTGCTCAGAGCTAATTTGGGGCTGACTGCTGCTGCTGCTGAGGGCGGGAGAGCCACAGAGCAGAATGTTGCTGCTTTTGACCTGAAAACTTGCCGAACACAGTCTCCTCAGGGAGCCACAGCTAAAGGTCTGTGAGGCCCCAAGCCCAGCAGTGCCACAGCTCTTGCATATCTGTCTTCATGCCTTGCTGAGTGCTATCCAGAGCAGGGGGCAGAAGGGCCCTTTACTGTATCTTGCTTTTCTCAGTTACCTTCTTTTCCTTGCACTGACAGAACATCAGTGAAATGCTGTGCCATTTATTTACAGTGCTGTATGTATTCATTAGATGTGCAGAAGAAAGTAGATATACAGTGAGTCTGTGGGGAAAAAAGTAATCTGGGAATCAGTAGCTGGAGAAACACTGCTATTAGGCTGTCAGCTGTTCTCAGCAGAGACTTTCAGATACATGGCAAAGCAAACTTCAGCCAAGTGACCTAGAAAGATGTATGCTTTATCAAGAAGTCAGCCTGCTTCTCAGGTGATAAAGTATCACAAGTTAATGGTTGGTGACTGTGTGCTGACCTCCAGTGGGCCTGCCCTGCTGCAAACAAATTCTGCTCTTGCCCTGCTTCTGCTAATAAACCACTCAAGCATTTACCACTCACATGCACAGGAAAGGAGTTATTTCACTGGAACAATTTTTATTTAAGTTGGCCTTTTCCATACCTTTCCATACAATAACCAAGGCTGTTGGTAGTCTGCCAGCAGGTAAGGTAAGGCTGCAGTCTGCTGTGCTGACCAGGCTTATAGTTGTCTGATTCACTGAGGTACCTTGACTGTCTGTATCCTTCTGCTGCCTTCCTTACATGCCATATGCTCTTTGCCTCATTTACTATCATATATTGTGTTTGTGTTATGCCAAGTCCCAAGATCTGGCATGAATGTTACACACTACAAAAATACCACAATTACTGTGCTCTTCCGTATATAGGAGTTATAATCATCTCTGTTTAAAAGTAAATTTTCAAAGCAACACTGTAATATTTAATCCATTGAAATTAGGCTACTTTCAAAACTCCTATATCATACAATAACTAATCCCGAAGTGTTGCTAGCAATAAAAATGGGAAGGAAAATATTCCAGATATCTTTGGTAGGATTGTATGCTCCTAGCCTATCACTTTTATTGGTTTACAAGTACAACAGCAATTCTTACATCCTTCAGAAATTCAGACATGGGGGCAATTTCAGCAGGCGTCCACACTTTTCAGAAGTAAGATATTACCAGTCAAAATGCTTTGATGATGTAAGAATTGGGGCCTGCTTTGCCCTCAGACTACTGCCTCATGCTCTCAGGATCTCAGTGGGACTGCAGCCTTCTGAATGCATGCATTTTTTTCAAAAGAGTATGATTATTTTCAAAGACACACATTATTTCCTACTGACCTGCTTTGAGTAGGAGGCATGATTTCTCATGAGCACTCCAGAATTCCCCTGGAAGTATTATAATGCAATTAATTAACTAAAAGGAATATGATGAGTAAAGAACAAGGTGGTGTTTTTTCTTTGCACGTGCATCTCCTAGCTTCATAATGTATGCAATCTGAGTATTCATTTAATGTATTTTTTCTGGGTATTTCGTTTTTCATATTTTTCACCTGTCTCCAGAAAGCTCATAAATAAGACACATGATGAGACCCACATGTTCACCAGTAATGTTGAAAACACTCAGAATTAATAACAGGAGAAAGTTGTTACATTAGGTGCAGATAGACCACTAGTGATCAGCAGGGTTTTGTAGATACAGTGTCAATGGCATAGAACATACTAGAATTCACTCTGATGTTTTTGAGGTGCATACATAGTAGCACTTGTACTTTAAGATCACCAGTGGTGAAACATTCTTTGCTCTGTAAAAAAAGAGTGTAATCAGTAGTGTAATGCATAGATACTGATGTATAGATGCATAGAAACACATACATATCTGTAGACACATGAAGCTGGGAAGTTCCAATACCAAAGACAAACCAAAAAAGATGGAATAAATTCTGATTTGAAACCCCTGCATTCTTCTTTCGTTGGTTTTGCAGAACCTGGCTTATTCTTTCTGCTCCAACTGGTTAGTAACAACGCCTTGCCAGATTATGTATGTTAGACCTTCAACCCAGGCTCTTTGGTCAGTTTATGATGATGTTTTCTTCCTCCCCACCCACCCTTACTCTTTTGGATATCAGCAAATCTGTAATATTTTTCTTTTAAATTTGACATTTGAGCATTTTCACATTGATTGTTTGTTTTTATGCTACAAGAATGGATGGGTTTGCCCCCTTTTAGGCTTTTTGGTCTTTCAGTTACCACCCCTGACTATCTTAGCCAGCTTGTTTCTAACAGATTGGTTCCTTATCTGCCAAGAAAGAGGCAATCAAAATTATGCAGAACTTCTCTGAACAAACTGGATTAACATTACACCAAGCTCAAGCTTTCTGATTTATAAAAGATTTCCTTCCGTAGCTGATTTATTTCCACAGCCTTTTGCTTCATTCCCTCCCTCCCCCTGCCTCGCCAATCTCATTTGTGGGACAGACGGGCTTGATGGGGAAAAAAAATAATCCTGTCCTTCATTGCCCTTTTAAATTAATTCTCTGTTGTCTGTGAAGGACTGAGGCAAATAGTACTTATATTAAAATCTGTAGTCCCATGGGTTCTGGTGATTTTAGAAATCTGTTCCATGCACAATCATGGGAAATCATCATATCATCCTCCTACGTGTCAACCTTTTAATGGTTTGTTTATTGTTTTTCATAGAACGGAAACTTAAACAAGGATCATGTGATTTCCTTATGAAGTTGGTGATCTCTTTTAATACATTTACAGCCTTCGGGCTGGCCTACACAGTTCCATAAAAATATCTGTTGTATTCAGGTATTTGCAATTTCAGGGCCATTTTGTGAAATTTTTAAACCAAGAAGCTAACATTGATCTCTTGGGTTTTCTTGTTCAGTTGGGTTTGTTTGTTTGTTTGTCCTTCCTGGAAGCTTTTAGCTCTGTAGACTGTCCCCTAGTTTATTAGCTTCTGGCAAATTAACTGCAAAAGTTTTGGATTTTCAGTCTCTCTTATTATTTAATATATTTTTCCTTAGGAACCTGATTCCTGTGTGCTATTTTCATGTATTTTTCAGCTTCTTATCTTCTGTGCTTGTCCTTTGAAATTGTTTTAAAACTGCACTCCTACAATATCTTTTCTGGATATTTACTTAGACACTCATTCCAGTAGAAGTTCACGTTTTCTTACCTGAAGACAGATACCATGATTTGTGATTTTTTGGGGTTTTATTTGTTTGCTTTGCTTTCTGGGGCAGGTGTGATGGCTTTTGTGCTCTTACTACTGTTCGTGGTGATATTCCTATCACTGTACTAAAATGAAATAAAGACTAAAATAAAATCCTTGAGCAGGCTTACAGTGGAAGCATTTTTGTTGTCCTCTATCCTCACATACTACAGAAAAGAACAGATATTACGACTTGTTCTTTTTAGTAGTAATATGCAAAGAGACACTGTAGCAAAGGATTACATTCAGGGTAATATCAATTTCCTGGTTGTTTTGTAACAAGATTACTGGAAAGGGTGAGGGGAGGCCAGTCTACCTACTCCAACTAATGACTCTGTCATACCCACTGTTACTGGAAAAGAACATAAAACGGAGAGCCGCGGTTGAGCAGAACAGCAAACTCTGGTGAATAGTATTGTTAGGAAGTTGTTAGATTTTTGGAGAGCTTCCCCATGAAGAAGACCAAAGACAAAGGATTTTTCCTACAATATAAACCTTATGGTGTAGGAAGTTGATCTGCAGCTCATTTTTTTTTTGTGATGGAATATTTCACTTTTATCTTGATTGTACACCCCTTCTGTGCCATGGGTTGCATGACTCCCATGACTTGTGATTTTCAGTGGGTTGGGACCTGCCTAGATACTGTCTCCAGGCCCCTTTGTGTGACCTGGTGACCTGAAAGAAGAAGAAGCACAAAGAAGCTGGCTTACCCCAAGGTGCCCTTTGTATCTCATGAAGAAGCAGAGATGTGGCAAGGACAATAAGCGTTATCCACATCTTACAAACTATGTCCTTTGGCTCCCTGAGGTGTAAGATCTGACTCATCTCCTGTTTGGATAACTATTTTGGTATGGGTCTCGAAGGCAGGTGGCTTGGTGGCCCCTTCTCAAATGTGCATCATAGCTAGCACTATGTGGTCCTGTCATTTTCCCATAGCTGCAACTTTTCCAAAGACATAATTTTTCAATCGGGCGAAACTTCCAGAAATAGACCAGATTAGCACCTTAGTTATCTGCCCTTAATTAAAATAAAATCCTCAAACCTTGAGTGATTTGAAACATTAAAAACAAAGGAGTCAAAAGAGTTAATTACCAAGAAGGGGATGGTTAGAGTAAGATGGAGGAGTGATTGTGTGCATGTGTATGTTTTGGTTTTGGATTTTTTCTCTCTAATAGCGGTGCTAAAGATGTTAAGATGAAATTTAGTAGCAGATAGGATGAGTGAGCAAAAGGAGTAAGTGTGGACTTGTCACTCACATTTTAAGATTGGGATCTAGGAAAAAGGTAACTGACAAGTTACCAAATGGTAACCAAAGTTACCATCTCAGTATAATGTGGTTAATATATTAACTTAAACATATGGATAAGTTTTGACTTATAATAAAGTTGGAATGTGAAAATGTGAAGTCTGAGGCATTGTGTTTTAGAAAGGAATTATAAAGTGTAATTATAACATCAAATATATACTTATGCTAGTGTCCATACTCTACTTATTTGTACATTCCAAAGTAAATGGCTGTCATGGAGCATTCTGTATTGAACTCTTCTGTTTTAAGTTCAGCGAAGCTTTTGTTATGTTTTGCTTTCAACTTTTGATTGTGGCCATTTATAATTTATCCTCTACATGATAATGCATGAAGATAATCCACTAAGAAGAATCTTCTTAATTAAACCTGGATGGATGGATGGATGGATGGATGGATGGATGGATGGATGGATGGATGGATGGATGGATGGATGATGTTTTCTTGTTTCTCTGTAGAATCACCTATATGATATGTCTGAAATGCAAATAAGTTTATCTAAAATACAGATAACCCTAATTTACCTGATGTAGTTAATAGCTACTGTAGATCCTAACATCTGTGAAAATAGTTTTCCTCCGGGCTATTTTAATGTCAGCTTGCTATTTGGGACTAATTATGAACATGTGATGATCATCACATATTATGCAGAGTAAGATAGCAAGGACAAGGTATACTTGATAGCCTGAAATTACTTACTCTTCAGTTTTGCTTTGTCACTTTCTCTATTCATGTGTTTACAGTTTATATGAATAACCTGTGCCTGTGTTTCCTTTGGCTTGGTGCTCCAGAGAGAAAAAGGAAACATAAATTCTTTATGTGAGAGTAATAATTTTCTTTTCAAGAGGAAACCAACTTGGCTAAAGTGGATAACAGTGAAAAGCCGATTTTCTGAAAAGACCATAGTCTCTTGCAAACAGCCCACAGAAATTTTAGTTCTATTTAGTGTGAAGAGTACAAATACTTGAAGCCAAGGTAGAACAATGGTCTGTTTGTGGGTGTGTGCACATTTGTCTAAAAGTATGTTTGAGTCTTCACTGAGATTTGGATCCAGCACGCAGTGATGGAAATAGGCTGTGTTGGCCATCTACAAGCATGATTCTTCATCTAGCAAGTGTGCAAATGTGTCCACTGTGTTATTTTCTTGTAGATCATCTAGACATATTATGTAAGTGATGGTGGAAGAGTCCATAGAATCATTATTTAATAGCATGAATTGCACCTGGGATGGGGCAACCCTGGATGTAGGTACAGACTGGGGAATGAGATGCTGGAAAACAGTACCATGGAAAGGGTCCTGGGGGTACTGGTCTATGGCACGTTGAATATGAACCATGGCAGACAGGAGGGATAACTGTGTCCTGGGGCACAGCACAGCAGGCACAGCATCACCAGCCGGTAGAGGGAGGGGATTGTCCTGCTCTGCTCTGCACTGGGCAGCCTCCCCTTGAATATTGTGTGTTTTGGGTGCCACAATATAAGAAAGATATTAAGTTGTTAGAGGGTGTCTAAAGGAGGGCAATGAAGATGGTGAACGTCCTTGAGGGGAAGCTGTATTAGGATTGGCTGAAGTTACTTGGTCTATTCATCCTGGACAAGAGGCGACTGAGGGGAGACCTCTTTGCTGTCTACAACTTCCTCGTGAGGGGAAGTGGAGGGGCAGACAGTGAGTTCTCTCTGGCAGCCAGTGACAGAAACCAAGGGAATGACCTGAAGTTGTGTCAGGGAAGGTTTAGACTGGATATTAGAAAGAGGTTCTTCACCAGAGGGTCGTTGGGCACTGAAACAGCTTCTCCAGGGAAGTGCTCATAGCCTGTTAGAGTTAAGGAATTGTTTGGACAACACTCTCAGATACATGGTGTGACTCTTGGGGCTGTTCTGTGCAGGCCAGGAGCTGGACTTGATTATCCTTTTGGGTTCCTTTCAACTAAACATATTCTGTGATTCTCTGATCAAGAGCACCACATTATTGACAGTCAAACTACTTTCTGAGATAACTATAATAAATCAAAATATAAAACCTTTCCTAAGTGTTACTTCTAGCCTTCCTGTGCTGTAAGTGTTGAATTTTGTGCCGTTCTGACTTCAAAAGCAATTCTCTGAAAATTACCTAAAAAGGTTCCATTTTATATCATCTTTATGTCTCTCATAAGTGCACAGTTTACAAGTAAAGAAGTATTACTATTTTTTTAATGTGTTTTTTTTAACCATCTACCAGCATACCTGACCTGGACTGAGGACCGAGGTTTTGACCATGTATTGTTAATATCACTAAAAGATCTTCCAGATGAATCATGTGTTCAGTATCCTCATATTTGCATGTTGATATCAGAGCAGAATTAGCAAGCTGTTCTATTGACTCAGGAATGACAAGCTCCAATTCGTGCTGTCTGTGTTAGTTTGAGAGGTTTCATAGAGGTTTCATAGTAAAGTGCAGTTTTCATTTTCATCTTGATCATTACAAATTGCTCTAGTGTGTGTGAAATGTAATGTGGTGGTTCTGCTATATCTTTAACATTTCCCTGTGGAAAGCTTTGGCCTGCCTTATGGTCACTTTGCTGCCAGGATCTGAGATAGTCTGGTTGCTGGTGGTTCCTACCTGAAAAAGGCACCAAGCGGCATGAAGCTATTGGTGATAAAAATGACTGTGCTGGAGGAACATCTTAAAGAGACTGCCAAAAATGGTAGGATGATGAAAAAGACAGAGTAAAGACAGATGTCTTTCCAGAATTCACAGGGTTGAACTGTGGTGCAGACAGCAGTTTGTTGCTAGAGAGAGCAGTCATGATGCTGACTACCTAAACAGAATGGATCTGTTATGTAGGGAAGACTTTCCCACAGACAATCACTTTTAAAGATATTTAGATGTTGGCCTAATACTGATTTCACCAAGAGTTAAATGTTTTAAATATTTAATTTAAATATTAAATAACAAATACATCTTTGTTATTTAACACATTGATATCTTTGCTGTCTTGTGTGCTACTATTATCTGCATAGGCAGATAAATGGTAGGAAGAGCTGGGTAAATAAAGATACCCTGAAATAGAATATCCTCTCATTGTAAAAATGACCTTTGGAAAATATGTGATGTATTAAAAAAATTGTTATCAAGGTAATATGACCTACTACACCCATGCTAGACACCAATTTAAACAGAAATTCAGGACAAATTGCATTTTAATGCCAACATCAATTTTATTCTTCCTTCTCTTGTGTATTTATCAAGCAGTGATGTACAACAGACAGTGCTACTCAATGGCGGAGGATTTTGTTGTTAAGCATCAGTGCCCTGGCTAGAATTCTATGTTTTCCATCAATCTTTGTTGTTAGATTATTATATATTATCCATGGTTGTTACAGGGTTTCTGTTATTTAATAGCATGTGGTAGATATGACACCATACCTGATGTGACAGTAGACATATGCGTT
This sequence comes from Campylorhamphus procurvoides, assembly GCA_013396655.1. Taxonomy (NCBI): domain Eukaryota; kingdom Metazoa; phylum Chordata; class Aves; order Passeriformes; family Dendrocolaptidae; genus Campylorhamphus; species Campylorhamphus procurvoides. The sequence goes on from WBMV01006118.1 coordinate 511,936, forward strand.
TGTGTTGTGCATTAAACATCACTACTGCCTGACATTTTAGATCTCTCAGCATCTGTAATGCAAATGTTACTATTCAGTATCTTAAATTATTGTGAAGCTATCCTAACTAGATGCTCATTTGAATGTTGTTCTTTTAATTGGTCTGCAAAGACTTCTGTCAAAATTGTTAAGGCTATTGTAATGTTACAGAGGAGCAGCAGGCTGAACACACTGCTTGTAACCTGTGACTGTAAATGTATTCCTAAGCAATTACAAAAGATATATAGCTTTGGGAGTTTAGGTGGAAATATACTATGATTGCCAAGTTACCTGAATTATTGTAATGCCAAATGTCCCCATAATTTGACTGTTGGGAGGAAAAAAGTGTGGAGTTCTTTTTTTTAATGAACATGAAGATTAAGCTGAATTCTTCAATAGGACACATTCTCTGCAGTCTGTTTGGTAGTATTTGCAAGTTAAAAGAATGTCTTTGATTCCAAACCACAGTTGTCCTAGTAGCATTTCACTCATGTTTTCCTAAGAATTTTTCTATATTCCAATAAAACATGAAGTGTTCATTTCAGCTAGTAAATAGGCTTTTATTGTTGTTTTAAGAATATGAAAAATGATATGGCTTAATTAGAATACAAAATACGATGAAAAGAACTGAAATGCTACTTTGAATTATTCTTAACTGAATATTCTGTCACTTTCACAGTGTGTAGTGTACAAGCATGTACAAGAAGCACTTGTCTGATGCAGATTCTTTGCAAATGGTTCTTTGAAGGCATGTGGTTGATGGGAATCAGCTTTAAGTGGGTGATCGGCCCTATATGGCTTTCACATATGAAAAATGCATGGTTGATCCCATTCTTAATGAATGCTCTTTTTTTTTTACTGAATGTTTTTCCCATGGGCTACTATGCCAAGTTAAGTTCAATTTCAGGACATGTTCCATCTATATGATAGTCTCTTAAATCTTCAAATTTAAACTTCTATGTAAGACAGGGATTAAAATAGGCTGGTTTTGCAGACAAAGTTTGTGATTGGCCAGAGTAGAGTAGCTATAACTCTGGACATGGAAATGTGCTTCACAGATAGGAAAGTGAGTCCAACACACATCTCTAGGGATACAAACATTGGGGTTTCCTGTTGATTTAGCAAAAAGCATCAAGATATTTAATTCTTTACTAAAAATTCTTTACTATTTACTTCTTTATAAAAAGCTATTTAATTCTTTACCAGTTTGTTACCATTTGACACATGTCTGAAATCTGGAATGGTATATCCAGGTATTTACCTTTCAGGATTGCTTATGGCAGAGAATTTCAGAATTACCCTTTTCTATATTTTTTAAAAATTTGAATGTATTTCATTTATAATATTAGGCTTAAATATTTAAAATATCCAGCTGGCATCCTTTTATGTAATCACTGCATATAAAAGCAGACTGTATCTGTGAGCTTTCTGCCTATATATTCTGTAGCTGCTAGTCCTTAGTGGCTATAAAGGAGTTGTAATCATGTAAAAAATGTGATTAAGGATTTTTTTTTTAGGAAACTACATGTACTTTTTTTTAGATTGCCCATAATGGCTCCAGTGTGTAAACATGTAATTATGGAGTTTTCTTAAATGCTTACTATTTACTCAATAGGCCATGAGGGCTACAGAAGGAGCTCTTTATTGCTTTGCAGATCATTGAACTTATAGACTGCATAATAGCTCCTTTGAAGCCAACATGAACTACTTTATTGGGGGTGCTGTGTGGAATCCACATGCTTGCATCCCATTTTAGAGAAAGAATAGTAAAATGATCTTCTCTTAATAGAAAAAGCAGTTGTTCCACACTATGGGAGACTTCAAATGTTGTTTTGGAGAACAGAAAACCTTACCAATTTAGCAGATAGGGCTTAGGTGTTTTGTGACTTTTATTTTTAAGCTGTATGACCCAGATTGACATTTTTTGCAGCTAAATATGGCTAACTGAATATAAAACTTCATGAAAGAAAATGTTGACATGATTTAACGTTTGGGACCTGAACAAAGCTCTGCAGAGAGACCTCAACAAATTAGAGAGATGGGCAGTCATCAACTATATGAAGTTCAACAAGGATAAGTGCTGGATTCTGCATCTGGGACAGGGCAACCCTGGTTGTGTGTATAGACTAAGGAATGAGATGCTGGAAAGCAGCACTGCAGGGGTCACACCTGGGGGTGTTGATCGATGGCAAGTTGAATATGAGTCAGCAGTGCCCTGGCAGCCAGGAGGGCCAACCCTGTCCTGGTGGGCATCAGGCACAGCATCATCAACTGAGGGAAGGGATTGTCCCACTCTGCTCAGCACTGGTGTGCCCTCTCCTTGAATATTGTGTGCAGTTTTGAACACCACAATATAAAAAAATATTAAGCTATTGGAAAGCATCCAAAGGAGGGCCATGTCAGGATGGTGAATGATCTGAATGGGAAGCTTTATAAGAAGTGGCTGAGGTCACTTGGCTTGTTCAGCCTGGAAAAGAGGAGCCTGAGGGGAGACCTCACTGCAGTCTTCAATATCTTAATGAGGGTAAGCAAAGTGGCAAGTCCTGATCTCTTAGGATATCAGGAAAAGGTTTTTCACCCAGAGGGTGGTTGAGCGCTGGAACAGGCTTCCCAGGAAAGTTGTCACAGCACCAAGCCTGACACAGTTCAAGAATCGTCTGGACAGCAATCTAAGATACATGGTGTGAGTCTTGGGATATCCTGTGAATGTCAGGAGTTGGACTTTGATGATCCTCTTCCAACTGAGGGTGTTCTATGATTTTGTGATAAACTTTAGGAATCTGATGTTATTAGGCCTTCAAGTGCAGGTAGCGGAAAGTTGCCAAACTGTGGATCAGGAAGGACAGGAGTGGTCTTGGGAGGGTATCTGTTTTGCCAGCTCTTACTGGTAGCAATCAACAGTGTTTTCCTTCTGTTTTAACTTCCCAATTTCTGTCCTTGAGCTGATCTCTGAGGTGCCTGACATTCAGGAACACTGAGCCTTTGAGTCCATGCCCTTAGTCAGCCTCTTTCACCTCTTTACAGACCAGAGGTTAAGAGGGAGAAGGCAGGACCAATTTTCTGCATTAATGGGGAAGAGAAATGCTGTGGAGATATGCAGAAAAAGCAGGGCATCAGGAAGAAGGACTATGTTTCAAGCACTTGTCAAACTGGAGAGTGAATCTAGCTGTCAGTGGCAGGGAAGAAAAGCATCTGGAAGGTGGTGTGGAGACAAGAATGGGAGGATTAAAATGCTATGTTAGTTCTTCATAAATTGTGGTATGATTCTTTCTGTGTTCTAAGAGCTGGCAGCCAGTGGAAGTTAGTTTAAAGGAGTTATTTCTGCAGTACAAAGTGGAGAAAATACACAGTATTGTGAAGACCTCAGTAGTATTGCTGAGGAGTGTGGGAGCAGATCAAAGTTTCCATGTTCATAATTTCATTTTCTCTTATATTTAATTAGCTACATCCAGATGCTTGAGAAATTATGTTTGAAGAGTAAAAGTGATACAAATTCTGAGTCTGTCAAGACTAATGAGCTAAAAAGCAGCACTTATTCTGATGACTGAGAAGAGAGTGTTGTTCTGTTCTTCTTTCTTAAGAGCTTATGTCTACCAAGTGCCTGAACCTAAATGCAAAATCAAACTCCACCACAAAAGAAATCTTTTAGCAAAGGAAAAGAGATGGGTCATTTCACTAAGTGTGTTGTAAATACCTTAATTTCATGTTCAAGTTTAAAGAAAAATGTTGCTCACAGGTGAAGAATTGATGAGTTTAGAGAATAATTGTGCCTAAATATGAATTCTAGCATTCAAGTTGGAGAATTTAATTAAGCTAAGAGTCCTTAAACTGCAACAACCTGTTAAGATATTTGAGATAAGTGTATCGTGAAGGAAGATCTTGCTGTAATGTCAACACGCATGTCAAAGTTAGGTACTGCACTGTCAATTAGGAATAACAACACTGTCAAACTTTATGTATGTCTTTCATTTGGTTTTTACGACATAATGTAATGATGTTTCATTAGCTGACTAATTTATTGATGTTCCACTGTAGACAAAAGGGCCATTAGATGCACCAACATTAAAACATTTTCTATCAGTCATTCACAGAAGAGTTTATTAAAAGGCAACCTTATAAATATCTGATTGGTTCCTAATTCAGTTTGCAGTTTGTTACTAGTGGCACTAACTGGCATTGACTTGATAGAGATGAAAAATGTTCTTCTCTTCCAGTGCTTGGATGGGCTTTTCCAGAACCATCAAGTCAGCCACAGACTGAACTAATTTTACCTTTTATTGAAACAGTTGCACTATGGCGGGCCCTTGAGTCTAGAGCTTTACAGAATTACCCTCTTTAAAAATATGTAACAGAATCATATATACAAATAAAATATAAAGAAAATATATAACAGAAAACAACTCCTCCTGTACTCAGCTTGGGTTTTTCCCCCCTTAAATGAACTGAAAATCACTGAAAGTGAGAGAGGTAAAAATAATGAGGTTTTAGTCAACAGAAGTCTGTAAGTCTTCATTGAATAGGGACAGATGGATAGACAAATTCATATTCTTCAAGACTATTTCCACATTCTGAAGAGCCCTGTTACAAAGATTTTGTGAATAAACAATGGGGAAAAAAGCAAAATATCCCTTTCCCTAGGAGGTGGCATCTGAAATAGGGCTACATATTTAAAGATGACCCATCAAAATAAAACAATTTAGGGCTGCAATGGAGGAGGAAAAAGCCAATTTTTCTTTGGAAGTCTGTCTAGTTCAGACTTCTGTCTTATGTTCAGATGAATTGCCCATGGGATAAACCTATTTGTTCCCACTCACCACAGGCAGCATGGAGTTTCTAGTTTGGATATAACCAAATTAGTTATAGAGTTTTGAAGTCAGATGACACAAATTTGACCATGAATGTGTTACCTGTGAAAGCCCTGGTGCATCACTTTCATGCATTGCATATTGAATGTATTGCTCAGAAATCTCTGTAATCTTGCATACAGCAACTTTTAGAAATGAATTCTATTGGTGTTTGGAAGGGAAACAAAGAACATCATTGTGTTTTCAGTATGAAGCCTACTGTGTCTATGTAAGCAACATTTGAAAATGCCTCTGAATAAAACGCATCAGTAGAAAGTGCATGGAGAGCCTTTCATCCTAGCAACATATTTTTTGCTAATCTGCTGTTTATTCAAACGCTGATTCTTCCATCAATGGCATGGATAAAATCATACTATGTTCCCCATATCCCAACTCTGTTAATCCCCTATTGTTTTGTAAGCAGCTCCAATAAAAGAGATAGAATTGTTAAGTATCACTTAAATCAATCAGTGTTTAGAATTGCTTTTTGGAGACTTTTTATTAAAAAAATACAACAAAAAATTGACATGTACAGAAAGCTCACGCTCAAAGTCCTCAGGCTGTGCCTAGTTTAAAAATACTTTTGTTTATATACTCTTGTAGCATGTATAAACAGCAAAACCTTCCCTGAATTCTTCAGCTATGAAGTTTTGTGTCATTTTATTAAGGATTTTTTTTCTTCTTTTTCCACAGAGAGAAAAACTTCTCTTAGACGTAAAGCTTTTAATATCTATGCTTTTAGAAGCAGACAGGTGAAATACCCTTTGCAGTGCACTTCTTCATAAAATAATGTCATGGGGAAGGTTCAGCCATCAGGGTGTGCAGATGCCCTGGAAAGTGCCAGATCATTGGACAGTACCCAAAGGAGGGCTGGGACTGCAGCTCTCCTTGGGATGGGTGATCATCCCAGGCCACAGGACATCACAGGAAAATGCTGAAGGTGTGTAGCTGGAGCTGCAGATATTGAGAGCTATTCAGTCAGAGAGACTGATGTAATGGGGAGAAGCACTGTCCTTAAGCATGTCAAATCATCAGATATGTAAGCTGGAAACATTATTGAGATTTGTGCTTCCTTTTCACACTTTCCCCTGCCTCCACCCTGTTTCTGTTCATTCATTCCTACTACAGAGGAGCGGAGAATGGGTTGGAAGAAGTAGCTGTGGAGAGTCAGTCAGTTCACAATGAGTTGAGATTCAGCATCACAATGCAGTCACTACATTTTGTACAACTGAACTCTGGAGAACTTTTCTTCTTTTGACTATGTACAAAGATTTGCTGAGGTGATTCTGTTTCCACTTCTGTCATATGCCCAAACTTGTGGACTTTCTTATACAGAGTTGTTTGTGTTCATTCTTATTTACCTTAAGCACTGCTGAGCATTACCTTGTTCTTTCTCCGATTCATCCTTGCCTTTCCAAGCTTATTGATTTTGAAAATGGCAGCACATTACTGAGCTTCAGCCGTACGTGAGATTTGTTTCTCCTTGTTCATGAATTACAAGCCTTGGACTCACCCAGAGTTGCCAAGAAGATAATTGAATCAAGTCACAATTTACTTCTGGAATATAATTCTCATCAGCACATATCGGCAGTTTTCTGAACTTACTAAAAATGCAAGACAAAGAAATCTGAACCTGTTCACAAAATATTGCGATTAAACCCAGTCCCCAGTAAATAACAAAAAATTGTAATCAGCCTCTTCTGGTACTTTAAGAGTCTTGAGGAAAAGGACATAGATTATGGATTGGTTAAAAAGGAAGAAGAACTAGGTTTCCAGTCACATTTGTAAGGCATTTTGGAATTGCTGTTAGTGGTATCAATGGGTCTCATCATCATCTGCAAAGCTAAAAATGCAATTTACCACACTGGGAAAAATTAGGCATTAAGCCATTGTAGAAAAAGTTAGTCCCTTGTTTTACAACTAGGTTAGGAATGAAAAAGAGAAAGGTTTGCAAAATGTGGTTTTATAAACCAGGCTACTTGGGCGAATAGTTGTGGATGTTGCTGCAATGTGTCCAGCAGCACTGACTAGGTAATAAGTTGTAGTTTGGGAGTATCAGCAATAAATCTACATGGACCTCTTCTGTCAGAATGGTTTTTCAAAACAAAAAAAAAACCAGTGGTCTGTCAGAATTCCAGTTTGGATGAAATTTGGAAAGTGAACGATATATGCAAGGACCCCCACTATCTTACGCAAATATGTCTTCCTGGGTTAACTGGTGTTGAAACACCTCCATAGGATGTGAAACTCAGGTTAGTGTGTCTGCTATGCTTAATTTAAAGCTTGGTCTCAAAGGTGTCAAGAAGGTGTGGAGGTCTCAAGACTATTTTCTGTTCAGTGTTGTTGCCTTAGTTTGGTTTAAGATTTTGATTTAGTTTCAGTGCTGAATGTAGAAAGATTATGAAACCTTGATATTTTTGTGGAGTAAAGCTCTGCTTCTCTCCTGTTCTGTATTTGCCAGCTGATGCACGGCAAAGTGATCCCAAAGCTGTACATTCAACTTGCCAGCTGAAGAGCCAGATTTCAGCAGTCCATCCCTTCTGTGCCACCTGAAACCTAGGGACAGCACAGTATCTCTGCCAACAGTTGTTAATGCTCTTGAAGAGGCATACATTTTTTTACTTGTGTATGAGACTGAAAGGGGTTGTAAATACTACTGAGGGAAAAAAATGATTAATAAAAAGAGCAAGTGATCATTCAGTTTGACAGGGGAATAGCAATTTGCTTTTGAGCGATATACCTTGAATGGTTATAGTATGTTGGCTCAGGGAGGTGACAATTCAGTTCTATACTATGGTGTATTGGGGCATAGGAACATTTGGAAAGTTGCGTAGTTTATTGGTGTGTTTTAGCAATCATGTCAGGAAACTTCCTGCCTGGAGCAGGAAGGAATTGCCAAATAGTGAGTTTGACATAAAAACTGGTGCAATGTTGCTGAGCAGCACACAGAACCCTATCTTCAGGCTTTCCATCTGAGAAATTGCTAAACATTCTGGTGAAGCAACAGTGTTTTTCTGCAGTTTGTTTTTTAGTTCTTTTTTAAAAGTAATCTGTGAAAACAGGATAGAAAAGTTAAATGATATGGGCTTGATCTTTCACTAGCAATATGTAGAAATGGAACTATTAAAATTAAGGAGCCACATAAATTTACCATTAATGTGCATTCTGGTCTGCACTTTCTTACCAAAAGTCCTGTCATTAAACTGGAATGAGTTTTGTCCTTGCATTGTTTCATGTAAGACTTGGGTGACTCATAAGCTTTGTAGTGATTCTATGCAGGACTTGCCTTTGCCTCCAGCAGAAAACAGAGCACAAGTTAGACAGACAGATAGATAGATAGATAGATAGATAGATAGATAGATAGATAGATAGATAGATGATCTAAACAGGAGCGTATGGAAATGCTATTTTGTAAGTTTTATGTTGGGTTCTTAATCTTCAGGTTGGCAGAGGTGCAGATTATCATAATGTGCAAGACATCTGGGGAAGGAACTGGTTGGCTTCTGATCGATTGTGCCAGAATATAATTAAGACCCTTTATTTGGTTTCATCTTCTCTGTTTTCTTTTTGTTCCCAAATATCTACAGTAGAACAATAGAATCTTCTTTTTTTTCTTTCTTCTTTTTTTTGTCTTGCACATCAATCATGAATCTAATTAAAATAAAACCAAAGTATCATATTATGCCAGTGAAAGACGAAATTTTCCATTCTCATCTTCAGTTTTAAAGTTTACATTCCTTTCACTTTGTAGTTCTCTGATGCTTTAAAATCTTTCAGAATCTGACAATAAAAATACTCACTTAAGGAAAAAACTCAAGCTCTCAAGACTTCAATGAAACTTCAAAAAAAGGTTCAATTAACATGACCCAAGCTCTTCTTTAATAGGTGCAGTTAATCCACCCTATCCAAAAGACATTAGTGTGCCCAGTGTCTGGAAACACTATCTTCTGCCTGTGGAAAGGTTATTGTACCAATTGTTAGGCATTTTCTGTTGAAAGAAGGGCATTATGTTTTAAAATCTTATAGTCTAGACATGCTGCCAATAGTCAGAGTAGGATTTCACCTTCTTCCTCAACTATCCATCTCTCTGTGATTACGACTGGGTTTGAAAACTGAATGATTTGGTATGGCATTTGTGTTAAACCACAAAAGCAATAAGGTCAAATTATTTTATCCAGCCAAGAAGCATTGTCTCAAAACCAGTAAACAGCCAACAAAGGGCTAGTTAGACTGCTCAAATGGTTATTCAGCTGAAATTCTTGAGCCACATAAAATCACATTTGATGGCTGCTGAACTTAATGCTGCTGTGGGAATTATGGCACAAACTTCAGCAAGATGGCCACTATTATGGCAGACTGGGTCAGAGGCGAAGAGATCTTTAAGAGAAGGATCTCTCTAGAACAAATGCAGCCTTCTGAAGAAACAGGATTATATGTCCAAACAGATGATGACTATTATAGAAGATACATATGGGATAAATCCTGTACCTTAATTCTGATACTGAATATCCTCGAAGAAGATGGTGCTCTGTTAAAAGATAATTAGGAGCAAACACTTTAAACTGCTGCATTACTCAGAGCTAAAATGATCTAATGAGATATCATATATATTTTGCAAGGAGTTTAATAAAAATCTCATAACAATTTGTGTAACTTGGAAAGAGAATTTCTCCCAAATGGAAGAAAAGGTTATCCTGTAATCATTATTAAAGAAAATAAAATTGAAATAAATGCAAGATGTTTTCAGGAACTGTGCAGCATATCTTAGTAGACTATTGCAAGGAAGAGGCTACCTGGCATATACTTAGAACAGTTATACCTAAGAAAACAAAGTAGTGCCTTTCTAGCTCACACTCCAGAGATTTTCGTCTATTCTGGGTAAATGCTGGCTAGTATTTGTGAATTGCTGTAAGCATAAGGGGGACTAATGACTTTAAACTGAAAGAAGGTAGTTTTAGAGTAGGAAGAAATTCGAAGTTGTGAGAGGGATGAGGCACTGGTAAAGGTTACCCAGAGAAGCTAGGGATGCCCATGCTGAAGGTTCAAGGCCAGGCTGGTTTGGTTTCCTGAGCATCCTAGATGAGTGGAAGCTTTCTCTACCCATGGCAGGAGGGGTGAAACTAGTGGATCATTAAGGTCCCTTCTAACCCAAACCATTCTATAGTTCTATGATTCTATGACAACGGGTCATTTCTGAGAAATGCTACAAACCAGAATGAGATATTAAATAAAAAATAGGCTACAAAGGTATTTGCAGTAAGAAAATAAGATACTGAAACTTCTCACTTTGTGAAGACAAGCAAAGTGAATTTGACGTATAGAATGAGTTTCTTCTAATTCCCAGAAATAGTGATTCTTCTGTTAAGAGATAGTACCCTGCATTTGCAGAGTGATTTTATAGCACCAAGAGATTAAAAAAGGGCCAAATCCATGATCCATATGGAAAACACTAAAGCAACAGTGTTACTGATTAAGACTGCCTTTCTTTTTCTATTTACATACTTGAGATAATTGCTTGGGATATATTTTTAAGAACTCGATAAATTAAATATAATCCACGTATAATATAAAAATATGACACAAATAAATCCCTCTTATTATTGTCTCTTGTCAAACAGGGACAGAAGCAAGGCAGAGATTTTTAATGCTTTCTTTACCTCTGTCTTTAACATGGATGACAGATCCAGACGAGCTTGGTGCCCTGAGCTAGAGGACCATGACTGCAATAATGATCAACTCCTAGTTGACCCTGAAATTTTGTGGGATCTGCTGCTCCAGCTGGATCCCTAAAAATCTATGGGGCTGGATGACATTCATCCAAGAATCCCCAAAGACCTGGCTGATGCCATTGCAAAACCTCTCTCAATGATTTTTGAGTGGTCTTGGGAATCCAGAGAGGTTCCAGCTGACTGGAAACTGGTAAATGTTGTCCTGATTTTCAAGAAGGGTAAGAAGGAGGACCCCAGAAACTACAGGCCCATCAGTCCCACTTCAGTTCCTGGTAAAGTTATGGAAAAGATTATTTTGAGACGTATTGAAAAGCGCCTGAAAGACAATGCTGCCATCCGTCACAACTAGCACGCTTCATGCAGGAAAAGCCAACTGATCAAACCTGATTTTCTTTATGAAAAGGTAACCCACCTATCAAGAGAATCCCACTGATCAAGGAAAGCCAGTTGATGTAATCTTTTTGGATTTCAGTAAAGCCTTCAATACTGTCTCTCACAGTATCCTTTTGGACAAACTGTCCAGCACAGAGCTGGATGGACACGTCATGTGGTAGGTGAGCAATTGGCTCACAGGCCGAGCACAAAGAGTAGTAGTGAATAGGGTGACATCAGACTGGTGACCTATCATTAGTGGAGTTCTGCAGGGTTCCATATGAGGCCCAGTGCTCTTCAACATCTTCATAAATGACTTGGACACAGGACTGGAAGGGATACTAAGCAAGTTTGCAGATGACACAAAACTGGGAGGAACTGTTGACTCCCTCTGCAGGGAGGCCCTGCAGAGAGACATCGACAAATTAGAGGACTGAATAATCACCAACAATATGAAGTTCAACAAGTGTCAGATTCTGCACCTGGGGTGGGGCAACTCTGGATGTACGTGCAGACTGGGGAAGGAGTGCTGGAAAGCAGTGCCATGGAAAGGGACCTGGTCTGTGGCAAATTGAATATGAAGCAGCTATGCCCTGGCAGCCAGGAGGGCCAACTGTGTCCGGGGGGCTGTTATAGTTTCAACACTCTGTTGGAATTCCTTTAAAAAAGCTTGGAGCCAACACCTTAGTGTCGGTAAAGATGGTTAACAAAGGGCACAGTGAATATGCATATCCAGATGTTAACTACTTTAGCCAGAGCCTTTTGTTCTGATCTCTCCCCAGGCTGCGAGGGGGAGGGAAGGCAGGCTCAAGTGGGGGAAGGGGTTGAAGTTGCTCCACTTTCTGCGCAGGTCAGGAGTTCAGCTCCCAGCAGAGTGAGCGAGGACAGGGACACACCCATTCCAGCATCACTGGATAGCCTGGACTGTGTTTTTCCCCTCCCTGACTCGACTGTTTCATCTGTGGGCAATTGTGGGCACCGCAGAAGCTGCTGTGAGGAAAGAGGGCAAGAGAGAGCAGGCCTGTTTCCTGTCCCTGCGGAGACAGGATTTCTGCTGCCTTTCTTTGGACATTGATCCCACGGGAGCTGATCTGGGGACTGTGCCTGCCATCTCACCTGTGGGAGAGCCCAGCCGGCCGGGCATGACATCGCCACCTGCTGTCTGTAAATATGACTGCAACCCCTGAGAGAGAGGCCAGTGGCTGAGGCGCAACATCGCCACCTGCTTTCCGTAGATATAATTGCATTCCCCCCCTATTTTTTTTGAGAGGGTGTAGCCAAAAGACCTTTTAACAGTTTGCCTTGTTGTTTGGGGAGGGGTTTATTACAAACTGTTGTTTAATTCTTTCTGGATATATATATGTATGTGTATTGTGGTTAAGAACTGTTATCCTTTTCATATACATATATATTTCTAATTAAAGTTCTATTTTCTAAATTTAAAGGAGAGGGATTATTTCTTGGCCAACATAGATATCTTAGTTTCTCCTCTTGAACTAAGACAGGGGCATCAGGCAAAGTATCACCAGCTGGTCAAGGGAGGAGATTGTCCCACTCTGCTCCGCACTGGGGCGGCCTCACTTTGAATATTGTGTGCAGTTTTGGGCGCCACAATATAAGAAAGATATTAAGATATTAGAGGGTGTCTAACGAAGATGAACAGCAAAGATGGTGAAGGGCCTCGATGGAAAGCCATACAGGGAGATCACTTGGTCTGCTCAGCCTGGAGAAGAGGAGACTGAGAGGAAACCTCATAGAAGTCTACAGCTTCCTCACAAAAGGAAGTGGAGGGGCAGGCAGTGATCTCCTCTCTGTGGTGACCAGTGACAGGACCCAAGGGAATGGCACGAAGTTGTGTCTGGGGAGGTTTAGATTGGATATTAGAAAAATGTTCTTCACCCTGAGGGCACTGGAACAGGCTCCCCAGGGAAGTGGTCACAGCACCAAACCTGACAGAGTTCAAGAAGTGTTTGGATGATACTCTAAGGCGTATGGTGTGACTCTTGGGGATGGTCCTATGTGGGACAAAGGATTGGACTTGATCCTTCTGGGTCCCTTCCAACTCAGCGTATTCCGTGATTCTGTGGTTCTGTGTCTAAACACAGCAGCACAATGGGAGATAAAGTTAGGATGTTTTAAACATGGAATGCTTCAAAGGATCTTGCATGCATATGCCAAGGAACACATACTCTTTACAGTTTGTGATGTATATATTTTAGTACATGCTGTTGAACCATCTGTAAAAGTTCCAACACACCTTTGTCAGACTGAAAACTTTACTGTGTGGATGATTCAATGGGAATTTTGTTACATTAAAAAAAAGAAAAAGGTTTCCTTTTGGTATTTCAGAAGGAGCTGATGAAATAGGTATAAAGCATTAAGCAAATAACCAAAGTATTAAGGGGCATCTGTGTAGTCAATAACTTCCTTCTTGTCGGGAAAAAAATGGTGCAGAAATGGTAATTATTTTTTCCACTTCTGGACTAATTTGTTTTGTTCAATTATTCTGTCAATGATAGTAACACAGGGTTTCAATTATTTTTCTTGGTTAATTACTGCTTCAAAATGGATAAATGGTTAGCTTAAAATATCTTTGCACTTGATCCAGAGAGGTGATTTTGCAGTGTAATTTTTCACTGACAGAGCAATAAGTATTTTTTAAACTATTATGATAAATATTTCTGGTGGTATTTCCATAAATGGCCCTTCTTTTAATTTTTGACAATCTTTTTCAGCATTGATTTAAACACAATTTTAAGTACCAAGTAGAAATGGTTAAATTAAAACCTTCCAAAGCTGTCTGTGAGTTCATTTTTTCTCTTCAAAATACTGTGCTTGAAATCCCTAGAGATGCTTTAACTTTTATCCTTCTGAAGTGAACAGGAATGATATATTCTGGTTTCCAAGACAAACCAGCAGAGTGTCTTTGTAGCTCTGTACAGACACCTGAGATCTTCTTACAGTTTTCTAATACTTACAGCATGATATAACTAACTTTTTGGTCAGCATTATACTGAAAGTAGATAAATGCAGATGTAGAAACAGAAGCCACTCCACAGCAGTACATTGCTATGAATGTGTAACAAAGCTGAATTTTTGCCATGTCATTTTTGACTGTTTTCATAACTGTCAGTAACTCTTCCTTTTCTTCACCCAGTACCTTCCCTTAGATTCATGCACAGAAATCAGTCTTTACTGTTAATATTCTCTCCACATCTACATTCACCTGTTTGTGGATATGTGAATTTGAGAGCTTGACTTTTCGTAAAATTTTGCTAAGTAATATGCATTAGCAATCCATTAGCCTTAATCATTTGTTTAGCCCAATATGGGTTTCCATTAGCACCCTTGTGGAAACTAAAATGGAAAAATTATTTGCTCATGAAAGACAGAAAAGAAGAGATTCAGAGAAACAAATTCTTTCATGATCTGTATATCTTTCTGAGCAGCTGCTGGAAAGTAGGACTAAAAAAAGCATGGTCATTGAAAAAGTTAGGATCACAGACTACTCATACTGTTTTCCCACAGAACTCTGTGGATATTTCATTCTATGATTCCAAAATGATTTTTCATATAATCATAGATATTCAAGATATGAAAGACATTATTTTGTAACAAGTCAGTGTTCTTGTAGTTTCCTTGTCTATTTCATAACTATTTTCAGTTTCTTCTCTGTATTCTTACTATTGTTATCATTTTGTGTGCTTGTTATAACTCTTCATGGTAGTGTAGACACTATAAGGAGAAAGATTGCAGGGCTGTATTCTGATATTGTCAAGAATCTACAGGCACTAGTGCTTTCCCCTTCTTTAAGTTACTGTAAACTTTTTTCTCATTTGGCTTTCATTAATATTCTTAACATCTCGACTGTAGATGAGAATTAAGACTCAGGAATATTGCACTCTAGGTCCGGCTGTACCATGGGCCTCATGGTTAACCATATCATTTATTGCCCTGCGTGGCTGAGAGAAATAAATTTCTTTATTTCTGAGAGAAATAAATCTGAGAGAATGAAAAAAATTTTGCCCAAATTTATTAAAGTTTGAGATGTATAAATTAAACTGCAGATAAAACCTTGATGTCTTAACTCCTAATGATTTTCAGCCACCTTGTTGAATATGCTATTCTCTTAAAAGGTAAGAAGATGACATTTTATAGTGTCCTGAGCAAATGCATAATATTAAAAAAAAAAAAATCAGGAAATGTTGGCAACTTACTTCATTGTGGTATTTATCTCACCTCTCTAATGTTTAGTGTTTCCTCTTTGGTTAGGATGGATTAGAGAAATTAGAGCAGTTCTCTTACGGCTTCAAATAATATAAAACATTAGCATGATAGAATAAAAATGCCTGGAAGAGGATTGCTACTTTGCCAAAAGAAATAGAAGTGGATGCTTCTTGGTTATTAATCTTTAGCTCCAAGAGAGAGAAAACTATGTAGGTATAAATGATAAAAACATGGTAGAAACGTTGTTGTCTGTCTGAGTATTTCCTGTGGGTTGATTTGGGTGGAGTTTTTTGTGTTGTGGGTTTGGGTTTTTTTCCCCTTGTTTGGGGTTTTGTAATGCATACTTTGTGAAATTAGTGGCATAATTTAACATAAAGCCTTGCCTTTGTCTCTGTGGCTGAAATAAAGCAGTTGACACTGGCAGAAACAAAAGCAATCTTTTTTTAAAAAAAATTTCTTTATTATTATTATTATAATTTTTTTTCCAGGGGAAATTACTGGTACTGAAATAACATTTCAGCAATAAAACATAAAAGTGATACACAGTGGGAGATCATTAAAAAGTATCCTGTCACTTGAATCAGACCATGTATTGTAATGTAGATTATATTGTTTTGCTGCAAGTTTTACATTAAAACTAGAGTTTATCTCAGATGAGCACAGGTACTGAAACTCTTTGAATTACAGTGGCAAACAGCAGGGTAGTTGGTACAATGTCTCTCTTACCCAAACTTGATATCATAAGGGTATTAGCAGGAGGTTTTCAGACTTCTTACTGAAAGCTCAATAAATTATTAACTAACTATATTCCTACTATTTGCAGTACTGCTGATGAATAGTTTTCTTAAAAAGAACAATGAGGTGCCATGCCTTTATTTTTGTTGTAAAGTCAAATATTATTCATGTTGTTCTTTTCAAAGGTTAAGAGATGTCTCAGGTAGAGGCAAGATACCCTTTCTCAAGATCTAAATTCAAATCTTCCATGTTACGGTTACCTGCAGTTACCAAGGCTGTAAGAACATTCTTTGTTGCTTTTTGAAAATATCCGAACTTCATCAGCTTTACCTCTGGTAGATACTGAATCCCACAGTCTCAAAGGATATGAGCGGGAATCGGAAAAGCCATAACAGAAAGGCATGTTGAGACTATAGCTGAGACTGTTGGAATTATCCTCCTGAATGATCCGCTGTGACATCTGAAACTACCAAATGCAATAATGAACTTTTCAAAGTTAATATAATTGGTCTGAGGTGCTGCGATGCCTCATTCAAGTCTTGAAGCCCATGGCAATACACCCTGTCACTTTTTCCATGGTGAGTCACAGAAGGTTTTGGGAACATGTACAGTGGCTAATGTCCTGCTTTGGGGAGCAGAGTGAATAACTAAGTAAATCTACCCTGCAAAAGGCCAGTAGCAAGAAGTCTGATTCAGTTACATTAAGGTTTCTTTAGGTTACCTTCCTAGTATGAAGGAACCTGATGGTCACAGAAACAATCTCTGTGTGCTAGAAGTAGCCTTCAGCCAGAGCAGAGAGCGTAGTATTGTGTGAGTCTTCTTACAGCCCCTAAAGTGTGCGATACATCAGAGACTGAGCTTAGGGAAGGGAAGGCAGTTAAAGAGTGAATGAATCCAAGGCTGTACTGAGCACCACTTTTGCAGCCTCTGGCAAGGAGAGCTTGGTTGTTGAGGACCACAGGAAGCAGAGCTGAAGCCTGAACCCCCGCTGACTTTTGCTGTTGAGGACACAGTCTCAGCCTGTGTAAGAGTGATGGACTACAAAGTATTGGTGATTCAATAGTCAACTCTTTCCTCTGTCACAAAAATCATACATCTGAAAGCTGGGACCAGGTAATGGAATAAGATCAGAACTGCTCAGTAGCTGATGGTGATACCTTTGAGGATCTCCTGTAGATTTGCATCAGTTTTCAAAGAAACTGCATTTAGTTGCTGCTTTGCCTTGATGTATCATATCAGATCTGTCAGACTCTGTTTCACCTTAGATCTGGCTTTGATAATATTATCTCACCATGACTTTCCCTTAAAGATTTTCCAACTAAATAGAAGAAATATGTTGTGATTTCATTTTTTAGTCTGATTTAGTATGCTAAAACAGGCTCACTCTGGATTCGTGTATTCTTGCTGTTACTGAATTTAACCCTCATGGAAGAGTAGCCTTTCAGGCTGTCCCTCTACCACAGAAGAGATACAACCTGGGCATCTGTTTTCCTTCCCTAGCATTACTTTTTGAGCATACTCACTTTCTGTCTCAAGGAGCCCTCCTTAATCATGATAAATACTTCTTTTTCAGAGATTTGTTTCATCTTGGGCTTTTTTGGTTTGCCTGTTGTGATGGTACAAAGTTGTAAAGGCAGGAGTTTTTTGTGGTATTTGCTTAATTGAGTGTGCTGTCTTTTGTCAAATAAGCTGATATATAGGGAACATGGTGCAGTCAGTTTGAATCATCTTACAAGATTAAGTATCAATTTCTGTCAGTTCCTGTCAAAATTATGCCTTTTATAATTTTGAAAGGATTTCTCATCCTAAAAGTGTAGCTGAGCTCTACCCTCATATTGTGCCCTCATATTCACCTTCAGCTGAATGTGTGTTGCTTTGTACTAATAGAGTGATTTTGCATAATTTGTGGATTTCTAAAGAGAAGGAGGAGGGAGACGTCTGATCAGGTGCAGATCTGAAAGCCTTTCAGCATTGTTAAATTATTGACGTTTCAGTACAGGTTACTGAACATTGATTGAAAGAAAGTTCAAAGATTATTACAGGAAGTACAAAATCTACATTGCAGACCTTAAAGTAATAGATTTGTTCTTAACTGGTGTAGCTTTTTGTGACTATGATGACATCCATAATGTTACATTTTTTATAAATATTTTTATCAGAAAGGCTTTTTTCTGTTAGATTGTGCAGTTTCCTGCAAACACGAAGAGAGAATTAATATTATTTAAAAAAAAAAATTGTGATTTTGACTTGTCTTCTTGTATGGGATATACTGTGTTCCTGGTGGTTTAACAACTTTTTTTTCTCTGATGTTCAAAATCTGCTAAATAAATATTCTACTTCTTGCCTGGTTTTCAGTAAATTGATGTTTTTACCAAATGTTATGTTTTCAGCACACTATTGGGTCATCCCAAAAGTAAACATTGCCTTTTTCAATGTTAAAATCCCAGATTTCAATAAATTGCTAAGTTACTTATCGCTGTCTTTTAGAAGACTTAGTAATGCATTTGTACCATGTCGTAGCACTTCTGGAGTAGAGCTAAATTAATGGCAAATTCATAGAAGAGCTAACTGGCAAGAGATCTAACTGGCAAGAGAAGCCACTGAATTTATTATTCTGAATTACAGCTTAGGATGGACTGTTCAATGTGGAGTTCATATATAGCAGATTTAAACATGCCAGTAGAACAAATGTCATTAGGGGTTTTTGTTTAGTAATTCTTTCATGGTTAAAAGGGCAACTTGATCTGCACAGTTACAAGTTGTAGATTTATTTCTGTAATCAATGTGATTTTTGTTTCAAGCTCTAAAATAGCCCTGAAATGCATTGAGAAAAAGACTCATATTTTAGATTCAGGTTTTCCTGGAACATATTCCTATCAGCTGGGGTTACATTTTCCTCCTTTTCAGACATTTAAATGGAGATTCTTTTCACCCACCAAATGTTAAAAGCTAATCATCTCACCCCAGGTGACTCACTCACTTCTTTTACCCTATGTGGAGAAGCAGCTACATCAAGCAGTGGCAAACATCCCACCTCCTTACGATGAAATGAAGCACACTTCAGAGGTGCCTATTTCTCTTGTTGATTATAGAAGATACTAGAATAGAGCACAGCTAGTCTTAGCTAACCTGTCAATGCTTAATTTAGGCAGAATGATTGTACTCTTGATCCTTCATATTACTGTAAGAACACGTTACTAAAGTGAGAGAATTGAAAGGAAGGGTTAAAGGAAAACCTGAAAACTCAGTGTGAATTATCTTTTGGGCCAGTTTAGATGCCAAAGAGATGGAGGGAGACTGTGTAGACTGGAAACACACAATAACGAAGAAGAACCAAGAACAATCATGCAGTCTCAGTTGTATACCTCACTTATTAATGACCCTTTAATAAAGGATTCTGGAAGAGAATTTGTAGTTCTTTTATTCTTTCACTTTAGGGTGTTAAGTGTCAAAGCATGTGAAGGTAAGGAGCTTTATCAAAAGAGTCGACACTCAACAGTAGTTATGTTCATGTGATGGCCTCCAAAATATTTCTAATTAATAAAGCGAAATATATAGTTATCAGCTAAGGGTGGAGGCAATAAAGCTGCTTGCTGAAGATGAAGCCTATATTGAGGAACAAATTAAGTGGCTTGTTGTAGACTTGTACATATTTTTGAAGAGCTAGAGGTATGATAAATATGAAAGTCACAGTACTTTTCCTAAATTATTCTGACAGTTAAAAATTATAGACCCTAAGAAATCCAGGTTTGCTTATTTGTTCACTAACTAAGCTTAGGATGTTCTTTTACTTGGGAGTCATAAAACAATCTGCATATTGATAAATGGGTAGTGCATTTTCACAGTTGCTTTCTATAAATAAACTAGTAAAGCAGCATTAAAATATGGCAATTGCAGCACCACAGTTTTACAATTACTTATTTGTCCGCATTCCATAGCTCTTTTCTTGTAGTAATTGTATACCACATTGCTTAGCTATGTGGAGAGTGAAACCTTTGTTTCTTTATGTTTTGAGAAGACATAATTGTATTGGTATTCCACCTGTTCTGGAAGGTTGCCTTTCTACCATTAACCCAGGAAAGTTTTCCCACTTCTTTCATATTGGAGTTAGTTCATCAGCTGCTTCCGTTGGGAGTATACTTTTAATACTGCCAGAAACCCTGGAAGAATGGCCTCACCTTCAGTTAAACAAAAAAAAAGCAAAACAAAAACCAACCAAAAAAAAAGTTTATTTCCAAAAGAATAAAAATTTTAAGAAAAACCCAAACCTCACAACAAACTACAGCGAAGGAACAAACCCCAAACATGAACCGACCAAAACCGTAGAAAGCCATAGCGTCTTTTTTCATTGTGATTTTGCATATTGTAACTTATGGATTGTTTGTCAAGAGACTGGCATGTTCTACTGGGGATTTCAGTAGGCAGCCACAACCAAAAATTTAATTGACAGCCGCAGAATCAATCTTGTCAACTTCCTTTGTGTTTGAAAGGAGTTCATATAGAAGATCTCTCTGCCAGCTTGGGGAGTTCTAAAACTTTCCTTGTTTGTTATCTACTGTACAAATACTTTGTTGTTCATCTTCCCTGTCTTGCCAGTGTTGTAATATTGGTGTCAGTCAGTAGCAAGGTCAGTCAGAATTGAGAGTTCAGCAGAAAAATGTAGGAACAAAAACCTGGAAAACATAGAAAAGGAATCCAGCATAAGCATATTGGCAAGCTGTGCATGACGTGGGTTGGGATGAGGCTTCATGCATGGCTGAAGTATGTCTTGTTTAGTGAGTGGCAGCAGTGTCACTGCTGATGTGCTTTATTGTCTCAGTTACTATAAGAGTTTTGAAGTGCAACCCTAATCATAAAAGCAATGTTAATGTTTTGTGACAAATTTGAAGTTCATTCAATGTTTACTTACTTTACAGGACACCCAAATAAGCTATATATCCCAGATTCTCAAAAGGTAGAGCAATCACAGGAAAACAAAAGGAGAACGCAACATGAAAAAGACAAAAAGCAGTGTCAGCCTTCCTACAGTATTTCCTGTTCTTTCACACAGTTCTCTGTTGCTGTATTTTTAAACCTCTTTTCAGCTTTCCAGTGGTTTCTTCATGCTCATACCTATGTAATTTCTAGCAATATTTCCTCATTCCTTTGCTTTTAACATGCCCTGTTGCATTATAGACAATACAGATTGCTCAATTTTGGGAGAAGACTTCAAGCATGACAACTGACAGAATTTGATGAAGTGCATCACCTATAAAAGAACTAAAGAATATATCAGAGGGGAATTGTTATTATTATTATTTATTCACTAGTTCACAGGCACTCTTCTGTGCCATTCAGAAAACAGCTGTCAGACTAACTAAAAATGCATGATAAAAAAACCCTCATCTTTTTAATTGATTTTTTAGTCTAGTTGCATCCAGCCATAAAATGCTCACCATTGATGATATGGCCAATAGTGTGACTGCAATTATTTAGTAATTCAGTGTGCCTTCCAGAAAACAGTCTCCAAACCTTCCTGGAAATAACTTTCTTCTGCCAAAATGAAAAAAATATTATTTTTTTTGAGATGTGAAACCACCAGGTTTTAGAGTGTCATTAAATCTGTATTCCGACAATTTGTACGCCCTTTCTGAAATTAATGCCAATGCTTTCCTGGGTTAGGCAATAGATGCTCATTTTAAAGGAAAAAACAAATAACTGTGGCATGTTCTAGCATATAGAAGCTCTTTTGAAAACATTACTGAAGGGAATGTTTTATCTTTTTTTAATCTTTTTTTTATCTTTTGCCAGTCAGGCAAATGGATGATCCTCGAGAGTGCTCTGCAGAACTGATTAACTCATTTCACGTTATTTTCAAGGTAATGTTACCATGATTTAGAGATAGCCTTCTGTTTATATATCTAATTTTGTAGTATTTTGTGAAAAAAAGGAACATTATATTATAATTATTCACTAAATTTTGAGCCACCAGTGTTAATCAGTCCATTAGTGTACCACATAACATACATAAGTGACTCTGGAACACCCTTTGTTGAAGGGAAAGTCTTCACCGAACTCTTCTTCCTCTGATACTGTTACAGCTAATGATCTCGGATTGATTACACAGGTTATTTTTCTGGCACTAACTCCATTACAGTCTAGTTTTAAATATCCTCAGCCACTGTGCAACACTGCAGTAGTTGTTTGCTCTGGATGACCACAGATTATTTGCTACGTGTTGCTACATTCAGGATGGAATAAAAGCACTTGTTGGTATACAGCCACAAAACTATGATGAAAAAACCAAAAGCTACAACTGAGAAGAGCACTGAGGTATATGGGTCGTGAGTTTTCCCCCAAGTGACTTTGACTAGTGGGACTCATAATGAAACATGAAGGCAATTCTGTTGTGGTAGAATATGGGCCCCTCCAAAGATCTTACTGAAGGATCAGAGGAATTTTTTTCCTTTGGATTTTTTTTTTTTATCGTGATTGAGGTACTAGCAGCAAATAAGATCATTCCACAAAATGGCCAGAGATTAGTAAAACTCAGATACCCAGTTCTTCTCAGCACATGTAAACATTATACCCAGTTTTACAGCTGGTTTCCTAGTTCCCATCATTTTCTAACAGACCAGCACCAAGTTGCAGCTGATTCCCCTGGTGAGTAAGAACCTGATACATTTTAAGCTGGTAGAGGAGTTTGGTTTTCATTGCTTTTGTGCCTGTTCAAGGTACTTGCCTTGTTCAAGAGCCACACTGCCACCGAAGCAATCCCACTCCTGACACTTTTTTTGGCTCAGTCTGCAGTATACTTGAAAGTCTGCTTAGTTACTGATCCTACCTTGACTACAGCCCATTTCTTTCCTGCTTTTATAAGGGGAAATACTACTTGATTATTGCTTAGTCAGTTGATTTACACTTTGGTATTTGATTCTCTGCTGCAAAAAGTTTGAAATTTTTACTGGGAAACTCTTGAATCTTTTTTCATCAATGATCTTTCACAGAAGAGTGAATACATTTTACTTTTCCAGCACTCACTAAGGTTTCTTGAGATCCTGCTATCTGGTGCTTTTAAAATCACGTAATGTTTAATGAACTAAAGACCGTTTAGTCTATGTATTTCTCCTTAGCTGTCATTAACTCATTGTGGTTGTACATATAAATGAAGGTAAGACTTCCCTTGATTTGCCAAATTTATCTTTATGAAGGACAAGTGAATGACCTTTATTAATGTGGTACCATTGCACATTTTTCCTTTTCAAGAAGTTTCTTTGAAAGTAGAGTTACAGGCGTAATACATTACTGTGACTAGGCATAATGAAATATCACTTTAAGGAAAAATTATTTTTAGTTGTCACCTAATGATGCCTACCTTTAGTTTAAGTACCCTCTATGGAATAACCTGAGAGTATTTTTGCCTGATGGCTATTTCTAATAGATATGTGAAAATTATGTGTAACTTAATGTTAGCTTCTCTCTTTAATAATTTTTTTTTTTTGCCTACAGTACTTTCAGCACTTTTACATACTTCTTAAATGTATTGATTCATTTGAAATCCTCTGGAAGTCAGATATAACTAAAAATATGTAATTTTTATGTGTTAAATTTATATGTATGTTTATTTACTGGAGTAATTTTTTGAACTGTAGAAAAAATACATTACTTATGCTAAAAAAATTCTGATTATGAGTCTAATGAGGATTATGTTGCTGAGTGCTCCTGTCCCCTAAAAGGCAAGGAATGGATAGCCACAATATGACTTCTTAACACCAATGGATGAGTGTTGAAAGCACTGAGATGCTTTCTGTGTTTTGTGTAATACAGTGTCCTTGGGTGGAAAAATGAAAATATGGAAATGGAAGATATTTGAATCTAAAAGCAAAGATTTCCACTAGGTCAGAAAAACTACAGCACAAAATGGACCACAATGACTATGTATAGTGCATTTATGGGCTCAAGAGTGCAAAACCTTACTGCTTTTATTTTTTTTTTTTTTTTTTTGAGATGTAGATAAAATCCCTTCACTAAGTCATTTAGGTGTTGGTTTTTGTTTAGTTTTGTTTTGGGTTTCTTTTTGTTGGGGAAGGGTGGATGGTGAGGATTGTTTTTTTCCATGTAGGAATAGGTAATAGATGTAAACCAGTATTGTTTATTTTCTGAAGCAGAGGTCCTCCACTGTTTTGCATGGACCTTAGTGCCCAATGACCTATTTTGTGTTACCTGTGTGGAATAAGAATGCGAGGAAGGAAGATATAAGATTTACATAATGACAGTTCTTATTCTGCTAATTTTCTAAGTTTACACATATAAAAATTTCGCTTTCTGGGGACAAGTAGAAGGACCAGAATGTTGATTTTGTGGGAGTAACTACTCTATTTGAAGACAAATGTATTTGATTTTTTGTAGATTCTAGCAGTATGTACTTATTTTAGATTTTTTTGACACATTAAAGAGCACCCGTCCGGGGCTGGTAATGCTTTTGACATTTATCAAAAATACAACTGTATTCTAAGCAATTGTTGATTTTTTTTCATAATTATGCAGGCTAAGACTCAGCAAAGCATGTATATAACAATGTGTTCTGATGGATAGGACAGCTTGGCTACATGGCAGTGAGGACTAATGAAATGGAAAGGTGGTGGTCTCTTCTCAATTCGAGTGAATTTGCCCTGGCAAAGATACCAGAAATTGGATACATTTTACTATGTGGATGTTGGGCCAGCAGAGCCAGTTTACTCAACTCTCTCTAAGAACAGCACTAGAGAAATGTGAAGAAACACATGGCAGAAAGTCATCAGCCTGCAACACATCCTATATCACTATGGTATCTGGTGAAAATGAGAGAACAGAAAGAAGTAAAAACCTCATGTAATCTGTGAGAGCTAAAGATCTGATCCTGTTGAGGGAGTTGCAAAGAATATTCTTACCCTTGCCTCAAGCATGGTTCAAATGAACTCACTCTTACAGTATTCAAGGTTAAGGAAATGTGGCTAACTGAAAGATTTTTTTCCCTGTTTGATTCATTAGAGACTGTGAACTCCAGTTAAATTGATGGATTTCTGAGGCCAGTTTACTGCTCTGACAGCCTCTATCCAGTAGTCTTTCTTAGATGAATGGCCCACTAAAAAAAAGGGAGGAAAAAAATCCCCAATATTATTCTCTTAAGGTTCTGCATTTTCTGAATGACCTACTTACTTTTTTCACCACTTTATTCTTTTATTATAATACTGGAATTCAGGACTTTTTCTGAATAAAAAACAAAAGAGTAAATGTACTGTTAAAAGGTTTGTGTTGCAGCAATATGTGGGGTTAGAGTGAACTATAGGGTCGTCTTAATTATAGTTCTTAAGGAGAAAACCATAGGTAGCAGTTTTTTAAGTCACAGCTTAAAACAGTGACCTGAACTGCTCAAAACTAGCAGCCCCATATTTCCTTCTTGCTTTAGATTATGTCTGAATTCTCAGTAGTTTCCTAAGGATCACTAAATAAATCTTGTCATCTGAAAAGTGAAGAGTCCACAGGTTAATTTCACTCATAAGGTAATGGAGCCTTCCAGCTTGTGCTGTCCAAGCAGGCTCTGACCAATTTTAGTCTAGAGGAGGCCGAAGCTGAAGCAGATGGCTTCTGCTGAATAACTGAGCTAAGCACAGGATGTGTCACAGTGACCCCAAGACTACAGATA
Source organism: Campylorhamphus procurvoides (assembly GCA_013396655.1). Lineage (NCBI taxonomy): Eukaryota > Metazoa > Chordata > Aves > Passeriformes > Dendrocolaptidae > Campylorhamphus > Campylorhamphus procurvoides. Next base: position 537,525 of record WBMV01006118.1, read on the forward strand.
AATATGCAACCATGTGGGTGGCTGACATCTGGTTTGGTGTCTCTAACTAGTGTCTATAGAAAAATAAATAGCTTTACAATTAAAGAAGGAAAAAGAAAAAAGAAACTTATAGGATTATGCTCTCATTTTATTGAGAAATTATTAGGTCACGGGATCCTACATTATAGCTGTAGTCCTTGACAGAAAAGAGACCTTTTTATTTTGCACCTTTTTTGGAAGAGTGTTTTTAATACAAAGTTGCACAGGGTTTCAATAATATATTCAGCTTTAGCCCTTTCAAGGAGGAGGAAATAGTGCAGGTTCTCCTCAGTTTATAACCTCTTGCAAGTAAGCTGTGACCAAAAGAAAGGAGTGCCTGTCAGGGATCCCTAATTTATATTTTGTGTGTGTGTGTTTGTGGGAATTTCCTGACTGAAGGCTGCATCAGAGTTGATCAGTTCATACTGTATAATTCTGCCTACCCTACATGCATGCAGAAACACAGAAGGATATTGAAATTTCAACATGATACCTAGATGTTCACTGAAATGGAAGTAACTGATACCTCTGAAATGATAGTGTGAGTAGTTCATGTTGATCTGTGACATGGACAGGTATGTTTTCTTAGGAATGAACATAGTGTATTCTGCTATGGGCTGAAGTAGGCAGTAAGGTTATGCAGTCATGATGGGAAAGAAAGGGATATTATTCGGTACTGGAAAAAATAAAACAAGAAACTAAAGGAGACTATATTGCCTTTATTGTCCTTTTAGAACAAAGGGTTTGATAAGGGACAACCGCAGGTATTACTGAGGGTTGGTCACAATCTACTCATCCAAAAATGTAATATACAAAAGGAATCAAGAAATGAGGCTAGGAGCCCTTCAAAGAGTCTATAGTTAGAGAAAGATCTGAGTGAGAAACAATTGGCTTTCTGTAAAATGGATGTAAGTTAAAACTAGGTCCCAAATTGGGATAAAAAGCCAAAATTTTTTACTCTTTTACACAAAATTAAACTGTTCTTTGTTTGAAATAGAATGAAATAATTCTGTAATATTGTTACAGTTTTTTGTATTTTTACATTGCTAGCTAATTTCCCCCACATCCCAAATATTATTTTAAATCAAGGATGAAACTTTTAGAAGTAAAATTGTAGGTTGCTTTGTGGAGCTTAGAATGTCAAAAGCTGTCTTTAAAAAAACACCCTTTTCTTTAAAAGAGATGTTTTATAAATATACTATGTGGCATCTTAGCTAGGTTTGCAAACTTCAGTGTTTTGGAATGAAGGTTTCCATCTTAAAGGACATGTTAGACTGACTTTGTCAGAGAAGTCTGCCTCAGGTACTGGTACAATACTTTCATTTGTTAGAAAGATTAAGGGAACAGGTAGCAACTCAATCAGAGAATCTGAGATGCAGAGAAGTAAATACTAGATGCCAAGAAACAAACTCTGAAAACAAATTAGAGAGATAAGAGTTCTTGTACTAGAAATTTTATATCTCTGAGCTTTTTTAGTTCAATAAATATATACAAATATAGCTTCAATAGTATTGATATTAATAAATGGAGACAATTGTATTCCAGTACATTGAAAGCCTGAAAGTCTCTCCAAATAAGATACTGATGAGAGAAGAAAAGTATGTAGTTTTTGAAATACCTTGAAATTTTGAGAAGACTCCAGCCACAGGACTTCCATTGTTCATTTAATGAAATAAGCTATTTCCTGCGCATCCATTAACATATAAAATAAAAATAACAGCTTAATAATTACACAGGGGAAGGACTAAATAGCATAGTAGAAGCTGAAACAAAATGAGAGGTTTTGTTTAAAAGTCTCATGCTAGTGTCAATGGTTGCTGCCACATAGAGTATATTAACACAAAACTATTTCTGGGCAGTGTTTCTGCTTGCCTTATTTTTACCTTCTATCTTCATCTGTTTGCTTGGGGTTTTTTTTCTGCTGGTGGTGTAAGGACTCTTGTAAGGCTGTGTCACTTTGCTCCTGACATCTGCTGTTGTTGGAAGTTCGTGAGTGGGAATTACACGTTTTCAAGGAACTTCATTGTGTAGTTTAGATGTAGAAGATGTATACTAATTCCTTCCTGCAAACATAGCTCTTTAGGTCTTTAGAATAATCTGTATAAGGCAGGCAGCTAGTCCACAGAGGTACCTATGTGGAAAAAGGAGAGTAGAATTATACCACTGCACTGTATAGAATTGACAATGGCTATAGAGCTGCTACCAAATTTTTCACAAGCGTGTGTTTGTGAAAGTTGCAAAATGGGAAAGTAACTGAGCCCAAGCAGAAGTTCATAATGAACAGTCTGAAGTGATAGAGACCTTTCCTGTATTGTTTGACAACTTAGTCTCAGTTGATTCTTTCATGGAGATCTGGCCACATCTATTCTTTCAAAAGAACCATACAAAACATTAAAAGTGAATAGCTCTTGAAACAGGGAAAACTCAAGATTTATTGTTCAAGATGGGTTAAAATAAAGGGTTTGACAGCAGATACCTCTTACCCCTCCCAGCCCACCATGGCTGTTGAGTGAATCCTGTTCTGCTGCAATTCCAGGAACTTTCATCAGTTCTCTGAGCTGTGACAAATTCTGCATTGCCTCTTCTGAATCACTATGAAAGTATCTCTTTAATCATCAGTTCTGAGGTTTGGCTTTGAGCCTGTTCCCTGCTTGTCTTAAGAGTCTCTGAATCATTGTTATTGCTAGAGGCCCCCAGCTTGCTTGTGTTTCTCAATCATTCTGTCTGCTCCATCCTGCAGTCAAAGACATCCACTCCAGGACAAGCATCCACTTCAATCCAGGAGACCCCACAGCTGCTTTCAGCAGAACATATGCGGTGTACATGCTGCAATTGGCAAACGTAGAAATCAGGATGGATGCCTTTAATTGGCCTCCTATTGGCCACCTCAGTGATGGGCTAACATGACAACACTGCACGTAGCTGCACTGTAAATTTGAGGAGCTGGGTGATACCAGCCTCCTGTTCTGCCCAGCATTTAAGAAGAAGTGGAGAGACAGGGATAATAGTAACAAAATATTATGAAGACAGAGCTGAAGGTCTGTTTCCTTTCATAATACATGGATATAGTATCAATTATTTATTTTAAAGTGTTTTGGTAGTCATTCCTGTAGACTTATTGAGTGTTGGAGGCCGAGCTTCTTGTTCCAAAAAATGGTGGATGATGAATGTCCAAGTAAAATCTTCAGATGAGAACAGAAAGGACCAAAATTATGTGCAGAGTCTTATTAAATAAACAGAATAGTTCACCCGTCTTTTGAAATGTAGCATATAATAAAATAACTGAAAAGCTCAAAATGTTTCTAAGCTTGATTGCTCCTTAACTAGTTCATTTGCATTGATAAAAGCCTGGGAGGAAAAAAACTTAAAACACTGAAAAGGGTAGAGCCAACCATTATAGAATAAAGTATAGTGTGATGAAAAAGAATTTTCGAGTGAACAAATTTACAACTGAGCAAAGCATAGCTTCCACCTGTTCTTCAAATAAGGAGATTGCGGCTGCTCAATGATGTTACATTAGACTATATACCAAGGACTGCAAGACTAAATGATGACATCTGAGTCATTTGGCATATATGAAATAAACATTGAAACAAATCATTGTCTGAGAACAAATATATCTTTGAAAACAAATGATTCTGGCTCAGCATTTATTCTTCCTTACTTTCTTATCCCCACCTCTGTTCTGTAGTTGCTGTAGCTCTTGTGCGATATGTTATAAAAAGGCATGAGTGTATGTGCCCCACACATGCTTTGTACATAAAGCAGAGGCACATGATTCACTAAACAGCAAAGGGACTTAGTGACTTAGTCAAAATCAATAGGAAAGTGAATGGGTCACTTTTAGCCATTTGACAGTTTTGACTTTGTAAGTAGGTCACAGCACTGGAATATTAACGTATTACAATGAACTTAATTACATGCAAGAGCAAGATTGTAAGGAAGGGATTTTAACTGTAGCTTCTCTATCTGCATTGACTTCTATAAGCAGAGAAAAGCAGATGATTGATTCCCTTTCTTGTTTCCTTTTGTAAAGGAGCCAAAATCGTTTTATTCAAAGACATTTTATTTGGATGTATAGACTGCGGATACCATTTTATAATGCTTAATCTTAATGGTTAAGTGGAGGGTGTCTTGTTGAGTTTATGCCTGTATAGTTGGTTTTTGCTTTCTGAAAAGTAAATGAAAGTAATTTGAGAGAAAGAAGATGTCACAGAGAGAACCTGGCCTGGACTTCATTCAAAACCACAAACCTTGTGGAGAAGATAAAATCTGTGCTTTGAAAGACCTTGATTTAAAATGCAAAGCTTTCTCCCACACTGATGTCACCAATGAACACCTTACTTCACAAAGGGTTCTGCTTTTAATTGTAGAGCACTACATCTAATTCCAGAAGATAAATGAATGTGGAACAAATTTGTACTGGCTCTGTCAATAACTAATCTGATATCAGCATCTTAGCTCTTGGACAAAGGCAGCTTTGAGATCTAGAAAAGATTACGAAAGGGCCTTTTCTTTGTGTTTAATTTAAATGTTAAATTTCTATAAGCTCAAGTACTATGTTACTAATAAAAAAAAAGGAAGAAAAGATGAAAAAAAAGAAGCTGATGTTTGCTTCTTTTTCAGAATGTGCACACATGCTGTTTTACTGAGACCTTTACAAGCTGCTGTTGGCTAGCTGTACACTCCTGAGGCTGTTTTATTATTGTGCACCCTTTCTACAGAAAACAAAATACAGCAACTTATGCCATGACATTTTGTGACATTTCCAGTTATGAACATCTGGAAAGTTTAGTGTGACACTGACAGCAAAGCTGACAATGATTTTCCAGTGCCACGTATAGCCTGGGCATCTGCAGTCATTGCCTTTTCATTTTATTTTCCTGTCTCTCCCTCCTTCTCCCACCTAAATGCTTAATACAGCCTTTCTCTATTTTGGCCTTGAAGATAGAATAATATCCCATATTTATTTCAAAGCTGTACATGGAACATTGTACATCAAGTGCATCACAAATGGGTTCAGAGCAAAAGGGAAGTGCATTCCAGCTAGTAAGAGGAAGCGCAGCTGCACAAGTTGGTCTAATTGCAGACATTGGATGGATTTGATCATCAGATGTCTACTGTGCATAAAATGGAATTAAAACAGCTAAACATTAATTACTTCTATTATTGCATTTATATATTGAGATGAAAGAGGGGAAAAAACAACACACACATCTTCAGAAGTGAGACAAAGCAAGAGAAGGGGGGGAAATTAAAAAAAAGGTAAAAGCCAAATAGTTGTTGCATTTGAAATGTAAAATGTCTTGTTTGTGTGATGAAAAGTGCACTGGAGGAAGGTAACATTTTATGAATTACCGAAACTGCACCACTAATAATGGTTAGTTAATAAAATAATGTAAAACAAATAGAAGAATGTTGAAACTTTTTAGAAATTTCATCAAAATCATCTTGAATTAAAATTGATATTGATAAACACTAGTACAAGTGACTGTAGGGAGTTATAGATAGTGAAAGACAGGATTCTGCCAGCTGTATTCATACTGGATTTAGTGCTGCCTCTAACAACCTGTCTAAAGGACTTGCTGTGACCTAATGGTGTGAGGCACAAACACTTAGTCAATGTGTTCTTATGTCAACTTCATTTTCAACTTAAACTATTTATTTGCATTTTCTGCTCTCTTTGACATCTGTGAAAATTGTTTTCTAAGGTGCAGTCTCTCTGTTGCTTTTAGAGCCAATAAATACTGAGTGGCATTAGTAAGAACAAAAATTGCATAACCTATGTAAGTGTGTTGCAACGTTTTCAGACACCAGACTGTGTTAAAGCATCAAAAAATAGTAAACAGACCATAAAATTACAATGTCTTTTAAAGATAGTTTCAAAGAGTAATAACGCAAATAGATAACTCCATATCTTAAAAAAAAATTAAAAAATATTCAAATATCGGATTCAGTATCCACCTAAAGTTTTATGCCCTAAGAAGCTCTGCTTCAGCACAGGTTAACTGCAACATAGTTTATATGTAATTATTTTTTTTGTATTTACTGCAGTCAAACACTTTCCTATGTTTGGCTGTGTTTAGACATAGCAACAACCTTACATTTTTTCTGTAATTAGCACCCTTGAAATATTCACAGTGTTGCTTTAAAAAAAGTGCTAAGATGAAGAAAAAGGTAAGATCCTAAAGGGAACAAGTGATGTTGTTAGGTGACCATTTTGTTCAGGTCCTCTAGGAAAACTTATGATTTCGTGTGGTTTCTTTGTTTGTTTGGTTGGTTGTTTTTGTTTGGGTTTTTTTTCCCCAGAATTGGTTTAGTGGGAGAATAGAAACAGCCATTTTGAGTCCAGTCTACTTCTCTGTCCCAGACTGGACAGTATTCCTACAAACACTGTCAGCTTTCCTGAATGAAAAATTATCTTCCTAGACTTTATTGTCACGGATACCATGAAACACAAAGTTTTCTCTTCTGTAAAAAATACTTAATTTCCCCTGCTCTTCTTGTGAAAGTCTTTGTAATAAATTCATTTATTAGAGTATATCCTGAAGGCAAATGCTGTAGTAGTGTGGCAGCAGAGTGCAAAGACTGTAGTTTGTCAGTTGTAAACCAGAGAACTGAGAGATTATGCTCACAGAGATTCCTTGTTCAGACCATAGAAACTGGTTGTCCTGGAGGATGTTTCAATGCTGCTTTCTGGTGAGTGTTTCCCTGACCCAGAGGCAGCCATGATAGATAGATAGATAGATAGATAGATAGATAGATAGATAGATAGATAGATAGATAGACAGATTGATTTTTTACCTTTCCTAGCAATATGTAATGAGTCAGAGAGAATGTTTGAGTTTTATAGACTGCCATTAGCAGTTGTCATTTCAACCTGAGGCAATTCTGACTGAAATAAAGTAATTTCCTGACTGAACGGAATATATTAAAATAAAGGAGATTGTTATAATCTTAACTGGAAAGTAGTGTGATGAAATAGATTCCATAAAGGGTTTCTTTTTTGCTTTTTTCCCCTTTCCGTCTTCCTGCCCCTGGCTTCTCTTCGTTTTAAACTCACCTATCTTGCATTTACTTTTCAGGACCTTTGTTTTATTTTGCTTTGCCCCTTTTTATCCTTCTGAAAACCTAAGCAAATTGATAGAGCAAAGCACAAATACAGTGTCAACAGCTTACAGAGAGCTTTCCTTAGAAGACAGCAGGCAGCAGACTTGTATTTTCTGCTTCACAGTATGAGGATGCAGCAAATATGAGCAGCTGTTCCATGGAGAGTTTTGGCTCAGTTCAACTACTTTGTTCAATGATGCTCTGGCCTGGCCCCAGACTTTCTCCTAAGTTCCCTTTTGCAATGTCCTCAGTTGAAGAGCTCAGTTGGCTGGAGAAATGCAGTGTCCCACTTCCACCCACCCCAGCCCCTAAGCATCTTCTTTGCAGTTTCAGCCACCCATCGAGAAGAAGCATTCTCTCTATTGTTTTCTGTTGCTTTTGGCCCTTGCGTATCAGTATCAGCAAACACAAGGTTCTTTGTGTCCCTTTCCTTGCCTAGTGGTTGGTTCGCAATGTTGCATCATCCAAAACACTTACTATGCATTTTTGGCTTGGCTAAATGACCTGCTGTTCGCCCTGGCCTTTGCTTCCTTCTCTTGTGACAGGAATTTAGTCCTGTTCACAGCAGCTTTTTTTCCTCCATTCCTAAGCACTTCTCCTGAAATTTTCACCTTTGTGAACCGGCAACTGCTTTACAACTTACCTGGAGGTGTTACTGCTCTTATAGCATATCTTTTCTTATCTGCATTCATGGCAAAAATCTGTTCAAAAGCCTTTTTCAAAAATATTAAACTCTGAATTAGTTCTCAAATTGTTTCTCAGGATTTTGTGTGAATGTTGCTTCACAAACTCAGCTGTCTTCCATGTGACTCCTATGCTGTAGTCTAACTGCAGTATAGTTTGTGAATGTACATTGCTGAGAGTTTTTAAAAAAACAAACAAATAAATTATTCTTGAACTGAACACTACCATAGCATTGTGTGGGTATTGTGGATACCCATGGGTGACCAGGCTGTAATGCCACTGGCACAGGCGCTATTTGAAATCACTTTATTTGTCAAGTAAGAAGCTGCCATCCTAGGAAGAACCAGGGCTGATGATATACCAGAACTGAATCTGAAAGTAGGAAATCTAGTGAAGTAGGAAATACCTTGGGCACTTTCGTGATGGGATCCCAGCTAATCTGTCTCAAATGGACCATGGAAATTTTTGGGGTTAACCAAAATATAATGCTGTTAGAGGATATTTTGGCATCTGCTGAAGTCTGAAACTGAGAAGGTTCACTTGTGACCCTTTTTCTCTACCTTCAGTATGCTGGGGACAGTATTTTACATGACTTTGACTCCAGCTAGTTTCTTGTGCCTCACTTCTATGACAGACTTCATAGACATTTTGATTAACACTAGCTCTTCCCCCCACCACCAAATAATAAAATCTACACAGAATGGTACTATAAGTAGAAATTGAATCACATTGCTACATAGATTGTGAAGTGTATATTAAGATTTGTTAAGTAGCTTAATGTGAGTCTTGCAAACAATTAGCAAAGTACATGTTAAAAACATAGGAATATTACAAACATGAAGGAAAGTTGAAAAAAGTAATCTGTTTTCTTTCAGGCCAATAACACAAGTGACAACTTAGTTTTGGTTTGCGTACTTGTTCTGTCAATACATCTATTAGCGTTTTGAACCGTCTTACTGAGCCCCTGCCTGGGACTGCACACACACTGTTACACTCTGATTTTTCCTGTGACATGATGCTAGTTTTCACCCTGAAGCTCAGTATTATTTTATGCCATGTGTTAATTTCCTGCATGAATGCCTTATTTACCTTCATTTAGAGTATGCTGCAGGTGGAAACAGAACAGTACTTACTGGCAATATTTTTGATGGCAAAACACTGAAGGACAGCTCAGGGTCTTGCATAGCTCCAGGGTATCACCACTGTGAAAGCAATTTGGAGGTGTGATTTGTCGTTAAGGAGGACTGGTTTCTTAAATACTGGTGCTTCATAGGACTAACCACAAGTATGAAGTTTTGCAGTCTCTTCAAAGAAAGCAGATCTAATAATTTCTGGGCTCCATTCAAAAGCCACTCAAGTCAATGGGAGTCTTTACTGGAACTTCAGCCAGTGTTTGATCTGGCCTCAGAAATATTTCTGAACTCTTGAGGATAAAATTAGTAACTGAGTGGGGTTCTTTTGCAAAATTGGTATTAGGTATCAGTAACTGTTCCAGCTACCTATTTTATTTTTATTTTTGTCTTGTAAGATACAGTATTTATATTAGTTTTCCTATAACTCAGGTAAACTGACTTTAATGATTGTAGTTATAGTGTGTTTTCAACAAGGGTAGCTAGATATGCAAATTCAGTAAGACAACTTCACCCAGTCCAACAACCTTTGTTGAAGATCCCTTCAGTACTCTACCGTCCAGAGGGATTATTCCTTTGCAGAATTTCTAGTTGTTTTCCTTTGTTACTTGAGTAGGTTTTGATTTTCAGAGTTGTTTTCTAGGCACTTGAACTGTATATACGAATTTTTTTATTGTCATGGCGGTTTTGCATTTGCTTTGCTCTGCAATCATTGGATCCTCTACTGGATCTTGTGAACAATGGAGCTGGTATTTTTTGAGGTAGTAGGATACACATTTCTTCAGTTACATTTAGTGACTAAATACATGGCTAAATTTACTAGGCTGTTTGGGCAATGTACATCATTTAACTTTTTCATTTTTCCTTTTTCTTCTTCATGATTCCCTTCAAGGGCTAATAAACTGCTTTTCCGTGTTTAAAAATGTATACAGCAATAGAGAGTTTGTAGTGTTTATGTCTGTTTAGGTGTTTGTGGTATTGGCTGGTTATTAGAAATAGATATTAACATGTATATGAACGCATGTATACACACATATATATATAAGCTTAAGCCATAATTGTGATAGAGTAGAAAAGGGATATAGCTGGATGCAAAGTGTTTGTTCTTAAGCTTTTATGTTATGTGCTTTTCTTCACTACTCCTTCTAGAAGTGCAGAAATATGGTTTGTGTTTGTCTTGAGAGTGAATTCAGGGGCAGTTTAAATTGCAGCTACAAAAACATCTACTACCTGTGCATTTTAAGAGCAAAAGTAGAACAAAAATAGAAGTGCAAGGAAATACCTTTTAAATTCAGCTTATACAATAATAGTACAATAATACGTTTGAGCAGTCTAGAACTTGCTGCCATAGATACCAGATGAGTCAAAAGTTTAGCACAATTTCTATGAACACTCAAGCTTCAGGGCTCTTCACTTCTAAATTCAAATTTAAGAAGCAACTTCACCTATTGAAAGATTATTCCAAAATTGCCAATTTCATGGTTTCTTGCCCTTTTTTCTGATGCCGGTCACTGTCAGAAAGAGCATATTGGACTAGGTGAATTGGTCTGAATCACTGTGACAATGGCTGTATTTGTTATTGTGAGAAAATGATTTCTGCTGGTTTCTTACCAGTAAGAGCACGTCTAGCATGTGTGTGCTGGACTGAGAAACAACCTGTAATAACGCACACATTATGATGATTTTAGAATGCACAACTTTAATGGGTTTTTTTATTGGTGAGAAATTAACTAATGCCTTGTACCTTTTTAAAAGAAACATGATTCAGACTTCTGTTCAAACTAATGCAAGTTAAGAGTTAGTAAATAATGTACAGTGCGGGTTGGGTGAAGTATTTCAGATGAGCAACTTATGATCTTTTCAGGAAAACAAAGCTGAAATTTCTCAAAAATTTCAAATATTTATCACAATGATTTTTATAATTCAGGTTTCTAGATTATGTGGTAATACAAATAAACTGCAACAACACTGGTAAATATATTTTTTCCTGTTGCTTACTCTTTTCATATCTTTGGTGGTAGTAGTAGCAGAACTGACAGTCCATTTAAGTAGTGTGTGATGCATCACAGATGAGCAGATATGCTTCATGGTAAAATTTCCTGCAGTAGGTTACACATAGGGGTTGGCAGGATATTTTGGTATTTTCTCCTTCTGTAAAAACATTCTCCAGTAGGTGTTTAAGTACAAGGAATGTAAGATTCCTGTCTTCTACTTTTAAATATTGGTTATCCTCCCCAAGTGAAACATTCCTGTTATGATAGATTCAGTGTTCAATTTCCTACAGTTTAAGGAATTATTGTATTCCAGCCTAACTACTTCTAGAGAAAGGATATCTAAAACTAAAAAAAGACTCATCACACTTCAAGGAAGTATTTTTCTTGATTCATGCCTCATAAAATTTAAAATTGACCTCCAGGACATCACGGAGGCCTCTACAAGCATTTAGCTGCAAGACTTCATGACGTTGAAACAAATAGCTTTGAAGAATTTTTTAGGCTGTCCTTCAGACTTAAGGAAAGAGTCAGACCTTGTTTTAAGATAAAAGCTGATTTGTCTCCTGCATTTGCATCCAAGATAATTCTTGAAGTTTACAGAAATTTGTGAGAAAGAGAACAAAATTGCTCAATATTCTGCATGAGAATATGCATCAAACCGATAAATTGTTGGACATGCTGCATACTTCTGTGTTGTGGAGAAAACAGCTTTCATTAATGAGGCTTCATTGGAACCTGTAAAAATACTTAGCAAGGACCTTGAATTGTCATTGCAGAATCAAAGACAGGAAACAAAATATACATATACTGTGTGCCATTTGTGGGGACAGAACAGACGGATGCAAACTCCTGCTGAGAGTGAGCCAAGATGATCAGATCTGCTTGGTCATAAAAGTTATTCATTGGCAAGCTTGCAGTTTAGCATGTCAAATTATTAGGTCCTTCTGGCATGTTATGAGTTTCTTAATTATAATAAGTTTACAGATTTTGTTGATGAGGTCACCACAGAAGCATAGAAAAGAATTTAAATCCCTAATTGCTGAGGGACAGTTAGCAGCAAGAGCACCTTTACAAACAGATCTAGATGGTGCAGTTACTATGGTACAGTCAATGGAAATATGTGTGGTAATGAGCCACTGTCTTCTTGGCTCTGGAGTTCTGAGGTCCCAGGAACAGTGAAGTCATCAGAGGAGGATCTTCTGTTTGGATGGTGTGAATTAGTTGTGCATGAAAAAGAACAATGCCCTTCACACTTTGGAGGATTTATTGGCTGATTTTTTCCTTTCAATGTGTATATGACTACAGCAGAATAGAATAGAATTTTCTGGGAGCTGGTCCATGCACAGGGTAGGAAAAAAGACAGTTATTTCTTTTTTGAGACGGCAGAAGACTCTACTGCCTGCTCAAGGTATTATGAAATACTGTGTTTGTTATTGATTTAATCCAGTAGCAATCCTGACAAGACTGTTTTGAGTTATCATTTTGCGGTGTTTTTGGATTTAAGTCACTTTTCTTTGCACTGAAAACTACCTTTTTTCATTTTTGGTATTGAAGTACTCAACACCATGTACTTCAAGGTCAGAGAATATTTTAGGTTGCCTCATATCTGTCCCCAGCTGTTTTATCTTGTGCTTAAAAGCCACTTTTGCCAGAATCTGTTTACAGGGGACGTGGATCTTCTCTGTGATCTGCAAAAGGGGAAGAAGCTCCTCATGAATAAGGAAGAATTTCTGTTCACACTATTTCATGACTTCTCCCACACAAAGGAAGGCTTGAGAGCCTTCCCTACCTGCATTATGCAGTTGTAATACAGAAAGCTCTCCAATACTTTGGAATATTCTCAGATGATACTAAGTATTTGACAAAACCTATGGATCAATTTGCTTTTTTTTTTATATGGCAGTCCTCCTAACTATCTACTCCAGATAACAACATTACCTGAAAACATAATACAGATACAATTTTGACATATAGCTAGCAGTTCTGTACTTATTTACTTCTGATACAAAGATCCTGACAAAGTAAAGAAAAAGAAGATATTTTTTGCAAAGACCATGATGACCTGTGTACTTTAGGAGATATAAGCCTTCATGATATCTTCTCTATATGTAATTTATATAGGAACATAATGTCCATAGAAGGATTCCAAGTAGCCTGTCATGCTGTTTTCAACCATTTCCCACCACATATCTTAAGCATAATACAGTTACGGACCAACCATGTACTGATACTTCCCCAGAATATTCTCAGCCCTCAGGAGTTAAAAGTCAGTAATGGCTCCTTTATACTTAATATGCCTACATGGATTTCTCAAAGTGGTACAGGCTTTCCTGGAACTCCTGGAACTTCTGTCATTCATCCTGGGTTTCTTATCCAGGCCTTGAGTTCTTGCTAAAAAATGCATCCCTATAGATATGTCTGCATGATTTCACTTATCATCATCTGATTAGAGGGACCCTAACCTCAGTGTTTAGATGTTTTAGTCTTTTTATGTAATAAAAAATTAAACCTGCCTAGATTTTCCATCAGACTTCTAATTTATTTGTTATGAAATTTATGTAAAGATTATCTAATTTCAGAGATTATAAAGCTGTGCTATTAAAGTAGCTGGCTAGGATCTCAGGATGATACAGTTTCATCAAGTTGGATATAGACAGCTTTTTCTATCCCTTTGAGAAGCATCCCACACACTGGCAGATTTATTTAAAGTTGTATGGACTATTACCTAGAGGAGTCTTCTACAATATGTACTTGTTCCATAAAAGTAGTATTTTGCAGTCTATTTTTAGGGTAGCTCCAAATCCCCACAGTGCTTAGATCAAGTCTCTGCATTTAAGTCATTAAACAAGCTTTAGAAACTCTGAATGAGAAAGAAAAGCTACTTGCTTATACAGCACCAGAACTTCCACATTTGTTGTCTGTAACTGTATAGAAGTGCATACCATATTGTGACTAGCTTTTCTTTACAAACTATGGTGAAGACTGTGTTCTGCAGTGGAGAAAGACCTGAATGTAGCTTTACTTTTCCTCTTCTGGGCACAGAGATCACAGTTCAACCTTTGTGAGGTACTGCATCATATTCACTTACTGGGACTTTGAAACCTGGAAGTACTGCATGGAGGCACATCATCCATGAGGTGAAGAGCAGACATGTCAAGAAGCTGTATTCAGCTTTTCTGTTAATCACTAAAGTCTGTTTTGCTCTCAGCTCTGAACATTTTTGTGGTGCTTTCCAGCTTAGTCACTTTTGTTATTCTTTTGAATGTGTTTACACTTTGCTTGACTTTGAGAAAAATGTGATTGTTTTCTCAACCCTGGGAATCATTTATGGTTTCACATACCGAGGAGAAAGCAAAACCAATAATATGTAAATTAACTGCTTGCTTTACCCCAAAGAAACAACATTTACATGAAATATAACTCTAAATATCCTAATTCTGCTTAATGCTCTGCTGCACTAGTTGAGAGAGTTAAATGGTATAATCTTCAGTACTCATCAGAAGCTCTGGGCAAGGAATGAACATTTTATGGCTTATCAATCAGTGGCTGCCAAAAACCTTGCAAAGAAAAATGAGTTTTGATTGGTTAATGTATGCATTTCTAAAGAATTCTAACCCTCTGAACATAATATGTTGTACTGTCTGAACAGGTGAGCAAAATACCAGCTACCACATTAAGAAAAATCTGATACTGCACCATCTACATTTTTTGTAAAAAATCATTACAGCTTTTCCTTTTAAATAGGCTATATAGAACATCTGTATGAAGAATGGTTCTAAAGTACTCCTGTGCAAATATGTAGTTGCACCTAGCTAGGCCCTGATTTCAGAATGACTGGTGTATGTTAAGACTAACTTTCCCATCATTAATCAGAAATTTAAGTCTTTTTAAAGCCTGTTGGTCTGTGGAGGTAACTTATCAAGCTATCTTCAGCGACCAGTGGCATTCATGAAAAGATACTGATGCTTTGGGGCTGAGTTCATTGGCACTGCCATCAGCCTTCTAGCAAAGCAGAATCTGGTTTCTCTGGATCCAAAAAGATCTATTGCAAAAGCTTTGCCACTATTATAATTTATAATAGTGGAACTGTCAAAATGACAATGTGTGCACCAGCTGCACCAAGTGTATGCACAGTGTTGCAAAGAAGGTAATGGTGCTCATCCTTACAAGTACCAGCATCATCTGAAGTTAGAGCAGTCAAGTTAGAGCACCTTTACACTACTAGGAGGAGCGTTATAGTTTAGGAATTGTACTCCCCAGTTAAGCTCCCCTCTCTCCCCAAACCACACACTGCTTGCTCTCTTGCTCTCATTCCTTTGGTTTCCCCCCCCTGCCCTGCTGTGGCAGGATGGAGAGGAGAACTGGAGGCACAAAAGGCAAAGATGGTGGGTTGGGATAAGAACAGTTTTCTAGAAACAGCTATGAGTTAAGAAAATGAACAGCAACAACAACAATACTAATGACAGAGGGTAAAAGAAAAGAAATTATTCACATGTGAGAATAAAAACAACCTGATAACAGGCAACACCAGACAGCTCCGTCGGCCATTCTCGACTGAAAGGAATCCCTTCTCCCTGGAAGAGAGTCTCTTTCCCCCTCCCTGGCAATGATGTGAAGTGGTATGGAATAACTTCCCTAGCCATGTCCTGTCCCAGCTACTGCAAATACCAGCTATCTTGTCTGGAACGAGGACAAGGAACTACTGGCTATTTCTGCTCTGCTTGATGGGCAAGGCAAATACTACATGTATGAAATAACTATCTGCTTGCAATTCATTTATATGAGAGAGGTACTCAACTCGTCAGATTTAGATAGGCTCCAGTACCTCCACCCCACCAAAATGATAAAAAGGTAGTAAGGTTTCAAGAGAGTATTTTATCACATAGATCAAATCCAATACATTCCATATCTGAACTTTTTTAAAAACATTTCTTAATAATACATATTTCTAAAGAAATGGCCATTTCATGGGTATTCTTTTAAAAGATGAGACTGGTGAGTGTAGCAGCCTTTGTCAAAGTGTAAGGAACTCAATTTTCATGTCAACATGCTAGGAGGAATTTTTAAGAAATTAAACTGTTGTATTGAATTTCAGCATAAAATATCATGTAATAAATAGAGTAAAATCTATTACTCATTTTCAACTGTAAGGTGATTTATTCTATGCAGTTTAAGTATCAGACTGAAAAAAACATTCAGACACTTTAAAAAAAATAATGAAAAGTTATGCCTCCATAAATCATCACATTCCTGGTTCATTTCATCATTTTCATATCTTATTCTGATGCATTTCAGAACTTATAAGCATATCAGGTAAGGTAAGCCAGAGAGCTCACTAGAGACAGAAAACACTTCTACGTATGAACATGGCTAATCAGGAACTCCAGCTTGTTCTGAGATTTTCCTTAGGAGGAAAGGATGATGCAGCTCTGTATCACATTTAGTTATTTTGGAACTGACCATCAAAGACAAGTGGGATAAAATACCTAATAGGATAGGTACAAGGACATAAAGACAAGATCGATCATTTGGAACAGAGACAGACATATACCAACTTTCAAGAGGAGTAAATATTTCAAAAACAAGGGGGAAAAATGCTGTGTAGAAATAACCTGGTTGAAAATCTTTGGAGCAATGAAGGTCTCTTAAAGGCACGGGACTGATGTCTTAAGAAATGTATGCACATCTCCACTTTCAGTTCTGTTGTCTTCAATTTCAGCTATCACTTTCAGTAAATGAAAACACATGTTATTAATTGTAAATCCATATGTGATATTCTAGCAAAGAAAGACAAAGCTGGAAAATCATAGTGCCATAAATGCACTGACTTGTCTTCAGTGTCCAATTTTCAGCAACAAAAGGAAATAAGTTTTAAAACTTTACATAAAGCTCTCCTGCTGTACATTGCTATTATTCCTGATTCATTGAACTCTTTCTTGCTATAATCAAACTTGTGGAAAAAATGGCCATAGAATAAATGTGGAAAAATAAAAACACAATGGCTTGTGCATTATTATTGTTATTAATCAGCACTGTGTAACTTGTATGATGTATAGTATATCTTACAGGTTCATAAGCAGTACTTCATCTATGGAAGTATTACAGATAGGATAGCAATGAGAGGAACCAGAAAACCTCAGTAATTTTATGTATGCCAGTATTTCAGCTGGACCTCAATTTAGTGCAAAACCATGTTTAGTTTTTGGTGTAACAAACCCCACATTGTGGAAACAAGTGAGTATGCATACTTGAATGGTCACTTGAAAGATATCGGTGCTGCAATGGGACAAAAGGCCAGAATTTTTGGTAGCCTAGCAACAAAAGTATTCTGGACAAGAAGTAACAGGGCCTTGCCAGGCCTCGCAGAGGAACAGGGAGTCTCCCAGACCAGCTTAGCTCAAATTCTCATAATAAGCAAAGGTGTGAATATTTTGAGCACTTCTTCCCTACCTAGCTTGGAATGTTGCACTTTGGAAATTGAAGGCTGCACATTTGCTAAGATTACAGAAGCAACTCAGATAAATGGTACAGCTGAGTAAACACCTGTTCTGCATGTGCTGGGGCTTTCCATGCACTTCAGGAGGAGACGTGGCTGAATGACAGTGATCAGGAGCAGGAGCCAGAAGCAGTACAGGATTGGTCAGGAAAACAAATCCTTTTTCTTTTTGTTTTTCAGAAGTTATTTGTGCAATGGTTGCTATAGTGTCTAGAGAGAGACATTATTGTTCAAGTCAGTAAGTCCATAAATGTAAACTATAAACTTGTGGCTCTTTGTCTGTATAGCAGGAAGAGCATCTGATCACAATAGGTGAAGCAAGTAAGTGATTAGAAACTTTTCTCCTGCTTTGATTTAGGACTAATTTTCCTTAATTATTTTGGTGTGTTTTCATGCCATATTAGCCTAAGTAATTTGTAGTCAAATTTAAAAGCTTTAATTGACTTTGTTCAATGCCAACAGAAGTTATAAGTGAGTTACTCTGGTTTTGCTGTGTGGAGATGACCTGTTTGTGTGGAGGGTTGCTGCTTAGGTAATTTTGTACAGCTGTTAGCTCAGGTGTTTGGAGTAAAATCACTTGACAGATAAAAGACCTAGTTCATTCTCCTGAGCTTGGATTAACAGACAGACAGAGAGACAGACAGACAGAGAGACAGACAGACAGACGCACACACGCGAAGAGGTATTCAAGCGCTTTCAATTCTTCAGTGATTAAGTTTCATCATCACAGATACTAGACTGGCTACCAGGCTGAGTGAAAACAGAATCTAAAGGCTAGTGATGCTTCCAGATGGACATGACTAAAAGCTTCATCAGACTCAGGTTGGTGACTTGCTATGGGGGAATGAGAAAGGTGAGATTCTGCATGGGTGTAAGGTTAACTTTGCAATGGTTATAATGTCATAACTTTATAAAGATGTCTCAGTGGCCAAAGTGCAGCTACTTATTCACCTCTGGTAAGGGTGAGTGGTTTGTGTGGGTGGATGGATTAAATTAAATTCCACTGTGAGTTATTCTTCTATCTTTCTTCTGCAGATCACTCTTATCATCTCAGGTCTGTTACTCAGAGTGTGTGGGAAGATGGCTGGAGTAAGATTGCTTTTTTTTTTTTTGGGTGTAGGAGGTTTACCACTGGATGTGGTTATTTTATGAGTCCTTTTTTTGTGGTAGAAGGTTGATGCATGGGAACAAAGAGAAGCCTGTTGAATCTTAAGGTAAATAAAGGATTAAAGACTTTAGTAGGTGTTATTCTTCTGTGCTATCTCTCCTATAATCTTGTAGAGCTGATTTGCCACAGGGAGATTGTGTTAAATAAATATCCTGGGGTGAGAAAACCAGGATGTTAGTGAAGATCTTGAATAATAATGGTTACTGAGGTTTTAGCTTGTCATGAAAGTTGCCATTTTGTTTGTATTACTTCTTAGTGATAAAGGCTGCAGTTGAACTTACATTCTGATCTCTTGAGGCATGGAGATGTATCAACATATAGCCCACACTGTACTGGGAAATCCTGAAATAGATGTAATGGTTCTTAGAGTTTCAATTGCAGGAACTTTGATCCTCAGTATAGTGGAAGGAAACAGATGAATATATGACAAGAAGTATAAATGAAGTAATATTTCCTAAATAAAATTAGAATAATTTATGCAAAAGTATAAGATTGATGACCCTTTGAAAGAGTCTATTTATATGTCTCTCTTTGTGTATGTTTACATAGCGTAAGGGTGGCTTGGTTGCTTATGCAGATTTAAAAACTGAAAACTGTCTCTCCTGAAGCCAAGAGAAGCTTCTCTGACTAATAGACTTAAACCTGTGTCATATTGCATGATCTGTGCGTGTTCAAATACTTAAGCACTTTTGCATAAAAGTTTGTGTGATTTTTAATACAGTGATGACATTTTTAGTGGAAGGTTTGGTTTCAAATAGTCTGTGTATTTAAAATTATGCTACTATCAATACTATACTACTATCAATGAATTAAGTTGACAACTTGATTTTGCAAGTAGCTTGACTGTTTATGGTCAGTTTGTGTTTTGTGATAAGTCAGACTGAGCATAGACCAGATTTTTGGTGTCTCAAACAATTTCTACATATGGGGAAAAAAGAAAAAATAAAAAAAAATAAAAGTCATAGAATCATAGTATATCCTGGAAGGTGCCCATAAGAATCATTGAGTCCAGCTCTTAGTCCTGCACAGGACCATCCCCAGGAGTTACACAATGTGCCTAAGAGCACTATCGACATGCTTCTTGAACCCAGATAGGCCTGGTGATGTGACCACTTCCCTGAAGAGCATGTTCCAGTGCCCAACCACGCTCTGGCTGAAGACCATTCTCCTAATGTGCAACTTCAGCCTTCTATGACACAGCATGATGCTACTGTTCCCTTAGGTGCTGTCGCTGGACAGTAGAGAGATGATACCAGTGCCTGTCCCTCTGCTTCCCCTCATGAGAAAGTTGTAGGCAACTTGTGAGGTCTCCCCTCAGTCTACTCCAGGCTGAACAGACCAAGTGACCTCAGCTGCTCCTTGTGTGGTTTCCTCTCTAGGCCCTTCACCATGTTTCTAGCCCTCCTTTGGATGATCTCCAATAGCTTTACATCTTTTTTTATATTGCAGTGCACCAAACTGCACACAATATTCAAGGTGTAGGGCAGAGTGTGACAATCCCCTCCCTCGCCCAGCTGGTGATGCTTTGCCTGATGCCCCCAGGACAGGGTTGGCCCTCCTGGCTGCCAGGGCACTGCTGACTCATATTCAACTTACCGTAGACCAGGACCCCCAAGTCCCATTCCATGGTTCTCCTCTGGAGCCTTTTGTTCCCTAGTCTGTATGTACATCCAGGGTTGCCCCATCCCAGGTGCAGAATCCAGGCCCTGTTTTAACATCTGCTAGTTTGAGTGTGCCTTAACAATAAAGTATGTTTTGTTAATGATTCTACTGTAACTTTCTTACTTCCATCATGAATTGTGAATATCCTTTCCATGATCTTTGTTTTCTGCAAGGAAACTGAAGAAGGGCCCAGAACCTTAGCTGCATGAGAAGAAATTTTGTTCTAGGTTATTGGTCGTATATATCTTCAGGTCTGTGCAAACCATAAATGAAGTTTAAGTGGCAGAGAATAGGGGAAATATATATAGTTGGACCTAAGATTTCCTGTGGGAACAAGAAGAGATCAATATAGAATTTCAGCTAGGGAATTCTAATCTGTGAAGGATATGACCATGATGTCAGTTATTTGATATAAGATGATAAGACTTTTCACTTTTAAGGAGTTGCCTAAAGGCTAGTGTAATAAAAGCTCTTTTTTTTTAATAAGGAATCACTGGGTGAAATTTCTTGGCCAGTGTTATGGTGCAGGCAACTCTAGTCAATCACACTTAGGGCCTGCAAAGCCAAAGACAATCTTTCTTTCTTGGGTCCAAGCTAGCAAAATTATCTTTCCTGGGGATACAGCAAGTGAACACTTGTGTACAGATTTATTAAAGCTGTGGTAGTTTTTACACAGAGCAGAGAAATGGAAGCACTTCACTTTGCATTATTGAAGTCTATTGACCTAATAGCTGCATTGCTGGTGGTCTAGAAGATGATCTAAAGAAATATTCAGATGGAAAGCTAGATAAAGTAAAAATTTCCAGCTTTATGACAGAACTAGACATGTTTGGGAGGATAAAGAAATGCTTCTGTCAGAGTTTTAAAAAAAAATTGGAATTTTTCTTTGACAGCAGAAAAGATCAATTAAAATTTTTCATCACACACAGACCCAGAGTTAATGCTCTCAATCAAGAAAAGTGTTTTTTTTTTTTTAATACTGAATTGGCTCATAGATAAAGGAAACATGATGAGCTCTCTGAAGTGCAAGATAGAAAAAAATAGGAGTCAGCCACTGAAGAATAGCTGGGGAAGAAAGAAAATGGGATCAGGTGTGGTTGGGAAGGTGGTCTTGGTTAAGAACTTTGTTCATTCTGTCTTGCTTAGCTTTTGGAAATAGAAACAGACTGCAAAATAGAAATTTATAATATGATCTGTGGTGAAATTGGGAGTGTTGTACTTTGAGAATTTGTTTTTATATGCTGGAAGGCAAAATTAAAATGCTAAAAGTCTTCAATATAAGTTGGCTCATTTGCTGATCAGTCACTCTAAAGTGACTGAAATCAACTAATGAAAATCAGTCTCCTTTTAGCTTGTCAGAGTGTGAGATGATTGTTTGTTTTGTTTTTTTTGCTTTATGTATATTGCAATATTTTTGAGAATGTTCAGGTTGGAGCAGTAGAATATTTTGCAGGACTGGAGTCTGTGTTCAATTTAAAAAATGTATCACAAGTATTTAAGATTAAAATGCTTTATTTTGAGCAAGCAAATTACTATAGTGCCATTTAAATCTGTAACAGTGTTTAAAATATAGAAGAAAAATCTTTGGTTTTTTTTGTGCTTCTGGAGACCAAAACTTCAGCGGTCTTTATAACAATACATATTCTGAGATAAAACTGTATTTTTATGGCTAAATTCCCAGAGTGGGAGCTGCCTAACTCTCTGAATTAATACTGTACCTAAAGAACTAGAAAAGACAGGAAGAATAAAGTTCTTGGAATATGAGGATGATTAACAGAGCTACACTTCTTTGAGTGTGTGTAGTCTTTAATCAACCTTAGGATACAGGCACTTTACAGTATTATGCAGCCCATAATCATATACATTAGTATTTATAATCTGACAATAATGAAAGATTAGCTGTAACTGAGAACCATTCATTTTAGTTGTGACTCCATTGAAATGAAGGGAAAAGCTTCTACTCTTCTGTATGGAACTGTGCTTGATAGTAGTGTGGGTGGTTTCCCTAATGCTATGGGTGTTGTGGCTTTCTGATCTCCATCTGATTGTTTCATCATGCTCTTTGCTCCAATTTGTTGTACTTTTCTATACAGATAAAAGTGCATACACAAAGAGAAAAACAGGTAGCATATTCTTATGGTCTTTTTTTTAATATTTATTTTACCCTTTCCTTCCCAAATAGGATCAGTTGAATGATTGTTGTCATTGCTTTGGTGCAGGCTGGGCTGGTGTGCTTTCTCGTGTCTGAAAAGAGAAACCCTTGTGCTTTTCAGGGCTGATAGGAGGTGCCAGGAATACCAGAGAACCGATACTCAAATGTTTTTAGCAAGCCGAAACCTAGTAAATATAATTACAAATGCTTAAGTCCTTTGTGAAAATCTCAGCTTTGTGATTTGAGACATGTTCTTTCTCCTTTCACAAACAGTGTGTGCATGATGAAAGAGGAGGGTAAAACATCCTACTTGAAAAGAATGGGGGAATTGGCAGAATGGAAGTCTATCTGATAACAACATAGTGAATTGAAGAGGCAATCCATCCACAGATGGATGTAGCATTAGGGAGGTGGCAGCCGGTAGGAGACGAAACTGCAGGCTCTAATGCTTGATGTTTGATGCTTGAATTTCAACATCAGCTGGAATACTATGCATCATCTTACTCCAACTCCCTCTTCTAGTTAATTGCTGAGAGCTAGAGACACCCAAAAGCAAATTGGCTCTCAGGATGAAAAATTTCAACCAGTGTAGATTGTTTCATTCAAATCAATGGAAGTACAAAACAAAACAGAAAATTCTGAAGGTTTCAGTGCTGCTCTATTTCCCAAAGTAACTAAAGCTCCATACAGTTTCCAGAGTTCCTACCAACTGCCTTTTCAGAGAGAGTTGTGAGAAGCACACACACTCAAGATCATAAATGGGAACATCAGTGTTTGTATGATTAAGGTTTTGGGGAACTAGAATTACTTTCAGCTATAGTGTTTGTATTTGCTTGGACTATTTATGTTTGCCAGACAAATCAGTGATGCACTTGCTGTTTCTGCTTGGAGAGATGTTTGCAAAAGAGTGCCTGAATGAGGCCCCTTGTACTTCAATTCTGCCTTACTCTGATTCTCTTTATAGCCAGGACAGAGATTGCCTACTGGAAGAATTAGGCATTGAAAGATCCATATGTCTGATGCATTATGTTCCTAGGCTCAGATTCTCTGGACGCTGTCTGTGCCAATTTGTTTGGTGGTCATGAGGGTAGCTAAGAGGTTGAAGGAAGTCTGAAGGACCACAGGAAGGTAGAATAGTGCCAGTGCACCACAAAACCAGCCAGTATCTTGACGCTGATTTCAGATATCTGGTCCTGAAAGTGTTTTTTGGGGAATATGGTTCAAAAATTTGCAGCTGCTAGGAATGCGATCTTCACTCTGAAACAACAAAACCACACCCTCTATGTGAATACTAGTACTTAAATTATGTATGGTATGTACATTTTTTTGTGAGTTATTTGAATAAAACCCGGTATAACTAACCATCTTCTAGTGCTGTCAGCCTTGACCTGGTTGAGAGTGCTACTACTGAGACAAAAGCAAATTCAGTAGCAGGACAGTAACTGAGAAGCCAACAGAGAATTGTTTGTATTTTGCCTTCATCCAGTCAAGCTTATTGTATGACTTTCAGTCTATGAATGCTGTCCATGTCATACATTGATCTTTTATGTATTTAAATGCTTTGCAGGATCTCTAGAAAATTTTTGCCCTGGTTTCTACTTAGACACAAATCTCCCTTTGTCTTTTGCTGCTATTACACTATAGTCAGCCTGTTGCCTGCCTATGTGGGAATTTTCAGTCACAGTTTGGCAGAAGTTATTACCAGTCATGGGCACCAACAACATGGGATAAATTGGTCCAAAAGAACTGTGGAAAAAACTTTGAAGTTTCCTCAACATCCCTGACATCCATTTTAATTTCTCGTATTTGTTGCCTGTAAGCTTCTTGCTGGCTGAGAAAAAGAGGGTATTGTCTCTCATCAACAACAGGACTGTTTGCCAGCCCTTTGGCTCAACAGGAGAATTCTGGGCTTTTGCAAAATTTGCAGTTGAGCAGATGGACAGCACACAGGAGGCCAAAATGACACAAAGGGAGCCCTTAGTTTGTAGAGCACAGTCTGGAGCTGTCTCTAGATTATCAGCTTTGTGCCCTCTGCAAACAAGGCTGGTACAGAGAAAAGAGTACAGGACTGAGACTGAAAGAAAATACTGTGATGAGTGAGAGCACAAAATGTGGGTCAACAATTTTACATGTCCTCCCTAATTCTTCAAGCTGGATAAGGAATGTGGAAATTGGAAGACTTGTACACAAGAAGCTTTGCTGTCCTTTCTTAATCAGCACATGTATGATAGTTAGCAAGATTCTGAACTGCTTTCACCAAAAATGTTGAGGCACATTATGACCTTACAAGACATAGGGTTTCTTTCTATGACAGCTTCACTGAAGTTTTTTTGAGCAAAAAGTACTAGCAATGTGGAATCTGGCTCAGACTTCACACAGTGACCCTGATCACTGAAAAAGTAATTAATGCAAGAGGATAGCCTTTTCTCTTCAAAACTTGGAATAGACAAGAAATTAATTCATGGGAAGGAAGGGCGGGGAGGGGGAAGAAAATATTAAGAAACACACTAAGGCTTAAGAACTCATCTAGTCCTCTTCCTCCTCAAAGACATCTTTCTTTGTTGGAGGCTGAGGTATTGGCACTTGACCCACAGGACTTTAAAGAAGAAACTCATGACAGATTGTTCCCAAAGGATTTCTTTGATACTGTAGTCAAATAGTCATAAAAATTCCAGGGCTGACACTGACAAAGAAAGAGGGATGGGGAGGGAGGGGTGTGGGGGGAGCTGCAGAGAAGGAAGGAAGCTGAAAAAGAAGAAAAACTAATAGTAAAAAGAGGTCTGATTCTTTCCCCTTAGGACAAGACATGTAGATAAATTTAGAGGTCCTTGAAGGAAAAGTCTAACATGTCAATAAGGTGGCTCTGAGAATAAAAGAAAAACACCCAGCCAAATCCACTGATTATACTAAAGCATTGATCTTCTGGTGTAATGTATTAAAAATGAATTTAAAAGGTGAGGATTCAATTGACAATATACTAGATCTCTCCCTAGCATTAACTGTCTACTTGATATTCTTCTGGAGGTAGGACATCAGCAGTGGCCTTAGCAGGGAAGTATTAACCCTGGCCTCAGTGGCCTGGTTTCTGTAGCTCTAGAAAGTCAAAGTATTGGGAAAATAGCTATGTCAAAGGGAAAACAAAATGTTTAATGTAACAATATCAGAATATCTAAAACATGATACAACTTGAAAGACATGCAAAGGAGACTTTATCTGTGAATTGACATAATGATGACATCATCAGTTAAATCAGATCTGGCAGTGAAATTTCTAGATCACATATGGGGGCACCCAAATGAGTGCTCAGAGGACTGAAAATAGGATAAATCTCAACAAAGTCTAGATATCTACAGTGTGAAGATTTGTCTGCAACAGCTGATTTATTGAAAGTTTAGGCAATGAAAATATATTAATTCATTGGAATGCAATTTTATGTATTTCAGATGCCTACTCTAGGATGAAATGAGTTGTTCCCTTGTAGGCCCTGTTTTTCTTCCTGACCTCAAAAAAATCCCCAAAACAAAAATAAACCCAAAAGCTAGGATAAGCACCTTAATTAAAGTCAGCAACAATAACCTACAAAATAGGTTTGTTAAACTGATATGTTTCTGAGATTTAAGTCAGCTAGATTCCTTACTGATGCAGATTAAAAGATAGATGTTCCAGAGTTTGTTTTGATGGACATAAACTTTCCGTTTGGGTGCTACAAGGACAGGAATTCAAAGTCTGGCTTGGGAGGAATTCAAAATCTGTGCCCTGAAATACTTACAGTGTAAGACAGCAGTCCTGTGAATGCACATCCAGCTTGCTACTTTATGTTTTAAGGATTTAATAGATGTTTTACTTTGTTTGGTCAGCAAAACTTTTTTTAGAGCTTACTTCCCAATTTAATTGGGCTGGATTTCCATAAATGTTTCCATTTACAGAATGTACTGTTATATTTCCTGAGCTAGTTTTGTTCTGAGAAATATTCTGTAACCTTTTGGCTGGCCTCTTGATATCATGGCCACATATTTCTCAAGCAGGTATTTGTATGCTTGAAATACTAATTTAAATTGGTTATCAAATCACTTCTCTGACACAGAATATTGCGTACAAGTATGTTACTGTAGCAGGAAACATTTGAGTCAACATTTACAAAGAAACTGAAGTAGTGTTTCAATCTGCAGCAGCAATAATACTGCGAAACTTGGCACTTGCAACCTTTGTGTCAGGGCCAATGACTGATGTTGATCTGTACAATATGCCCTAGAAGTTATAAGAAATAAAATGATTGCATGACTTATAATTCTTCCTAAAAGTATATGTGAAAGCATAGTAAAGTGCTATGGTTAGTTGAATAGCCTGAGCCTTTACTAGTTGAAATTGAGTTTGTGTGAACTAGGGCTTCATTCTGAACTTCTGGTTTCTTGCTCATAAATGCCTGTATCATTTTCCTCTTTGTGGTGGCTTTTTCCTGTCATCTTTCCTGCCTGAATGTGATTCTGGTTGTGTTTTATTGCAGACCAATTCTACCATTTTTAAGTGTATGAAAGCTGAAGGAAAAAGCCTTTCCTCTTCAGTGACTCTTTGGATCTCTGCTTAATGTGTTCCTCTAGCCACTGAGGTAGGAGATGGAAAGCTGAAATAGCCCATACTGTGGAAAAGCAGATTTTAGTAATCAGGTGAAAATTTGCTTTAGTTTGAGCACATGAGGATGAAACTGCAAAAATACACACATGGAGTTTGTGTATATTTTAAATAACTATTTTGATGTGATGTTTATCACAAAATATACTCAAATAACTGTGGATATTAACCAAGGACTTTGCAATGAAAAAGCTGTCAGTTTTATATCCCAAACAGCACACATCAATACTGAGCAATATCTGCTTGCTTACAGCATTTCCATAGTTCTTATTTTGTCAGTGTCAAATAGATCACTACATTTTCATTATGTAGCTGTTCCACATTAACTTTGAATGTAATCAGGTAGTGAAACTTTGTATAAGAAGGAAAGCTAATATCCATGACAACATATCTAATTTTCACATGAATTTGCATGTATGTAGCTCTTTTTGTGCTAGAAAACAAAATTTATGGAATTTTTGTAGGTTTCAAATGCAACTTTTTCTTAGTTTTTTTTGTGCTGGAGAAGTACTGCAGCCTTTCACAGCATCTCTAAATCACAGAATGGCTTGGATTGGAAAGGACCTTAGAGGATATCCAGTTCCAATCCCCCTTCTCTGATATCTTTTACTATACCAGGTTAGTCAGAGGCCCATCCAATCTGGACTTAAACACTTCCATGGATGGAACATCTACAGCTTCTCTGGGCAGCCTGTTTCAATGCCTCACCACCCTCACAGTAAAGAATTTCTTCCTAATACCTAATCTAAACCTACTCCCAGTTTGAATCCTTTCCCTCTGGTCTTGTTTCTACATGATCTTGTGCATAGTCTCTTTCCATCTTTCTTGTAGGTTCCCTTAAAGTTATGGCAGGCCACAAGTAGATCACCTGGAAGTCTTCTCTTTTCCAGGCTGAACAGCCCCAATTCTCTCAGCCTTTCCTCATAGAAGCCTGCTCCATCTCTCTAATCATCTTGGTGGCCCTCCTCTGGACTGGCTCCAACAGGTCCATGTCCTTTTATGCTGGTGTCTCCAGACCTGGACACAGTATCCCATGTGGGGTCTCACCAAAGCAGAGTAGAGGGGCAGAATCACCTGCTGGCCACACTGCTTTTGATACAACTCAGGATGCAGTTGACTTTTTTTGGCTGATGGCAACAAGGTTGTAGAAATTCGCTTCATGTGATTTGTGTGAATTCAATCCCTATGGTAACAATCTTAAACTTTTGCTCTTTGGTATCAAGGGAATTGGGGTGGATTGGTTTGTCAGTTGTTGGAATTAATGTAGTGATATTAGAAGATACACACCAGTGTTCTGGAAGCAGGTGTGTTTTCTTTTGTGCAGTGCATTGATAAAAACTGTATTACTTATGTACCTAAAAATCCATGTTGTGAAAGAAGTTAGTTTCAAAATGAGTTGTACAAGTGTGGTTAATGTAGTGTGTCTGGGATTCCTGGTCTGTGATCAATGGTGTGTTTTTGAAGCCGAGATATGAAAGCTGAATTTGTGAAAGATGAATTGTTTATCATCTCTTTCCTGGGCTTCTGATTCTGTCCTGGGGTTTCTGACAGTAACATGATTGTTTCTTTTTATAAAGCAGTATATTTCTATGTACCACCTTGGTAGTTGTTTGATGTGAAAAAAAATAATGGTGAAAGACCTTTATATGCATTACCCAGATCTTTTGATAATAAGTTGGGGGGGTTTTGGTTTGTGTTTTTTTGTTTTGTTGTTTGGTTTGGTTTTTTTTAAGACTGAAAGGACACAGAGGAATGGGAGTTGAACAGGCCCAAAATGTTCTGCAGAAAGAGATGGGTGTGTTACTTATATGGCAACATCCATCATTGCTGACCTATAATTGAATATCCATGGTCTCTCATTCACTTCAAGAGGAAATTGAAACATTTCCAAATGCCACCAGAAATGAAGAATACGAATTGGTTGATACTTTATTTTGAAGAATAGAGTGCAAAGCTGTTAATGAGATGTAGTGGCTGCCTTCTCTAAGAAAGACAAGTTGCTTTAATCAGAAAGGTCATGCACGTCAGATAGCATTATTGTTTCCTGTGTTAGCTTGACTCTACTTCAGTCTGGGGGAATTAAGATTTCAATGAACATTACTAATAGTTAAGACACATGTCTGGAGATGTGGATGCTTCTGCATTCAGCTCTGCTGAAATTTCACTTTTGATTTATTGGCATTGCTGTTAAATACTGTTTAAATACAACCAGCTTATATGTGTCACTGAAAACCCTAGAGGCATGCAAGTGTTAAATTTATAGCACAGAAAATAGCTTAGGGATCAGTGAAGCACAGATAGTTCCACCTTGGACTTGCTAGTAGCACCTTCATCATCTCTAAGGTTCAAGTGATATGGTTGTATTTCTTAGATATACTGAAAAGAAAATGAAAGGATTGTGATTCAATTAGGTTGAGACTCAATTAATTTGGGAATTTTCTGTACATAGCAATTCTCTGCAGGTGTTCAAGCTCTCCTAGATGTTCTGTATTTGTTTGGTTATCCAGGGGTTAGATAGGCACCTGTTCAGAGGGAGTATTCCAAAGATGGTATAAATATAGACTTTGGTCCTTTTTTTTTCCTGTAAAGTTCATAATTTTTGTGGATATGTAAAGTGTGTTAGGGCTAACAAGTGTCAGTCACAGTGTAAAAAAAAAAAATACTGCAAATATGGGCAAGTACTTTCAGGTCTGTTGTTATTTGGCATAAAACATGAGTTTTTCCTGATACATTTAACCATCTTGACACACTTTTGTACCATCTGATCCAACCCTGCTTCAAGCAAGTTTACAGTTTTCAATAGAGTACTGACTGAGGACTTATTGAGCAAGTTTTCCTTTTCATAACGTAGCAGTTACCAGAAGAAATTCCATCTTTATGGGTGTCAGGAAGTGAATTGAATGTTTTACTATTATTGCTGTATGGTCTGTTTGATTTGTGTCATCTAAGTCATACACTAGGTTTGAATTTCCCTGATTTGGGTGGTTGTTGCTCCACCCTATGGCTTCTTAGGCAATCTAAAGTACTTTTGATAGAACAGGATATTGTAGCTTCTCTCAGACCTGGTATTTATCACATGGTTTCTTGACTCCTGAGCAGTCACAGTATTGCTGAAGTTAGTGTCAAGTTATTTTTATTCTTTACTAGTGACTGTGAGACTTTAGTCCTATAAAGGAAATAGTAAAAATTTGCAAAAAAACACAAACCCCTCTGACAAAAAGAAAGCTAACAACATATTTTAAGTGGTATTTCATAATGGAATTTCCCAAATAACAGAAATCTGCATGTGGCGTAATCCAAAATAATCTTTATTTTTATAATATTTTGCATTTTTCTTTTATTACAATTTTACTATATATGTGCATGCAAAAAAAGGAAGGGATATGTTCATCTATTATGAGCTCACAAAACTGGTTTTGTCTCCAAAATGGAATTAACTGAAGTGGGGGAAAACCTCCACAGCTATTCATTGATCCTGAAAGTGTTTGGTGAAATGTATCCTGATAGGTGTTTCACCAGGGCTGGCAGGCTATCTTCCTGCAAACTCCTCTAGCCAGAGCAGCAAGAAATCTGTCAGGTTCCATCTGAATCCCTGTCCTAGCAGAAACAGTAGTGTTTCTGTCTCAGTGCTGTTGACCTGCAGTGATGCTAGACTTTGTGGAAAGTCCTTTATCACAGCTTGAATGGAAAGGGAGGATAGTCATCTTATGTCTGTTATATCTATATAGATACTGGGAAGAAAAAAGGGACAGAAAAGCGAAATGAAAATATATTTAGCTCATTGTTACTACTATAAGCCTTTTTAATGGACTGAGGTCAAGATTCTGCTCTGTGGCTATGGGAAAGGTTGATAAAGGCTAAGATGGTAAATGACTGCATTCAAAAGTTACATGGCAAACTTGCCATGTTGATTCTTCTCATTGTCTAGGAAAGGCTGTATTTTAATTTTTCTTTTTTTAAATATATATTTATGTTGGTGATGTTTTGTCCACTTTGATTTACTGTAGTGAAAATTGGAGGATTTCTTTGCTTGTTTTTTTGTTTTGTTTTTTTTTTTTAATCTTAAGGTTTATTCTGCTCCCCTACCTAAGCTCTTCAACTGCAGTGAAAATTGGTTATTTTTAACTTGACTCCTGAAACCCAGGTTATAGGTTCCAGTTTGGTGGTACAGAAAATTAGGTGAATGTCCAGATATCTGAAAAAAACACAAGTTCAGAACAGGGTCAGTGCAACTGCACAGGAGGAGTGTATGTATGCAACTAAGAGCTTATTAGGTTACGTAAAAATTATAGTCTTTACCTGTGGGAACTATTGTGCTGAAGTGATGTGAGCATCTCAAAAATCACTGAAGTTGCACTCAGCATCCCTTTTTAAAATAAATAAGTAAAAAACATCAGTCAGACTGTCTGCCCATGCAAAGGCAGTGGAGAATAAGAATACTTTTCAGATAGGGCCGTCCCAGCAAGGTAAGTTGGGCAGGCCAGGAGTGCAGCATCTTCTCCCTCAAGGAACATAATATCATACAGGAAGGCCAGTACACTTTTCCTGGTGTGAACTGTTGTCCACTCCCATTAAAGGTATTCTCGAATATGTCTGGATGCACAACCAAGATGATTCTTCTCCATTTTAAAATTATCTTCTTATCTGAGCGGTTTGCAGCTCTTATGAAGATCTATATTCTCCTTACAAATTATTTTTCATTTCTTGTCACCTTCCCAAAAAGGATGTGGAAGTAGCTGTGCAGCCACTAATTACAGAGAGATTAAAATAAACTTCTTGATAAGAAAGGAACCTCAGTACTGCTTTTTTGAGCCAAAACTGATAAAAAAGCTGTCAACAAACGCTCCTTTTTGGATGGTCAAGAGATAACATCATCACTGAATGTGCTGCTATCTCAGCACAAGGGCAGCTATAGCATGTGACGTCTGTGATTATGTTGAAAAGCCAAGAGTGTTATAGCATCTGTCAGCTCACTCCTGTTTGTGATGTGACAAGTATCTTCATCAAAGGAAAGCTAGAAATATCTACACTAATACTACCCAAGTCTATTTTTCTCTAATTAATTTTTGATACTGAAGAAGAGAACAAGAAAAGCCATACCAGCAAGGATAGCTGTAGGTTAACTTTTGGAAGGTACAACCTTATTATCACACTGGCAGAGCAAAAACTTGAAGCTTTCCAGTATGAATGCTTTAGATCATGAAGGAAAAAGAAATAATTGTAAACCTCTTTCTCATATCTTATCCAAGACTGACCTGGCTTAAATGCTTAATAAAGGACAAACCTGATGATTAGAAATAGTAAAACTTATTTTTTTTCTTTTGCCTTTACTTGCACTGTATATAGTAGGGGTATGGTGATTAAATCAGGGCATGCTATTCAATAGCATTTCTAACTTACTCTTATTCTCACCTTTGCAAAAAAGGTGCCAAAATGTCACTGTTAAATTTTTGTAGCCTTGTATTTTGGCAAGACAGACAGGACCAAAAGCAGCATTTTACAAGTTGCCTAAGAACATCCCTCAGGGAACCTGAGGTGCTACAAGTCAGATTAGACTTGTCCCAGAAATCAAAACTCTGAACTTGAGTGGGTGTTAGCACAAGTATCAATCTTGTACCTGTATAACATAAGTGATTAGGAATGTGATAATTTAAAATGCAATTGTACCCTCATGTCCTCTGATTTCAGTGCAGCTATTATCAATAAGACAGAGGGGCTTATTCTAGTGGACTACAATCCACTGGATTCCAAGCTTAAATAGTTACCTTTTTAGATTTCTTCTTATGTCTGTAGTTGTCTACACTGTATGGGTTGTACTTTATTATTATTACATTTTACTGTAATAATTCTGTAAACAAAAGTCCTAATAATATTTCCTACTCAAGCAGCGTTAAAATATGGTCAACTATATTTGCATCCATCTTGTTACTCATATCCTTCCAACATGTCCAGAGCAGCCTTGTTGCAAACGTGGTACCGAGGGTGCTGCTGGAGACCTGAACGTGGGGAGGTCTTGGTGCTTCGCTTGCCCTCTAGTGGCATTGTATTGGCCGGGGATGCCCGAGGGGTTATACTGTTCGCATCCGTAATCCTGGGTGTGTTTAACCAATGAAGAGGCAAACTCAAGTGGTTTTGTTACAGAGCATCTTCGTTCTGCCTTGTGTTTGAAATTGGAATCTGTTAGGTAAAGTAAGAATGCAACGATCTTTCTGGTCTTGCATGCATCCAAGAAAATTCTTTGACTACGGGGAGAAAGCTGTAATAAAACTAAGCTTTATTTTAATAAAATAAAGTTACTCTGTTTACAGGGTTGCTCAACACATTAGAGACAGAAAATTGAAATTGAAAGAGGCATGAGCATGGTCTCATCTTGCATTGCTAAAAGACAATAATAATTTTATAACTGCCAATTTTTTCCATTTTCCCTTCTGTGATTTTTGTAGAATAGTGTCAATTACAATTCATTACCTATTTTTTAAATTTAAAGACATGGTGAAATTGCAATTCCATCTCAGCAAGTTTCTTTAGCTTAGTCACATAAGAGATAAACATTTCTTGATATGCCTTTTTATAGTATCCTTTTTATCTATATTGTGTTTTGGTATGTTTGATAGCTATAAGTACATTCTGCCACCCACTATTAAATCTTTCTGTCTTCAGTGAGATGGTTACACCTTGATTTCTAGAAAAAAATACCAAAATGCCAATTCAGGTTGTGATTATGCAGCTGCACAATAATGCCTTCCATTCACTGCTCTTTGACACTAGATGTAATTTGTCACTTGTGTATATACTACTAACTATTGTTATCCTTCACTTATTGTTTTAGCAACTATGATATTCACTGTGCAAGTCTGAAGTTTTTGTTTTTTGTGGGGTTTTTTGTGTTTTTGTTGTTGGTTTTTGGTTGATTTTTTTTCTTTTTATTAATTTCAGTTCTTATAAAATCAATTGTATGGAGTTTGTCCTTTCTCTGACCAGCAGAGCATGTCTGTGCATGTGGAAGACGTACTCTTAAGGACTTTTTTCAAATAAGTATTTCTGAATTTCAAGATGTTTCCAGCCCTTTGTCTTTCTGAAAGTGATTGTACTGTTAAAATTAAATGTGATCAGATGCTTGAGGTTTTTGAAACTTTCTTGTAATAAAATTTTGCTCTATTTTCTTCTGGTATAGTGCTTTTAATTTTGTAATGGACATGGCAGAATTTTCAGTCTTGAGCTGTTAAGCTGATGGAGTATTATTAAGAACCATTTAATTCATGTTGACATACTATGCTAATGCTTGGAAATGTAGATAATTTTAAAGTAAAAAGAATTGGATGCTTTTGTAGTAGTTAATTACATATAAAAAACATCTGCAAAGCAGACTTCAAACTCTTGCATATTGAAGTAAACTCATTTGTTTAACTTTATTACATGTTTGCTGACAAGGGGTGCAGTGTGTATGTGTAGCAGGAAATCCATAAATCATGAACAAGGAAGTGGAAGTGCTAGTGACTTTCCGCCATGCTATGCTCAGGAGTTCATACCTCTCACAGAAGACCTTTATGTCGTTCTCTTGCACATGATCTCCCGTGCCTGCTGTAGCCATCTTGCTAACATACAGTAGGGGACTGAAGTGCTGGTGAATTTGTGGCTTAGTATGACTCATTGATGTTTCAAGAACAGAAAACACTGACTTGGTTCAAACCTCTAAGCTGTACTAAGCTTGCTTGTAGCTACTCAGAATGGATTGTTGGGGTTTTTTAGGGTTGATGCTATGATTGCGTCTATATTCAAAATGATTTCCAAGTCTTTGGAATGAGAATATGTATCATGTTAAAAGATTCACGTAGTTTCAGGTGCTGCTTTCGCCTGAAATGAACATGCTCAAGTATGTGTGTGCAGAGTTCAGGAGAGAAGATGGCTGGATGAATGTTCCCAAAGTGCATTTTGCATGCAGTCAATCCGGTTTCAGTTAAGCCATGAGTTTTTTTGGGTGCGTTCCTCTGTGCCAATACGCCTCAGTGTTGAGGAATGAGTGTGTGTTGTATTTGCTAATGTGCCTATAGCCAATAGGAATATACTCATATTAATTAGTAGCTTATTTGCTTGAGATTGATAATGTTGAAACCAAAACTTGGTGGTCTTGTAGAAGGTCAAGGAAAAAAGTCCAGCTGAGGTGTTTGTTTCCTCTGCCCGCTCTAGAAAAGGGAGCGTTTCCAGATAATTTCAGGAAAAAATAGACATTTTCTTCTGGAAATAATGGGGGAAGCATAGGACAACAGAAATACCTAATTTGTAGCTCATGTATTTTCATTTATGCCCTTGAAACAGAAGTTTAATATCAGTTCTGAAGTTTTAGTTAGCATCAGGAAGATAGCATACCAGCGAGGGAATTCTTTTAATACCTGAATAACAAAATGCCCACTTTCCTTTTGAGTCTGCTCAAAATTCCTTGAATATTTGTAACCAGGATGGGAGGTGACAGTCGACTGTCTACTTTTACCTATCAAACCGTTGTTGCACCTTTGTTAGTCTCCAGCAACAGACTACCTGTTTCTCCTTGAAACCTCGTCAGCTTCTATGTTACCATGAGGCTATAAAGGAGTAGATCCTTCAGGTAGCTTCTTTTAGCAATGGGAATTAATGTTTATCCTGAGTAAAGACTGAATTGTTCCTAGTGAATACACATGTAAAGTAGTACTCAAAGCTTTCTTTTTAGTGATTTGGTTTTGTCAGATTACCTCTCTGAGTGAACTAGTATCTCAAACCCAGCTTCTCCTATAATCTGGGGACTCTAATATGGAAACTCAATTTGCATTTTTTTTTGTTCTTTTGTTTTTCAAGGTTGTTGTATGCTTGATTCTTAAATAAAAATTCATTTACATGCTATACTGTTAAATTAGTTTTTTGAAAGAACTAAAGGTGTGGAAAAATGCTTTATGGTATTGCATATCTTGAAGCTGTTTTGTCTCAACACTATAGTATTCCCATTTGTCCCTGTTTTTCAAATAGTTTGCCTTTTGTTACATAAGACATAATACTGAGTAACATTTAATTCTGAGAAGAGTGAATAGATTGGTATGTAGAAACTGAAAAGCCAAGTAGAATGACTTATAATGACTTTTTTACCACTCATCATCATCTGAGGAATATTTTTCCTCAGGATTAAAAGACCCTTTTTTTTTCAGCTTAGTTAAAGGGAGATGGCTCTTGAAAAGCTTTATTGCTCCTCCCTTTAAGCTGAAAGAAATTTGAATCCAAAGGTAATAGATGAATCCCATGTGTTAAATGGCAAAACCTTAAACTTTTCAAGAGACTGATATTTCTCAGTTCTTCAGAATCGATGTCAACTTTTATTTGATTACTTAGTCATTTGTCAGTCAAGACTAGATCTGGGAGTAGTCTTAAGTATGTGCACAGGAAGGACATACAGTTGAAAGCAATTTTCAAGGCATTGGCTTAAAATGCATGGCTCAATGTAACATTGATTATGTTCTCCTTCATACATGCGGTGTGCCTTCTGCTAAAGTACCTTTGTGTTTCAGCCTTCTTCATAGGCACAGTTAAGGTAGCAGTAATGGTGCAGCAAGACTAAGTAAGTGTATTACAGTTCTTACTGAAGACATTAGTTAGACCTGATGGCCAGGCCAAGGCAGCTGTCTTAACTGCTGTATTTGCACCATTGTCAGCATCTGCTTGACTATATAAGAGTTGGCATGTCTGCATGAGCCATTTTAATTACTGTGTTGAAGTAGTCTCAAAAAGTCAGATCATTGCAAAGATACTTGTTTTTGAAACTCGTGGTATAGTGACTTCTCTGTAATAGGCAAGTTTATGGAAAAGCATGCACCTGCTAATAGTATAAAACATAGTAGAGCTTCTAACCCAATTGAGTAACTTCAAATGAGAGTTTCCATAAAATGTTGCATATGGCATTCTGGCCATAGTGTGGGCAGCAGGACTGGGGAAGTGATTGTCCCCCTTTACTTGGCACTGATGAAGCTGCACCTCGAGTATTCTGTCAAGTTTTGGGCCTCGCACTTCAAGGAAGACATTGAGGTGCTGAAGCATGTCCGGAGAAGGGCAATGCAGGTCGTAAGTGGTCTACAGAGTAAGCCTCACGAGGAGTAGCTGAGGGACCTGGGGTTGTTTAGCTTGGAGAAAAGGAGGCTCAGGGCTGACCTTATCACTCACAACAACTACCTGAAAGGATATTGCAGCAAGGTGGGAGTTGACCCCTTCTCCCAGACAAATAGTAACAGGACAAGGAGAAATGGCCTTAAGTTGCACCAGGGAAGGTTCAGGTTGGACATCAAGAAAAATTTCTACACTGAAAGAGTTGTTAAGCATTGGAAAGAGCTGCCAGGGAAGTGGTAGAGTCGCCATCCCTGAAAGTGTTCAAGAAACTGCTGGATATGGCACTTGGTGCTATGGTTTTATTGACATGGTGGTGTTCAGTCAAAGGTTGTACCCAATTATTTTGGCACTATTTTCTTAATGACTTCATGATTCTATATAAACCCGCTTTACTGGAAGCTTTGAAGTTGCCGTGTGATTTAAATATATCTGTGTATAACTTGTGTGGTGGTTTTTATATGGTACAAATGTCATTCTGTTAGATTCTCTCTTCTGTTTGTGAGTTGACCTCTGTAACTTCAGTAATAGACATGTACAGAATCATGGTGATCTTGGGGTATGTATGTTCATAGCAAATCAATTCCACTGAGCAACAGAATCTCTAATCAGAATGACAAGAGGAAGTTGAAGATACACAAAGACTAAGATTGTGCCTGGAATGGATAGCCCAGGCATAAAAATATGTGCAAGATTCTAGAAACTAATAATGCTCTGCCAAAGGAGAGCCTTGGAAGAAGGGCATGGGTGAGTGTGGAGAGACTGCTCAAACTGCACTTAGCTGTCAACACTAAT
The DNA here is from genome assembly GCA_013396655.1 of Campylorhamphus procurvoides. Lineage (NCBI taxonomy): Eukaryota > Metazoa > Chordata > Aves > Passeriformes > Dendrocolaptidae > Campylorhamphus > Campylorhamphus procurvoides. The sequence continues at coordinate 575,482 of WBMV01006118.1, forward strand.
AATTTTATCCTGCCATGCACCAGTGCTAGTGGAGTTAGCACTTAGGGGGATAAAAATTTTGCTATTTCCTTTGAAGAAACATAGGAAACCATCACATCCAGTGAAAGTGAGCCTTGTGGGATACATATGACTGTTATTCTGGTTATGAATAATATACAACCTAGACGATTATAATCTGGTTTAATTCAAGTATCAGGAAAGATTATGCTCAAGATACTCAGTCGGATGGTCATGAGAAGTAAATTTAGCCTATTGAGTTGAATCTCTATAGGTTGCCTATTTGACTGTTGTGATTTATACAAGTAGACAAAATGAGGCTTTCTGTGATTAATATCTTCCGTCTCCTCTGGGAAGTCTTTAACAGGTAACATGCCAAAACCAAATAAGGAGATGACTGGTAAAGTCCACTAAAATGAAACTTCTTCCAATGCTGCTGCTTGGGCATCAGAACTCTTAGAGGACTTTCAGACAGGGTGTCTGACAAACAATGGGTAACAAACACCTTTTCTTTAGAAACAAGTTGTTTCTTCATGATGCCCTGGAGCTACCTTTCTTACCTTGCTAGCATTAGCTTTGTATGTTGCTACTGCAGAGCAGCAGCTGGGCAAAAAGCCCAGTTAAGGGAAAATGGGGGAGGGCTGTCACTATAATACCTACTGAGCAGTTTGATTTGGAGGGATGTAGATCCGTAGTCAGTGTACAGAATACAGAGAAGAACACTTTGCTATAATGAATATAAATTAATGCATATATGGATAGATGAAGAATTTCTTGAGAAGGAAAATAGTTATTTAAAATATTTCAAGAAAACCATGAAATGAAATATAGCATATGGTCAACCCTGTGGGAAGTTCTCTTGACCCCTTAGGTAAAACCTAGACTGTTATTTCTGTGCCAGTTTATATAGCATGGCAGGTGACTGCATTGCAAGTTTAAAATAATTTTAAATTTTTCTCTGAACCGTTTTTTTTATTTTTATAGCTTTGCTCACAGTGTGTATTAAAGTGTACAATGAAGTAAAGATAGAGAAGTAGAGAGAACTCTGATTTCATGAGTGATCTCCACAACTGTAANACTGATGAAGCTGCACCTCGAGTATTCTGTCAAGTTTTGGGCCTCGCACTTCAAGGAAGACATTGAGGTGCTGAAGCATGTCCGGAGAAGGGCAATGCAGGTCGTAAGTGGTCTACAGAGTAAGCCTCACGAGGAGTAGCTGAGGGACCTGGGGTTGTTTAGCTTGGAGAAAAGGAGGCTCAGGGCTGACCTTATCACTCACAACAACTACCTGAAAGGATATTGCAGCAAGGTGGGAGTTGACCCCTTCTCCCAGACAAATAGTAACAGGACAAGNCAGGTCGTAAGTGGTCTACAGAGTAAGCCTCACGAGGAGTAGCTGAGGGACCTGGGGTTGTTTAGCTTGGAGAAAAGGAGGCTCAGGGCTGACCTTATCACTCACAACAACTACCTGAAAGGATATTGCAGCAAGGTGGGAGTTGACCCCTTCTCCCAGACAAATAGTAACAGGACAAGGAGAAATGGCCTTAAGTTGCACCAGGGAAGGTTCAGGTTGGACATCAAGAAAAATTTCTACACTGAAAGAGTTGTTAAGCATTGGAAAGAGCTGCCAGGGAAGTGGTAGAGTCGCCATCCCTGAAAGTGTTCAAGAAACTGCTGGATATGGCACTTGGTGCTATGGTTTTATTGACATGGTGGTGTTCAGTCAAAGGTTGTACCCAATTATTTTGGCACTATTTTCTTAATGACTTCATGATTCTATATAAACCCGCTTTACTGGAAGCTTTGAAGTTGCCGTGTGATTTAAATATATCTGTGTATAACTTGTGTGGTGGTTTTTATATGGTACAAATGTCATTCTGTTAGATTCTCTCTTCTGTTTGTGAGTTGACCTCTGTAACTTCAGTAATAGACATGTACAGAATCATGGTGATCTTGGGGTATGTATGTTCATAGCAAATCAATTCCACTGAGCAACAGAATCTCTAATCAGAATGACAAGAGGAAGTTGAAGATACACAAAGACTAAGATTGTGCCTGGAATGGATAGCCCAGGCATAAAAATATGTGCAAGATTCTAGAAACTAATAATGCTCTGCCAAAGGAGAGCCTTGGAAGAAGGGCATGGGTGAGTGTGGAGAGACTGCTCAAACTGCACTTAGCTGTCAACACTAATAATTTTATCCTGCCATGCACCAGTGCTAGTGGAGTTAGCACTTAGGGGGATAAAAATTTTGCTATTTCCTTTGAAGAAACATAGGAAACCATCACATCCAGTGAAAGTGAGCCTTGTGGGATACATATGACTGTTATTCTGGTTATGAATAATATACAACCTAGACGATTATAATCTGGTTTAATTCAAGTATCAGGAAAGATTATGCTCAAGATACTCAGTCGGATGGTCATGAGAAGTAAATTTAGCCTATTGAGTTGAATCTCTATAGGTTGCCTATTTGACTGTTGTGATTTATACAAGTAGACAAAATGAGGCTTTCTGTGATTAATATCTTCCGTCTCCTCTGGGAAGTCTTTAACAGGTAACATGCCAAAACCAAATAAGGAGATGACTGGTAAAGTCCACTAAAATGAAACTTCTTCCAATGCTGCTGCTTGGGCATCAGAACTCTTAGAGGACTTTCAGACAGGGTGTCTGACAAACAATGGGTAACAAACACCTTTTCTTTAGAAACAAGTTGTTTCTTCATGATGCCCTGGAGCTACCTTTCTTACCTTGCTAGCATTAGCTTTGTATGTTGCTACTGCAGAGCAGCAGCTGGGCAAAAAGCCCAGTTAAGGGAAAATGGGGGAGGGCTGTCACTATAATACCTACTGAGCAGTTTGATTTGGAGGGATGTAGATCCGTAGTCAGTGTACAGAATACAGAGAAGAACACTTTGCTATAATGAATATAAATTAATGCATATATGGATAGATGAAGAATTTCTTGAGAAGGAAAATAGTTATTTAAAATATTTCAAGAAAACCATGAAATGAAATATAGCATATGGTCAACCCTGTGGGAAGTTCTCTTGACCCCTTAGGTAAAACCTAGACTGTTATTTCTGTGCCAGTTTATATAGCATGGCAGGTGACTGCATTGCAAGTTTAAAATAATTTTAAATTTTTCTCTGAACCGTTTTTTTTATTTTTATAGCTTTGCTCACAGTGTGTATTAAAGTGTACAATGAAGTAAAGATAGAGAAGTAGAGAGAACTCTGATTTCATGAGTGATCTCCACAACTGTAATTAAAAAAATGCTTAACAGTATGGCTATTAAACTTTTTCCTTTACAGGAAAAAATAGATTTAATTTATGGTTATAAATTTATATCATATCTTTAAATAAAATCTGCATAGTAAGATGAGTTTCTTGTTTGTGTTTTACTGCTGAGGATTGAGAGTTTAGTCACTTTAAAGACTTGAAAGCATTTTCGTTTGTGAGATGTAAGTAATGTTAGTGTTTTCACACCCATATATTTAAATAGGTTTAACAACCACGTTATCAAAACTGTAGATGCTTAATAATGAGATTTTGCATGAGTTTTTTGTTGTCAATTCTCTCATAAATTAATTTTTATCCATTATTGATTCTGCATCTCCAGGGCAGCCTATACAGTTTGGTTTCCTCAAGAAAGAAAACATGAGATTGAGGATTTATTTTAATATGTTAAAAAATTCTCTAGTCATCAGAGTTAGTGCAGGATTTGTCACCTCACAGGAGTTGTTATTATAAACCAAAGGAGAGACGTGAAGATAATGGGTCTTATTTTGATCTTTTTTTTCAGCATAACAAATGAAGCAAGACCTTGAAGAAGTGGCAAACCGATGCTGAAGTAACTTGAGGCTGAAATGTTCATAGAAATTGCCAGCCATTAGTCTGAGTCACTAACAGTTAACCAGATTGAATATCTGCATCATGTAGAAATACAGTTTCAACTGTGTGGAAAAAACTTGTAGGGCTAAATTTTGAAATCATGCAAATCAAAACATCAAACTCTTCCTGATGTTAGTGGAATTCATTAGGAAAATGCTACTACATCTGCATTTCCTTTACGTTTATTTACAAGGTAACAGCTTGCTAGTTTGTTTCTCCTTTTTTCCATGACTGGGTAAATTTTGAAGTGTAATTCAATATGCTTAAAAAACCAAAAACAACAACAAAGACTTCCTAGAAAATAATAATAAAATTGATACTGGCATTTGTTGTCCTCTTCAAATGTCATGAAATTCAATAATACACACCCTGTGGAGTATAAATTGGGGAAAAATAGCAGAACAGACAGTTTCTACAATGCATTAAGGACAGACCCATAAAAAAAGGCTGAATTCAAGTGGGAACATAAGTGTCCTCTGAACAGAGTAGCTGCAACAGCTTTTGAGGGCTAAATTCCAGCAAATCATTAGCTGAAAGGACAAATGCATGCATTTTTATGTGCCTCGTTTGGATTTGTCACATGCTGACCAGTGTTTGTGACTCCTTGAAAATCCTTTGTAAAGTTATTATGGTACTTTAAGAATATCTATTCTGTTTGGAGAAAAGTCACTGTGAATAGAATGAAGAGATTGGACAGACCTTTTTAACATGTTGCAGGTAATGGAAGGAGAAGAAGTCAGGAACTTCAAAAAGTATGCAGATAACTCTGCTTGAGTCTTGACTTGAAAATAGTCTTTCATGACAGTTTTCTGATGTGTACATATGTCATGTTTATTTTTGCTGAATGCATTTATCATTTAACATAATGTTATTTTAGTAGACTTCACAGTGGTGGAGCTAGGTAGGGGCATAAGTGCAAGCTTTTTTCTTATCGTCTCTGTACATCTTTAGAAAAAGGAAAATAGCAATGTCCAAATATATTTTTAGTAGTATGAAAAATCTCAACCCTGCTGAAGTAAATTGAAATTTATAAAGATTTCAGTAGCATCAGGATTTGACTTTTAATTATCAGTGCTTACAGTATGTTCACACAATACTTTCCCTGTATAGGTTAGTAGTTGCTTGCTGCCTCAAAAGTCTTTGTTCAATTATATTTAGGAAAGAGTCCCCTAGAGCAGATGATGTGTGATGAGCTCTTTTACAGAAGCTAATCAGTGTTGCTGAGTATTTCACTTATGCTGTCAGGTCAGGTTTTTAAAAGCGATCAAAACCCAGTGTGATAATCATGTTAATATTTGGTGTTGAAATGGAGCTGAACATACCTGAGAATCTTGGCCTGGGTTTGAGTTAGAAACTGTCTTGTGAATTCTACAGGTGAGAAAACTACCAAGTGACATGAATGATCTTTGGAAACTAATGAAATGGAACATTCAGTAAAAAGAAAAATATCTCTACTGCCCAATTAAAAGTTTTTTACTTAAAAGTAATCTTGTTCCAATTGAAGTTAATCTTAACATGGAAAGATCTTCACAAGTGAGCGTTCTCTATGTATAGCATTTAGTTTAATAATATTCTTATTTTCATAAAGGCAAGAGACATGAAATCCCATCCTGATAAAGTGAAAGGGAATCTCTTAAAGGTTTTCTAGGATACTGGATTTTTTTGCTTTCAGTCTTCAGCTTGGGCTTTTTGAAAAACAGTGGGAGGGCCTTTTATTTTTTTTTTTACCCTTTTATTTACTTGAATGTGTAAGATAAGGAGAAAAAAAACTTGCCTTAAAGACAGGATATAAAATTGCTTTTGATCTATTCCAATAACAACTTTCTTTTCCAGGAAATTGCATGCTGATTTTAAAAATGTGGAATCAATGACAGCTAAACATGTGTGGATAACCGTATTCCCTCAAATGACTGGAATGGTTAATCAGCTACTAAATGAAAAGGAGAACATAAAATATTCCAGGCTGGAAGGTTAAAATATTAATGAATCATGAGATTCAACATCATGAGAGGTCTAAAAATATCTTTTATATATATTTTATTCAGATTCTGTTAATAGGATTTTAGTTTGAAAGTCAATTTCTCTTGCCTTTAGTGCTCTCAAAGTGACTATAGACAAACGTAATCATATACTATCATCGCAAAGCAGCATCATACTCAAACTGGTAATGAATCTCTGCTTGAAGCTCCTGTTCCAAATAGGAAGATGTAAGTGTGGAGACTTCTACAGTATAAAGTGTATTTGGATGTGATGAGTGGGACATGTAGTGTTGAAACTTTTATTACTTTGGGTTTTGTTTTTACAAGAAGCACAGTAGTTGTGAGGCAACAGAGAAATAACAGCAAGGATCTCTTGGAAAGGTTTGACAGCACCTGCAGTTTTATACTGAATATGCATTCACAAGCCCACTGCAATGAGAAGATGCATTTGGTTGGATTATAAATAGACTGTAGTTAGCTTTGAAATGCATCCATTTTGTTCTGAACTTCCAGAAAAGTCCCACATATACACAGCTCCAGTGAGAACTCTAATGTTGGTAATAAAGAGGAAATGACAGGAGTTTATCTGGAGTCTTCTGACAGCTGTGGAAGAAAAAGAAATCCATGTGTTGTGGCTTCCCCACTCCCAGCCTTACAAACAGTGAAGGAGTAGATTAAAAAACTTTCTCTTCTCAGGAAACACATCCTTGTTCCCAGAGAAATGGGGAAATGTATACAGTTTCTGAGCCCTTTTCTTCTCTCTGTCCCTTAGTATGCTCAGATGCAACAATTTCAGTGTGATCCAGAAGAAGCCAGTTGTTCTTTCTTGCAGTGTAAGGGAAATGGGTTTGCAAGACCTACACTTTTGCTTTTGTCAGCAGAGCAGTAACCTGAATGTAAGTACTGGTCAATACAGTACTTTTTGTGAAGCCAGCAGTAAAGGCAGTGCTATGTGCTGCCCACTCTGAATTAAAAACTTTGTCTTTTAGCAGGTGTCTAGAATGACTTGGATCCAAGGGTTAGCAGTTAGGACTGTTTAGTGTTTGTGGAGTATAGTATTGCACAGTGTAGCCCAGTAGAGCAGGAGTGTATCAAACTGAAGGGTGTATAACAACAAGCATGGTACTCTTTGTGTATTAAAGAATAATTCTTTGTAGATCTCCTGTGATTATCACCTGAAGATTTCTTCAGCCTCTTTTTAAGCATATATTGTAGTGACTGAATGAACAGTCTGTTTTTCTAATAGACATCTTAAATGTGGGAAGTTTTGAATTCTCATGGCCATTTTTAGTTTTTTAGAATGTGAAACAGTCTGATCACCAGACATGAGAAATGGCAGTGTGTGTGTTTTGCTGCTAAACAAAATCAGAGCACAGCCCAGTTCATTCTCCAAATAATTTGATGTTTCATCAGGAGACAGATGGCAATAATAAACAAGTGGAGAGCTGGGAGTCTTCAGCTTTCATCAGTAGCATGTTGGTCTCTTAACTGTCCCCAGTTTTGGACTCTCTCTAATCATAAGCTATTCTTAGAGGGGACATAAGGATAAAATAAAGTGCAATTGTTGCCTTTACATGGAATGCAGAGGTCCACCTTTGCACAATTTATTTTCTAAACAGTATGATGGGTTTCATCAACAGCAATATATGAATGCTTACGCACACTGGGATTATTCTATGCACAGTTAAGAGACAAAATGAACACAATATATGATTTGATATTGCAGATAGTTTGCCAGTGGAACAGAGAAAAGATCAGTTTGTGCAAATCTGGTGAGCAGCCTATGTCCTTCAGCTAATGTAGGAGACATTTATGCCGTATGTGACCTGGTGTATTCCTCACTAAATATTACCTGATAAATTCTGGATCTTCTGGGCTTTCTGCAATGTTGACACATTCACTTAGGCATAAAGTAAAATCAGGCATGTATTTAATCTACAAAAGCAAGACTAGTGATGTTCCTCCTAAACCTATATACTGTGTAACCAAGGCCATGAGAGCTATTTACCCCTTGACATGATCCTTTTTATTGCTTCTGTGCTGCTGCGGATTTCCATGATAATCTAACTAGATAAACTATTTCATTTGCTACAAAAGCCTTAAGTTTTGCAGGTATATTAGTGCTTTTTGATGGAATTCTTGATCATAGTGCGGCATTCATGTTTGCTTTTGAGTTTAAAGGCCTTTTTGTTATTCCTGATTTCTAAGAACTCCATTAAGAGCCTGTCTTGGCAGCTTTCAGTTGCAGCCCTACTTGCTAAGACATCTAGGACTGAACCTGCCAGCCTTTGGATGGCCTGTATTTTTTACATCAAGTGACTGCCTTTTATCATCTTCTCTTGAGTTGGATGTATCTCATTGCTAGAAAGTGAACCCAGCTCTTCAAAAGCTAGTGCTACGTGTGGTGGTGGTGTTACAAGTTATGAAAAACATTAGGTCACTTGGCACTATCCAGAATGGATAAAATATTTAGGCACAGCCTTTTGTATCGCGTTGCTATTGTCACTATTATAAATTCCTGGGTGTTCATAAGTCCTTATTGTTTGTCCAAAACAAACTGCAAAATTTGCAATTCTGAGTCATAAAATTTCACATCGTTATATGAATCCAGTAATGAGACTTCTTAAAAACAAAATAACATCAAAGATTGCAAAACAAAACCTATCAATAATTGACTCTGTTCTTTCACCTCTCATTGTATTCTGAGCAATTTTCTTACTGTCTCTCAAGCTTCCAGGCACTGTTTTTTTTCCCCAAGACATCAGATCTCCATTCTTTCTGGGTGTTTATCAGTCTCTGTTCTGGTGCCTGTCTCTCTGCCTGTCTCCTTCATAACAGATGCCTGTGCTGTGAATTTTTTAAGGCAATTGCAGTCATTGATGAAATGTTTTGGGGCACTCTCAACTCTCTCATGATAAAGCAAGAACATGGTCTTCAGTTTTCTTAACGCAGAACACTGAAAATGAAAACATACTGTTGTTGCAAAATATTCTGCCGGTCTGTACACAAGGTCATATTAACTTGAGATCATGTTTCTTGTGATTATTTTACCAAATTAATAAACATTTTTTACATACTCATTTTCCAGCACGACTGTTCTAATGCCATTGTGCCACTGCTGACTGTAGTGTACATTTACATAACCACCTCCCTTGTCGAGTTTATTTTGAAAGATAAAAATAAAAATTATATGTAAATCAAGCACATTTGGTCACGGAGATACAATGAGCATAGACCATAATGATACCACTTTTATGGCCACATTTCAAAGTGCAAGTGCACTTCATCTCTTTGATCCCTTTGTTCTAATGCTCAAAATAGATGTTAGCCACTGAATGAAATTCCATAATGTCACATGCAAAGTTTTTTAATCAAGGACCTTAGAATCTTATCCCATTGAACAAAAATAGCAACAATTCCTCAGGAGGACTGAAGCTTTAAGTTTAGTAGGTTTTTTCAGCTGTTGCAATAATTAATTGCAGTAGGGAATCAAAGAATTTCTGTTGTGCAGTTTGCAAAGAACCCTCAGTTGTCATTCAAAACAAGTACTAAGTCCATATAGCTACATTGCAATAGCTAGCATATCATGATGTCAGGTATTTTCTCTGCAATAATGTTGCTTAACTTTAGAAAACTCTCTCCTCCTAGGAAAGAATCCTCCTAATTTGAGGGCCTTTCTTTGGTAGCATGCACAGCAAGATATTTGAAAGGAAGCAGATGTCCAAGGAGGAACTGAGAGTTAACAATTCTAGTATAAGACTTCTTACTGGGATCTTTGGGCTCATACTTGTGAACCTTAAACACTTTCTATATTTTCCAAATACTGGGTGGTGCAAAATCCAGTTGCTTTGACTACTTATAGTATTTTTCTTCTCAGTGTGTGACTTCTGAAGAATATTTTGCATTTTCCGTAATTTCCTCACCCCTGTATGCATTTCCTTTTTGCACATACAAATGAAGTAACAGTTTACTTGACTCCAATGCTGTTGTTGGCCTTTTCAAACAAAAAATCTCTTATCACATCTGTAGAGAAACTTCAGGAAAGAGTCTGTAAAACAAAGAAAAGCCAAATCAAAATTGTAAGTATGGAGTAATTTGTTTTAATATGCTACCTCAGAAGCAGAGTTTGTTTAAGGCTGACTTACAGATGCTATGACTCAGCATCTATCATGTGTTATTTGTTTGTTACGTGTGTATAGACATCTATTTCTTAGGTAGGTACTAAGTTTTATTTTAGTGGTTGTAATTCTCAAAATATCTCTATTTAAAACTGAAAGACATCTCTTTGAATAAGTTTCTGTTCTTTATTTTCCACCCAGTCCAGGCCCAACCAAGTAAAGTTAATATGTACAAGGCTCCTAAATTTTTCTCTTAAGCTATAAATTATTTTCTGTCTTGTTTTCTTTCTTTTAAAGATAGGAAACTGAGATACAAACAAAGGTTAAGCCATTGGTCAAAAGCAAAAGTACATAGTAACACTGCTCTGAATTTTGGGTGGTATTGCTCGTGATTTGACTGTGTTGTTACTTATTGGGTAGTCAAAGCATCATCAACAGTCTTTGATAAAAGGGCTTTAATCTGTTTTTTGTTTTGGCTTATTTTGTTTGTTTGGGTTTTTCCCAAGATGATGTTTGCTTTTCTTTCTTTAGCTTAGGAAAAGTGTAACAGCTTCAGCAGGAAGGTGAAGACCTCCAGAAGTACCTGTTGATAGCAACTTTTAAGTTTTCTTGTGCTCATCTACTCCTGAACGTGCTTATCTTTAAATATGTAAGTTACTTAAAGTGATGTTTACTTTTAAGAAGGCAAGTTCTGTCATTTATCAATTTTATACTGTTTATTGTCATCCTTCCTCTGCCTTTGCCTCATCACCTGTTGCGATTCCTGTGCTTCCAGCCCAGGAAGCATATGCCTTCCCTGAATTTTTTACATGGTTTATGAATTTTTAAAGACTCCTGGATTTAACTTCCTCTAGCTTGATTTGTATTTTATCTGATAAAATTCCTGTGTGAGACAAAAAACGAGGTGATCCAATCTGTTCGCTAGCTCTTACTTGTGGTTTAGTATCAGAGGATAATTTTATTGGTGGTTGTATTAATATACAATTAACTCGACTGTAATTATTTAAAAATAAACCCAAACAAATGGGATATTTGTAACCTATAATGCTTATATATTGTAATCATTGAGTTATCTGAGACTATGACAGAAATGCCTGATCAAAGCATTCAGGATGTGTTCAGGATTTTATTTTGTATTTTTAAGTAATATGAATGCTTGTGCTAGAAAGCCCAGCCAGGCATTCCTTACATGTCTCAGCCAGAAATGGCTGTTTAGTTAGAAGGAGGACCTGATTTATGTTGGGAACCAAATAATGTGTGGAGTCACTGAAGAGGAGTGATGAAAACCCCTTCGGTCTCTCCAACTCCTGCTGTGCTTTCTGTGAAGTTAAGAGCAATAAAATATCTTAAAGCTCTCTTCAGACACCTTCATTTGCCTCGCAAAGCTTTTATTGGTAAGTATCTGCTGGTGGATACTGTAGTTCTGCGACTGAGTTCACTGTACCATAGTAGACTGAACAGCACCCTGCGTGTATGATATATCACCTTGAAGCTAGTCAGCCAATCTCATAAGCTAAAGTGTTTTACTAGTTGATTTCATAGTTCATTAAAAGACTTGCGTTTTCCTCCGGCAGCTGAGTCTCAAATGAAAATACCACTGGGTTGCAGAGACTGTGCTACTAAGTAATTCTAGCCTAACTGGCCATGCCTCTAGTAAGCAGTAAAATTGTTAACTGTGACAACACAGTTTTTTGTAATGTCTCATTCATCTTGTATCCTGGTTCCTTGACTTGAAGTGCTTTTTCTTATGCATATTACTTAATGCTATTTTAAATTATTCTCTAAAAAAAAGAAAAAAATAGGAATGGATTTAATTCATTTCCTTATGAGAAATTCTGATGCTCTGTCTCCAAACAATTACGTCCTCAAAGTTTAGACAGAAAATAAAGCTGAATTACTATTTCAAAGAGGCATTCTTATGCAAGGCTTGATTTACCTTGATTAATGTAGCAATTTACGACACAGTTCAAGACGTGTTGCTTGAATACCTTAGAACTTCCTACTGTATTCCATCAACATTGTTCAGGCTTCAAATGCTCTTTAATTTTTGCAGATACAGTAAGATTTTCTTTTAAATGGATTTTGATAATAAATAATTTGATCAAAGAAGTGGTTTAGTGTTAAAGCTATATGTCATTCCTTCCTTCTCCTTTAAAAATGCATTTTTATCTAATTAGTGTGATTCTTATGAGGTAAATAGCCTTTCCTCCTTTTTCCTGTAAGTATTTAGGGTTAAATTCAAATGGTATAGGCAAAATGGCTTTGTGATGATAACCAAAAGCAGGTAATGCAAAAATCTGAAAACAACAAGAATGTGAAATAGGCCTTTTAGCTTTGTTTTTGAGTAAAAATAAGGGTGATTAGTTTTATTTTTTGTTGTCTTTCTTTCAAAAAAGCTTTCTAAAATGGCTTTCAAAGACCATAAAAGCAAGTGTTATAGGTATAAAATTATAGCATTAAATACCATAAGGTTTTTTTTTTTCACAGAATGTTTTGAGTTGGAAGGGGCCTGCAAAGATGGTCAAGGCCAACTCTGAAGTGAATGGCCCATACTGGTATTGAACCCATGACCTATGGTGTTATTAGCACCATGCTCTAACCAACTGAACTATTCTCAGGGACTTAAAGGTTTTAGAAATTTCTTCTGTAGACATGAAGGATCTCTGTGCCTATTTTCAAGAACAAGCTGTTGACCATCCCTAGAGGTTGTGCAAGGCACACAAGTGACATGTCCAGCAAGCTTTGGGGTTTTTTTTATACATTCTTAGGGAAGTAATTTGTTGTATCCTAGGGTTACCATCCTTCTTCCTTTTACATTAAACAAAGTTTGGTGGAAGCAGGTAGGCAGGAACTGAAGAAAATGGTGCCACTAGATTAGGACATAATGACAGAAAATGTAGCAATAATTCCTCTGCCTTCCTACCCCATCACACACCACCCCACCAAGAAAACCCTAGCCAAAAAAAAAAAACAAACCAGAAAAACCACATTCAGGAAACAAAAATAAAACCACTCCAATAGTCTACTAACCAAACAAAAATCTACTCAACAGATAGAAGTTAGGATATTTGTAATGAGATTTAAAAGGAACAGAAGAAAGAAGCAGGCACACCTGAAATCTCATTTCCCTATATTTTCCATTCTTTTTTTTCCTTTCCCCTTTTTTTTTTTTAAGTGTGTTTGGGTTTTTTTGTGGAACTTTTTTTGCTGCTGCTTTAGTTTTGAGAGAATATAGAAACATCTGTATTAAACACAAACTCTCATGACATTAGGTATATTTCAGTTATTCACTCATTTTCAGAGTCACCAACCCTTCCTTCCCGTGGGTCTGTGACTGCCATAGAAATGAGTTACCCTGCTAAGCTCACACGTGCCAGGGAGATTTGATACAATCAGGGATGAGTGTGTTTTAGGAGCAAGTAGAGTAGTGCTTCACTTGTCTTTGAGTCATTTCTGTAGAAGCATGTACAGCATGATTAGGAGCCAAAAAACACCATTCAATATCTTAGCTCTCTTAGCACTGGTTTGCTTAATAATTTCTACTCTGCAAACTTTCCTGGGGCAAAAAAAGTGAGATTGACATAACTGCCCTGCTGTTTATCGATATCAGATTTTGAAAGCTGGAAATAAGGAAGGAAACAGCAGATATAATTTATTGCAGCAATTTATCTTTTTTTTTTTTTTCCAGAAAATATTGGGCAATATACTATACAACAGGTTATTCTCTAACAGATTTTCTGGGGACAATACAGTGACAATGAATGAAATCATTTCTTCAGGGATTAAAAACTGGTTTAAGGTAGGAGTTGAGGCAGATGTAGTTGGATGTAAAAGTAGGCATGAGAGTGAAGCATAACGACAGCTATAGGAGAGACATTGGGTAATTTCAGTAGGGTAATTACAGCCTTATTTTTTTTGTCAGTGCTTACAGTGTTATGGAAAGATTGTGTGAAGTAAAGCATCTGAGTGTGTTAAGTCTGAATACAGAAGTGTCCATGTAGATCCTGTAATGGTTTTAAGACAAAACAACTTTTAAAAATGTACAAGACCCAGCCTAGCAGGGATGGCATAACTTTTATTGCTTAGGAGAGAAAACATGGCAAATAGGGATTCTGTAATTGGCAGCCATGAATAGTTACAATAGTAATAAAGGTCAAATAGTTAAAAATTTTAGATAATATGCTCTTTCTTAGACATTCTTGCACCTTTTTTTGTTTTTTCTTACTGTTGCATATAACGAACTCGATTTTTTCAGATTAGATTTGAAGATGTTTTTAAAGTATCCAGAAACAGCAATACCACTGATTCAAAAGTCTAAGTAGAATCAGAGATTTGTGTTCATGTTTATCTTTAAATGCTGTATTGAAATATTTGGATTTTGTGACTGAGGATGAAACATCTTGTCATGACACCTTTCATGGACTGCAAGTATCTTATGCAATTCCCCATGGCTTCAGTGTATGCTGGATCAGGCTTAGAGTGAATAAACTTGGAAAAAGATCTATGAAAGCAGTCAAACACATCCTTTTTTTCTAAAAGGAAAAAATATTTTCAAAAAGCTGAACTTTCTTGTTTAAGTATTTCTAAGGTTTCTTGGTGGTTTTGGGGTTTTTTTGTTTTTTTTTTCTTTTACTTCAGTATTATATAGGCATTAGCATGCACTCCTTTGTGTAAACAACTTAGAAAAAATTGCTCCAAGAATTGCTACCTTGCCCTGTTTTTATTAGATAGTGTGTTTCTTCCACTTCAATACTAATTTTATTTTTACATTGAATGTTGAAAGAAAAGTAGGGTTTTATAACACCATCCTAATTCATTAAACTGCATCTCATAGTTCACTGTCAATACACAAAACTTAAAGTTGTTCCTGAGGTTATTTTGTCTTTCCTATGATCTTAAAATAGTCTATCTGCACTTAAGAGTTTTTCTTCTAGAGCTCAGACTGAGCTGCCTGCCTGGGAGATAAAGTGCATTTCCTTAGGCTCAAAGTCAGTTTCTGATAGACTCTTGTCTGATAATTTTTTCAACTCAATTTTTTTTCTGATGTTTCTCCATATCATGATTTTTCTCATTAACTCCTCTCCTAATGGTACCACACCACCTGAGGTGCTTCAACACTTAATTTCTACTTGGGCTGTGTATTCTGGTTTAGTGATGCAGGTTGATTCCCATTTGTCACTAGCACAGTATAATACCTTCCTGAACAAATCCCCTACTTTCCTAATGTACTGAATTACTGAAACCAATTTTGGCCTCCTCTTCACATTTCTTAGGCTGATCAGTGACTCTTGAAACCTCTTTTTAGCTTTATGGAGCAGACCTTGCTGCCTGTCTTATTTTATACAGGCAAACTAAACTGAAAAGGAGCAATGCAGGAACCTAAACAGGGGCATCAGAGGAATACACAGAATATCATTTAAGACATCAACAGAGCCTGGGCAGGCAGGCAATGTGATTATTGGGAGCTACTTCGGGACAAGCAGCTGGAGAATATACAGGACACTTTAAAGCTCTAGATGTATTTTTTTAGACTTTCAAATCTCTCCCCAGAATTACTGCTCTGAAAGAGTTACTGCAGTTAAAAAAACCCAAAAAACCCAAAACAGCAACAAAAAAAACCCAAACAAAAACAAAGCCCTCAAAATTACTCAGTCCAAAATACACAGCTGTTTTTATTTTTTTTATTTCAATTATTTTAATGGTCATAGTTGCAATGCCTTTTCTAATTGCAAGTTATAATGTTGCCAAAATGTATCTGTAGGTCTTCTGAAATATTTGAGGTCTGGCAAAAGAAATTAAGGCATGGAATGTCAGAAAAGACACCCTTGGTTTTTGTCAACATGGAAAAAAAAAACTTTAAATGGCAGTAATTAATTCTGAATATGCTGTGGTCCTGCACTGGAGGGAGGTAAAGAATTGTTACTAAAATATACACACACATACACTTTAAGCTTTACTTCTCTTTAAACTCCCTTCAGCTTGAGGAGTTAGATAGCACTGGACCATTCTTAGAGAATTTAATTTTCTGGTCTTTGTACAGCTAGACTATTTTAATTTCCTGATAGTACCAGAATATAGCCACTCTGAAATTTCAGATTTCATTTTATTGAAATTGTGAAAGTATTTTTTGTAAAACCAGACTTTCAGAGCATGGTGTTTTGTTGTTTTTTTGCTTTTTTTTTTCCTGACAGAAGATCTTAATCTTGAAAGGAGAGGGGTGGGGGAATGAATATTGACTTGTATTAATGCTGGGAATAAAGTAAGGCTGAGGCATAATTTTCTTTCAGTGAAGCAATGAAAATGAGAAGAGATGCTTAAAAAATGCTAATGAAGGACTCAGTTATGAAGAAGCTGCAGAACTCAGAGCACCCAGGAAATTGCCACTTATTCATATTGCGGCAAAACACATTTGGTCCTATTGGGTAATTTTTATTTTTTTTTTTCATGAGCCAAAGACATCATTATTTCAACTATTTCATAGCCTTGACTCCCACGCACAGCTGCACTGGTATTTGGGTTTGGATGTGCAGGAATAAGCATCACTGTGGCAAATATCTCATCTTTTCCAAGCATGGTTAAAAGAGAAAAGAGTAGAACCCGGTGTATCTTGGGAGTACAAGGAAAAGAAGCAGGAAAAGATGCCTTGAAGAGTTGGATGCACAGTACCTTCCTTGCTCAATGTTTTGTCTAGTAGTGCTGTCTAGCCTTATATGTTATTTCATCTGCTCTGCTCAGTGGAGAGATTACACAAAAGAAGTGAAGCCTTATGCTGTGTGTAATAAGTTTTTTGTCAGTGAAGTGACATTTCTATGGTGGAAAAAGCCCAGTAACAATAGCAATTACCTTTATATTAAGTGTTTTTGCATCCTAGTTTGAAATAAAACAGCACTTAAAAAGGATGAAGCTAATAATGATAACTCTAGGTGTGTTAAAGGCATAGTCTTAATGACAGCAGGACTCTTGTTATTTGTTTTTACTATGGTTTCAAGCAAAGACATCTGAAGAGGTTTGGTTAATTTAACAATTGGTGTTACCTCAATCTTGTCCTATTTATGAACTAGATGAAAAGCTGTTTGCTGCTCTATCATTAATGACAAATACAAGACCACAAAAGAAAGAAACAACTAAATTATTTATTGCCTGATCAGCAACTCAGTTGGGAATTTCACTGGGTCCTGAATGCTGACACGTTGTCAGGGAAACAGGAATAACTTAACCAACTGCCTAGGTTGGAAGATGAAACTTTTTTACGTACTTTTTGTGGCTAATAGCTGAGCTGGATTTACAAATGGTTGCTGAAATGGAAAACACAGTCATGTTTTTGATTCAATACAGACAATTTGAGGAATCACAGAATGGTTGGGGTTGGAAGGAACTTTGGAAGATCATCTAGTCAACCTCCTGCTTAAGCGGGTTCACCTAGAGCAGGTTGCAGGGGTTCACATCCAGGTGAGTGTTGAATATCTCCAGAGAAGGAGACTTCACAACCACTCTAGGCAACCTTAGACAATTTAGTTTTTAATTTAACATCTTGATCTATGTGTTTCTGGTTTTATTCATGAGAAACTCCTTACGTTTTGATCATTCTTCCCCTCACTCACCTTTTTTCCTGTTCTAACTATTCATTGAAACTGTCTGAAGATTTCTTGATATCTTGGCAATTTGCAAGCAATTAATAGTGTCATGAAGTTCACTTAGTTTTCCAAGTATGGTGAGCCAAAATTGCAAATGGTTCAGGTGTCATCATTTCTGCTTAGCATTTTGAGTCTGGCTCCTTTGCCAGCCATATGCCCTTCAGGACCAATAACACGTACTTGCAATGGCTGAGACAGTTTCCCTTTGTTCTGGATCATAAAACAACCACCTGGAAAGGCAAGCTGAGAATCATAGCAGGACAAAAAACTATATTTGACTGGGAGTTAAAGTAAGATTCAATCTATGATTTTGGAGAGATGGAATTGTGGTTGACAGGAGGACTTTCCTGTCCACATTAGCACTTAGGCTGTACTAAGGTGTGAAATAGAGTCTGTGGCTCTGAAACATTCAAAATTCTCAGGGACAAGCTCTTTAGAATGATTGCTAGTCCATAAAGCTTGCCTGTTCTGAGCATTTGTTCATCTGGAAAGCATCCTGCTGGAAGAGGAGTAAAACAATTGTTAAAACAAGAATATTTTTATTTCAAAACTGTATCTGCTAGAATAAGTGGTCACTCTTCATCTGTTTGTTTCCTGTTCTTTGTGTGTATGCTAGTACTGGTCAGCAAATACAGGCAAGTTTTTCAGTCACTGAATTGTAGAAGTAAGGGTAGCTGCTTTACTGTAGGATCATTCATCTGATCTGTGTTTAGACATGTAGAGAGTAAGGCAGTATATGATCATCAGGGACTAGAAATCAGTATTCACTAAATATTAAAGGGTTTGTTATTTAGCAACTGATCCCTTGATGTTTCATGCTAATTAAGAGCAATCATGCCATTGAACATTTACTGAGAAGACAGGTGTAATTCTCAAGTCTTGCAGTAGTCTAGATTTCCTGGGACAATTTGCAAGAATAACAACTAATGAGAGGCCTGGAATCAAAAGGCATGTGATAATCTTTGAGCAGCAAAATATCAAAGACGAGGCTTTCAAGTATTAGCTGTCTTCAGGATTTCAGATTAAACCATGTTACGGTTGCACAGTCCTTATGGTATCTGAAGCTAGGTTTTCCTGAATTGTCATTGTTGCAGGTAGAAAAATTTTCAAAGTATTTTTTCTCTTCCGTATTCTTTTATAAAGTTTTGTACCTGTCTGATATTCTCAGTGTGGTTAGATTAAAATACATGGGGAAAGTATGTTCTTCGTGCTGAGCTTTACCATTCAAATGTGCAATAGAGAAAATAATGTTACTGTTTTGACTATTCCAAGTCACTGCTTTTCTTTTCTCACCCCCTTTATGCTCTCCCTTCTTTTAACAGTGCTTGAAGTGGTAGAGCTTCCCATCATCTTAATTCTGCTGTGTTCCTAGGTGTTAATGTTGCCTTAACAATGCAGAACATCTTGTCTTGTTTTACTCACCTAGTTGTCTAGACTCACTTTATACTTACTGGAGAGAAATAAGCAGGAGGAAGCAGTTTGCTCCATCCCACAGCGTAAATATGCTTTTGGAGCATGTCTTCTGACTTAATGGAAATGCACATTTCCTTCTATCAGCTCAGATAACTGAAGTGTTTATATATGGGCAGATGAAATACACCAAACTGACAGAGTGTAGGTAAAGTTATAGCTTGTATTTGGATAGGAAAATAAAACATTTCTCAATCAGACTTTCTCAGATCCTAAAGGATTTCCCTGTGGGTTAGGAGGCTTGAATAAAATTCGTATTTTTTTGTAGCAATCTAGTATTTTGCATAACAGAAATTTCCTTTGGTATGTGTTGTGTTATGTATATTACAGGATACAGCATCAGCTGTTTTGTTTGTTTATGTTATACACAAAATTATTCTGCCCATGTTCACAAGAGAAAAACTTGATTTTCTTGCGTAGACTACTAGATTTGTCTTCTAGGAAAAAAGTGCACTTCATCACTTTTCTTTCTTAAATGAAGGAAGCAGTTTGCTTTTATATTGGTTAGAAGAAAAAAAAATTCCTACGGCTCCTTTTGCTTATATTTTTGTTTGGTTCTTTTACAAACAAACCTTTTACAAGACCAACACCAATAAAATAAACTCTCTACATTGCCTGTTAGTAAAATGGGGAAGCAAAACTGTACCCCCTAGTATTCAGAATCATAAAATCCATTTTTTTCTCTTTTTCAAAGTAGTAGTTTTTAACTGCTAATGAAAGTATTATAAAGATTGGCTTCTGAAGAGAGGAAATAAAGCTTTTTTGTTCACGTATTCTCTGTGCCATTCAGTTATGGTTCAGAAACATAACCATTTTGCTCCTCAGGATGAAATTAATTTGATGCACTATCAAAGTGCATTCAAATTATCAGTCTCATTCTTGCCCTGGATATGGTACTGAAGTGAGAATACCGATCTGCTGGCATTTTATGGATAGCTTGAAAATATCAAGCTGCAAAATTGCAGATGAAATTACTCTGTTTCTTCTTGTAGGTGATTATCTGTTTTCCCTTCCTACCATGTATTAAAGTATTATTTCCCTGTAGGTTGATTGTTTTGCCTCTTGCTATCTAGTCAAAAGCTTCAATTTGTTATTCTCTAGTGATCACTTAAACTGGGGGCACTAGAGCTTTCACAGTTGAAGAACTGCTTTAATATCCTATATAGTTAAAAGAAGCTACAAAATCCTTGCATACAATAGGGATTCAAAGAAAAAATGCAAATATATATTTATTAGTGAATTTTAATGAGACCTGTTATGGTAAATGAAGATCAGATTATCAAATGAAATTTGAATATTTTTATTTCTAAGTAGTACTATCACTGAAATATAGCACATGCTGTTCATACCAACCCATAACTCTGGTAACCTCTGCAACGTGTGGATTAAAGAGTAGTTAAGCTATATATGTATGTGAGAACAATAGGTTCACCAACTTCTGATGTGTTTCTGAAATCTCATGATTGTCCACCTCCTCAAGTTTTCCATGCTCTGCAGAGGTATTCCTCAGCACCTAGGGAGTGCTGACCACAGGCGGTAAACTGGTATAACTGTATAACAATAAAAAATGAGTTATTTTAATATCCGCACAATATAATTTGATACTTCAACTTGTCTCCACTAGTGTCTAAATGGTAAAATGCATTTGTATGATTTCAGTGTCCTTCATATTTTGTTTCTAATGTTTAATCTTTGTTACTAAAGAATGCAGCTCATTAGAAAGAACAGAAGTCAGTAACTCATTAGAATTAGTATTTTTCAAAAGCAGATAAACACCTAGTAAAGATGGGGAACTTCAGAGGTCTTCAGGCAACTTAGTACCATTAATATACTCACTTGTGTCATCAAGTATTAGTGCTCAGTTGCTAATGTTTCTGAGCATGTCTCTCTGAACCTCTTGGTGGTTTTGATTGGTTGGGATGTGACTTGAAAACTAGTGACATTTTCTGTCAGATAAAAGTTAAGTGGCTTATTGTCTGTCAATGGTGGGTTTTATCCCTTTGCAAAAAGATTTTATGTCAGCTGAAAGCAGCTACCTAAGAGTAACTGGTTATGGGAAAAAATCCTTAAAGAAAATCCTTAAATAATAATAATAAAGATTAATTTTATGTGCATTATTAGACCTTGCTGGATGATGCTTTTGGAAGAATTTTTACATTTGTTTCTGTCCAGACATTTGCTGCAAAACGAAGAGAAGAGACTGTGAAGTACAAACTGATGATTGTAGGTCTTGCAAGGTCTGCATGAAAGTCATGTAATTAGCACAAGAATGCTTTGTGTGAAGGACAAAGGTCAAATACTACATCTGAGTTTTGGGTGGCAAAGATCAAGAAGTTGCACAGATGAAGAGAGATAACAACAGAAAGAAATGTTTTCTGTAGCATTTATTAAAGAGTTGTGAGTGCTTACAATCCAACAAACTTTTAAAGATTGGACATTATCACTTTTCTAATACTGACAAAGGCAATACTGCTATTAGTTCATAGCTCAAAAACTGAGTCATCAACAACTGAAAGATTTCAAGGAAAAGCAATGGTGCCGGGCAAATATTTGGATTAGAGGGACCATTGATGCCTTGATCCGTGGGTACTTACTGCTAAAAAGGCTCCCATGAGCTTTTTTTGTGCTTGTAAAACTGCTGATAATACTTTTATTTCTGTTTCATACTGCTTAGACAAAACAGAGAAATAGGAGTTTTACCAGTTTTATGAGTTATAATTTCCATATTTGTAGATTAAACTCAATAATTATGTATTTATATCATCTTCAGTAATTAATTTTTGTCTGTCTAACATAATAAAATATTCAAGCTTGACATGTTTAATTTCTTTTTCTTATGATTAATTAGCAAAGTGACAATATTCCCTTATTTCAATTTTATGCAAGGAAGTGGCATTATGGCAGAATGGTCATTTATCATTAATATGGGTAGTTCAGGAGGCTGTTTCTTCATTTTATAATCTTTCAAATTACATATTGCATCATATTAGTAACATACTGCTATTCTTGCAGCTATTTTTGTGCTGTCAGTAGACATCCCAGTTTGCAGTTAATGTACTGTTTGCAGTCCATGTACTGTTTGATCCTTGGCACGCGTTGAATGACTACTGCTCTTCCTGGAACTAATTTGGAGGGTTAAAAGGGATCAGGATCTTTGTCATCATTTGTTTTACTATGCTAAAGGAGAAATAAATTAATAAAATTGTGCTCTGGTAGTTTTCAATTCAGACACCTATGAAAGTGCCATGTTCCTTCCTTCTGTCAAACTTTGGAAGTTTTTCTATATCTGCTAGAGTTCCTTAGATGCAATATAAGTCTAGGCCAATAGTAGAAAATTTTTAGACTGTGGCTTGTAGCTTAATTTGTTGGCTCTTTTCCACTTTGGGGTTTTTCTCACTTTCTTGTATAGAAAATACTGTAGTGTACTTGTTAAAGCTTTTGAGAAAACTTTTTAACTTCCAGTAAGAAAAAGGATATTTACTTTTGACTTAAGTGACTTATTTGCTGGTGCTTTATGTATTTCCTTTTGGTTTTTGGGGGTGGGGGATGTTTGTGTGTTTTTTCTGGTGTGCTGGGGGTTTTTTTTGTTTTTTTTTTTTGTTTTTTTTTTTTTTAATTCTGGGAGAGCTCGGCAACCTTCAGGAACTGAGGATATATGCTATCGAGCAGTTTTATTTGCTTTTAAATGCCAATAGTTGGGGGGGAGAGAAGATTTGTTTCATTTTGGGGTTCTTGTTTATTTGCCTTTTTTCTTAGGGCATGACATTATTTTATATATATATATTCTCCTGTCTTTAGAAAAACTTCAGCTGGCTTTCAGTTTGACTCTAGTGTATACAGCTGACCTCTTTACCATCTCAGAGGGACAGTCTCAGCACATCTGAGAACACTTCTGTAGAATATGGTTTTCCTCCTTATCTACCTTTTCCTATGTATTTGCCCCTTCAAGAAGCTTCTTATATCCATAATTAACTAAATAATGGCAAAGTGGAGTGAAAAAGTAACATACTTGTTTTGCCATGCAATACAAAATGTAATTACTCTTTTAGAGCTTAAGGTCAGATTCCATGGACATGCACTCTAAATGGCATGGCACTGGCCTGTGGGCTTTCTCTGTTCCGCAGAAAGCTGGGCTCAGTTTGTGGTTGGTAGCAATAGATATGGGCTCATGGGAAATATACTACATTGCTAATGGTTTATGGTAATCTTGTCAGAAAGATTAAATAATATTGGCAACAAAATTCAGACTTTGGGTTGTGTCTCTTTGGACCCTTACAAAATGAATCAGTTTCTACTTTTTCTTACCATACATGTTCTTGTCTGAAGAACTGCTGCAAACCTCAGGCACAAGAGCTTAATTCTTTACTGATAGAAAACAGGGATGGTAGCCTAGTAACTTTTGTCTCATTCAGAGGCTTAAAAATGAGGCCAAGTGGTTCTTTTATGGTGGTGGTGATTATAGTATTGCAGCTTATTCTTTTTAAATTACATTTAACTCATTTTTTTAAAAAAACAGAATTGATGTAATGCAGTTTTCAAAATAACTAAAGAGATTGGTTTTACTACACTAAATCCATCCTCTTTTTGCTTGCTTTCCCCCATCCAAGATGTATAAAGTATATGAAACATATTAGCATGTCTTGAAAATCCAGTGTGTGCCTATGTTCTGTCTGTCTCATTGCAAATGCAATAGAAGACAATATTTACCAGTGAGTACTCTCCTTGTTATAGATATCTAGGTACAGATAGACAACAAGGAATAATGTTGTTGCTATTTCCAAAGGTATTCATTCTTTCACTTGTATAAGTAATTAATGGGTTTTCTGAGGGGTTTTTTTTGTGAAGGTTTGAGTCTTAGCCAAATCTCATTCAAAACAACAGGATGATTTTAATGGATTTCAATAGCTACACAATCTTTCATCAGTATTAAATTTTGGAAGCAGCGTCTAGCTTTTATTGTTAACAAAATTTTCAGTACTAAAGCTTAAACTGCAATTTCTGGCTGTTCCTTGCCTATTAAAACTGTTCATCCAAAGATGGAGTCCTACACTAAGGCAAAACTTTTACATTAGAAAAAATGCATCTTAACATACTTTACTGAGAAAACATCCATTTATAGAAAAAGAGATTAAATTCTTCCAACAGTCAGCTACACCTAACTATTTTGTTGTCTTATGTCAGAAGAGCTGTTTGAGAAAAACCCATTTGAATAATTGAGTTTGGGTATTTTTTTCCACTTTGCCTACTGCTTTCTTTTTTTGAAGAGTAAATGTGAGGTTTTTTTCATATTTATATTACTAAATGAGTGTCATCTAGTGATTAGTCCTATTTATTACTATTAATTAATCTGTTAAAGTATAGCAACTCATTTGTGCTTTGGAGTTCCTGCCTATTTTGTTTGAGTGATGACCTATAAGTAGAGGTCATGCAGTACTTCCTAACATTGTCATGGTTTAGGAATGCTTCTCCCAAAGTTAGTACTCCCACTGAGACTCTCTACACACCGCTCTTGCTCCCCTGCATCCTCCTCTCCCTGCAGTGGGATGGAGAGGACAATTGGATGCACAAAATGTAAAGATTTTCTTGAGGATTGAGATAAGAACAATTTACTGAAAACAGCCATGGGATAAGAAACAAAACAATAACAGCAACAACACTAATGACAGAGGATACAAAAAAAGAACGAGTCACATAGAAACCCCCTAATAACAGACAATACCCCACCACTACCTCTCTGTCATGCTTACTCAGCCAGGAGGAACCCCCAGGAGGTATGGAATAAGGTCCTGGCCATGCCCCCTCCTGGCTATTGCAAAAATTAACCATGTCCTGGCTGGAACCAGGACACAGATAAATCAAAGAATCATTTCACAAATTTAAGAAAATAACTTTTTTTAAGGTGCATTTTGGGTGCTCATGCTATTTTTGTAGTATGTAAACCACTATAAGACTAAGAAATTTTCGGTACAGTGTAATTCTAAAAGTGATTAGGGAACTCTAAGGAAACTGTCTTGCATGGTCAAAGTAGTAATTTTAATTTATATGTGTGCTTTAAAACTTGCTGGGAAAAGCCTCTGCGTATAAATAACTTACTTGCTTTTTTAGACTTGAATTAATAATAGAAGCAGCTGGGACTGTGAATAAAACTAAACAAAGGTGTTCAGTAACACATGGAAGATGGGGAGCAAAAGTAATTTGTTTAGATCATAAATGAGATAGCATTTCTACTGTCCTCCTCATATGGTTAAGACCAGTAACCTGATTTTACTTGTGAGACAAGTAGTGTCATAAAACCTAGCAGAGCATAAGGGTAATGGACACAAAAAAGTATTCAGTTTAAAGCAGTGTGATGTTTCATTTATTGAGAATACAAACCTTTCAAGAATCTATTTGTTTTTTTCTCTTACCAGGGCAAGAGTGTGAAATCTTGATGAAACAATATTTTGGTAAAATATATTTAATGATTCCATAGTACTGGGTATGTATTTCTGAATTTACTAATTCTTAGGAAACTTAGGTTTGTGTGCATATACAAAACAGCTGCTGAGGTAGGCTTGTCAGGTACTAACACAGATAAGCAAATATGACTAATCTAGTGAAGGTGTAGGGCTTCTAACTGAGTCTACTATATGAAGCAACAGGGCTTCTGTGAGCAGAAATAGGAAGAGATAATTTCATAGGGTTTTTTTAAATTGTGAAATACAGAATATTTATTTCCACCTGCAAATTTCTATGAACTGCACAGGTGAAAGAATCTTTGTAAGGTGTAGATACCAATAGTAGTAGCAACACCAGCAACATAAGTGTAACTCTGTGCCTGTAGGAGAATTCACTTTGAAAAAACACTTGAGACCATGGCAGTATTACACTTGCTTTAGTGGTTTCTGAATGTAGCTCTCTGCACCTGCGTTAAGCTCTGCTTTGAATTAATTTCCAATGTTTCTAATTATCTTACCTTTCTTCATTTCAGAAGGGCAGTTCACCTTGGACCTCATGAAGTAATTGTTTTGTTTTGCATCAAATTGACATTTCCTGTCATATAGCTTGCTTGCTGAAAAAGGAAAAGATTCTTTAGGATGAATAAGATCAAGTGTCCATCTAACCTATTTTATGGGCAGAAATCACCTGTGGTCAGGCACATTGCAGGTCTTACAGTATTTCTGGACCTTAGTTATTTCCCTTTGTGTGAGCATGGTATATTTAGGCAATGTGCCTGTAGTATTTCTCTGTTTACAGATGTATGTGCCACATAGGAATTAGCATTTAAATATTGAAAACCTTACAGAGCCTCTCTCATATGAAGTTCAACTTCTTATGAGAACCATATGGATTTTTATAAAGAACACTGATCATACTTCATCATATAGAGTAAGTTCAGTTTGCTGTGCATTCAGAAAGTGCATTTGGGTGAAAAGGCAGAGGACTGTAAATGTAGAATAAGCCATTTGTGCATGTCAGCAATTCATACACAAGATATTTGTGGTCACTTTCTCAGACTGCTTTTGCTCCAAGGATCTCTTGACTTCTTGCAGCGCGTGAGGCTTGTTCCACCCCACCATTAGGGCTGGCTGACAGCACTGCTGACACCCCAGCAAAGCACATTTGTAGTGTCCTTGCCTTCTGGCAGAACCTGTCTTCTCCAGATTATGTATTGTTACAGTTAGGGTATGTCCCTGTGTGTGTGTGTTGGGTTGAAAGAAAGATCATAAGCATCCCACTGCTTCCAAAATTTTTATCTATTAAAGACAGAGTTTTCCTTTTCTTTCAGCTCAGAATGTGGATGTCTAAAATAGGCAAATAATAACTGTGTATCATTAATCATTAATAGGCTAGTAGCAAAACACAGGATCAACTTAATCCTTTTGGACATTGATGAGTGCATACTGCCACTTTAAATAATGCCTTAAAAGGCATCATTGCTACCCAGTATGGATTTACCATAGTAAATGAGTTTGAGTTACTGTATATATTTTGCACTCCATACTCAGTTATCAATAACAGTCCTCAGGCCTCACAAAGGGCAACACGACCGGGAAAAGAATAATTGCCATTCTGCATGGAGGCAGTTTATTGATGAGGTGGACAGAAGTAATATTTTTAGCCTGCTGGGTGTCCATCTGTAAGCAGTTCCTGGAGCTGCCACTTCTCTTTTCTCTGGAAACTGTTATGGCTTTGTCTGTCCAATGAAAATAATGAGATCCATCTATCAAACAGAGAACAAACAATAAACTCTATACCTTCCAATTAATTTGTTTTTCACCTCTGTTTACCAATGTGCATGCAGTTAACTATCCATCATATTATATGCATGTAAAGAAGTACATTTTTCAGAAGGTTGAATCTATTAACCCTTTTGCTAGCAAAATATATCTGTGTGCCCTCCAGCTAAGCAAGAGAACTGGGGGGGGGGAGGGGGGATGTTGGAAAACAATCCTTTTGAAGCGCCAGAAAGTACCAACATAGTGTGCTGTGAAATCATATCATCCAATCTAAAGTCTGTATCCTCTGTGATGCTCATAACTTATAGTCCATAAAAAATCTTTTCATGGCAAAAAAATAATGCATTTCAGTCTTACCCAAAACCTGCAGTAATTAGTCATTTCAGGATGTGTTATGTTTACATTGAATGTAGAGATCCCTCGGAGAACAACACATGGAGCTGGTTCTTGAAGCTCTGGTGTCTTATTACTATCTTATGATAATTTTACTTAGTCATAGCTGTACTTCTCTCTGTTAGGTGGTTTTCCACTGTTCTTGCACAGAGATTTTCAGAAAATGTGGCAGTGGGTCTACCACTTGATGACCAAACTCAATAGTCATATTGGCAGTTGATATGGTTGTGCGTTTTTGGTTGTTTTCTTCTTTTTTTTTTTTTTTTTTTTTTTTTTTTTTTTTGTTTTGGTTTTTTTT
>WBMV01006118.1:603602-885068 GCA_013396655.1 Campylorhamphus procurvoides
TGGGTTGGGTTTTTTTTTTGGAGGAGGAGGAGTAAGTGGTTTGAACTTTTTGTTTGTTGTTTTGGGGTTTTTTTGGGTTTACTCAAGGGTTTTTTTCAGAACTCTGTTACAGGGCCTTGCTTTTGTGTCTACAGCATTTCCATTTGCATCGTTAAGAAGCTTTTGAGTATGGGTATTATTCACCTCCTCCAACTGGTTTATGTTCTATTTCTGTGTGTAAAACATGTGAGTTCAGTTTATCAGGGTGCAGATGGAATATCAAAAAAGCCTAAGAAACCAACTAGACAGAAACATTGATTTGTCTACCACCACACAAGCACACACACAGAACAACTGAGGAAATCAGCTCCAAGGTGCCAATTTGTCAGCACTTAAAAGCCTCGGACAATGAAGATGATTCAAAACAGTACAGTCATCCTTCTCAGACTATTTCTGAGGAAATGCCTACTGATAGAAAAGCTAGAAAAGGAGTGGTACTTCAGATTTTGGGAACCTGGCTGGATAACTGTGGAGAATGTTGTATGAATAGCTTAAGCACTTTATCATTTCCATTAGCCACTCTGAAATACGGTAAGATTCCACAGGGAAATAACTTGCTTGATTTTTAAAAAGGAGAGGAATCTGTCGTGGAAGAAAAGGTTAAAAGGCTTTAAAATTTGTGTGACAAAGGGAAAACAAGATAAGAAAGAAATAAAGCCAAGAAGAAAATGTTTTCCCATGTATTTCTCTTTAAATCAAATAAATTTCTAGCTGTCCTAATTTAAATATTTGGTAGATGACATTTTATGCGGATGAATCAACGTATTCCCGAGTATAGTTGTATATACAATGCTTAACATGCAGCCAGCATCTTGACTAGTATTTTTCAGCAAGCTGCTCAGAGCTCACCCACAAATAGGTCATAGAGAAAAGTCTTTACTTTCTGAATAAGTGTGAGTTAGAGAGGCAGTTGTATAACCTGGGATGACAGCTAGATTCATCTTTCTTAAAAATGAATGTGTTCAGCATTGGCTATGCTGATCAGGATTACTCTTTGTGGCATAAGCCATTGTCAGCAAGATGATAATTCAGAAATGAGTCCAAGTTCACTAACAGATCATGTGTCTGACTGGTCCTGGCTTCAGCTGTTGGACTTGGTACATCTTAAAGGAAAGAATCTCTGATCTGGTGCTGTTCTGTTATTTCTGTCTTGATATTTAGTGGCTACATACTCAACTATTATAAATTGGCACAGCTCCATTCAATCTAATGCTTAGCTAATGACCTACATAAAAAAAACAAACAAGCAAACAAACAAACCAAACAACAATGCCACAACAGCACAGCACATTTATTAGTCATGAATATGTTATTAAACATCTGATTTATGAAACGTTTTCCTGCATTTACCTGCAGTTTTTGGCTTTTTTCTTCCCATCTGGTTGTGTGACTGGGGTTTTAACCATCAGTACTTATGCACTGATCTCTTTGCGTTTTTCTCTGAGCAACAACTATGTATATAAAGCTGCTACACAGTCTTGGATACAAGTGTAGTTCATTTAGTCTGAATTTCAGTACAGTTCTGTTAAAAATCATTCATACAAAATCCTTTCTAGTAGGATCACACTTATTTCAGTATGGCTGCAATTGTTTGGTAATGTTGACATATACATACCACTTCACTATACTATCTCACATATGTTTCAATGTACCCACAGAGGATTTTAACATTCATTGCTATTGTTTTAGTAATATCTCCCTGGATAAAGGTTGCTAATAACACAAAGTGCATGATTACTCTAGGCTGACAAAAGGCTATTAAGCTCTATAAGACTGTTGTGGAAGGGTGTGTTTTCAAGTAAAATGCTTGAAGGCTCCAAATACTCATGTCCTAGCATTTCACTGTCAAATGGAGGGATGTAAATTGCTGAATTTGCTTGTATAAATTTTATGTAATGTGTGATTTCTCATAAAATGAAAGCTAAAAAGCTTCTTTAATGGGACTCTTTTGCCCATGTAGAAGACTACAGCTGAATTAAGTAAAGATCTTATTGAAAATCTTGTTCAAAAGATAGGGATTTTAAGAAAATTGTCAGCTGAAATAGCTCTGAAGCCTACAGAAGATACATGAATTTGTACTTCTCCTGGAGTATGGGCTACGTTTTATAAAGGCTTAGAATACAACATGGTGAAATGAGAAGAATTTGGCTAAAAGCTATTTCTATAAGATCAGTCTCTTTCATATGGTCAGCTTCTTTAAAGCCAAAGTGTTCAACAATTTGATTCTCTCATTATTTATATATACTTCAGACTATAGGCTATCAAGTACTGACAAGAATTCTTTCCTGAGTTACTCTGAACTGGCTTTGGTTGCCAATATGTTAAAGGGTTTATGGCACTGGAAATTTTGCTCATGGCGTTTTATATCCACTACTCAAGAGTCTGACTTAACTTGCATTCATGTACTACAGAGATCTAAAATTGATAGCACTAGATATATGTTGCCACAAAGAAAAGAATATTTAGGGTTTTGTTTGGCTTTTTTTTTTTAGTTCAAGGTGATTTAAAGGAATAGTGCTAAATAGGGTAGAAGTGCTTCGCTGCTTCCTAGAGACAGTATGTAAAAGCACAGTGTTTGTGTGTAAGGGTCCTGTGAAGGGAGCAATGCATTAGTTTGAGTAATCAAGGCTCATTTCTGCAAGACTATAGTGGTAAGGGTTTTGCAAAGATATGTGTCATACGCCTTCTAAAAGAAGACTTACCAGGATAGACTGGAATAGCTTGGTGTCTCCAGGTAGTGTAATATTATGCTGTGGGATTCTTTTGTTTGTTTTTCCCCAAGTGCTTCAAATATTTCATAATTAAATAATGTGGTTGATAAACTCCTGCAAGTAAATGTGTATAAAGCAGGTTTCCAAGCAGAACACAGATCCTTCAAACTGTGCAAGAAATAAGCTGTCTGGCCACTGTCCACTAAGGCTCTTACATATGCAGCTTTAAATGCCTAGCAGACCCCTCATCTCACATTTTAGGTAGGCAATCACTTGTATCAGGGAGACTACTTGGGTCCTTAAGTTTATTAACATTCTTAAGTTGTTTGCTAGATTGAGATAAGTTTAAGGAACTAAGCCCAAGAAAGTGCTTTCTTTAGGAAAAGAGTTCTGCACGTGGCGAGGGAGATGTGAGCATCTCTTGATCCTTTGTCTTCAGCATGAAGTAGAAATTTTCTGTGGATGCTACAACAAGAAGTTCTAGGAAAAATGGATCAAATATGAAAATTGAATGCACCTTCTGTTTGTATTTGAGTTTGATGCTTGTATAGTTTTAATTAGTTATCTAAAGGATACCTTAAAAAATGTGGTGTGAATGATCATTAAGCAATATTTATCTACTGCTGCAGGATTAATACATTTCTAAACTAGAAGACTAGATGTGGTATCCAGTGTATGATGGACTGTGAATTGTCAAGAGAGAGAGCCTTTTCATATTAAAAATGCAAAAAGTAGTGTAATTTTCTTAATAATATTTAGATCTGTTTCAGGTAATATCTTAAGAAAGAATAATAGTACTTCAGTGACTGTTTCTTTTCAAATTTGTTTCTTGGAAATGGAAAATATTAATCTGTTGGAGAAATACTTTCATTGAAAAAAATAGATTGTTCTATGAACATGGAATCTGAATCTGATCTTCCCTTTACTGATGGTAATTGCAATGCTTTACTCAAAGCAGGGACTGTCAACAGGCATAGGACAGCCATGGCCCACAGCCTATTGGCAGGAAGCAGGAAATCCAGTGAAGAAAACAATAATTAGATAAAAAATTTTTGAAGAAAAGCTTTCAGCATTTTGAAAAAATATGTAGATATGGAGAAGGTGTAACTTTTAGGAGAAGGCAACCAGTTCAGGCATCAGATAAGACACCAAGACAAGCATTGCAAGATGGGTGAAAATCCGTAAAGTGCAATCTCTTTGTAGTCTTTTGTAGTGTTTTGAGTTTCCATGTAGGTTGATAAAATTATTTCTGGGAAACAAAATCCAAAGTGGAGAGTACTCGCAAAGGAAAAAAAAGAATAGTATTTGAAGCCTATTACCCTGCTTCTATGTATATGATTTATTAATTAAGGATTGCTACACACCAGCATAGGTGTACTTCTGGTTTTACATATTAAATCCCTTTTCAGACATAAAATGAAATGTCCATATAAAGGATCTGTATAGATATGGTTTGTAGATGTAGTTTCATCACCATTTAAGTAATAGAGGTTGTATTCGAATCAGTCCAAACTGATACAGAATGGTTGGCTCATTCTAAGAAAAAGTCACAGGATAAATGATGATGCTTAGATTACAAATGGAAAGGAAGAGGTCATAAATGCATAGACAAAAGAGCATGTATTTCTTTAAGCACATTAGAAGCAGGAGGCCAAGGAGAAGTGGTGGTTAATGGCTCTGCAGTATCCTTACTTTTTGTACTTTATCATTATACTTGGAGTAGCCAAGGCTGTAGCTTAATGGTGATAAATCACCAGTTTGTCAAAAGAAATTGATCACAAGGAAGGAAGAAAGATAAAAATCAGCCCCTAATGACAGTTTTCTGCCTTACTTAAATGGTCAGAAGGTGCTATATGTTGCACATATATTTTTATTTTTTTTGTAAAATATATGAACAGTTAATCTAGGAATCAGGTTATTTTGAACTTCAGTATTTTTGAAAGTGTTAGGGAAAGAAACAACAAGCCAAAACATCATTTTAATGAGGAGAGTTCTTGACTAATGGAGCTATGACGTATAACACTTGCCCTGTTCAGATGAATTTAAGGCAAGTATATTTACCCAAGTTACACTAAAAAAGAAAAATCATGAAGTGAGTATGATCAATACTCACTGTAAGAATTTCTGGCACGGAGAGTAGAAGTAAACGAATTCTATACATAAAATTGCAAACACAAGTGCATAACTTTCTGTGAGGGAGATCCAGTCTACTTTCTGCAGCTGTTGTCTGCAGACGTTAAACAGTGTTTGGTGTACATGCATAATATTTGTAGTCTTGAAAGAATTTAGAAATCAAATTTTTCCTTTGGAGGTGTTAAGCTTGCCTGCTTGGTTAACAAAAGTGAATGCCCCAGCTATTCCCACCAGGACTCAGGCTCCTGCTATTCACCTCTTAAGGTAATTATGTTCTAACACTTACATCCAAGACCTCAGACACATAGATGAATTTATCCTTGCAACATCCCTGTTGAGATCTGGTGATCCAGACCTGAGTTTACCCCCAAATCATTGTAGATGTTGATCTGCAGGAGCCCTGGGAGACTAATCCTCCCTTCTTGCACAGAAGAATCGCACTGCTTCTCTTGCCTGTTACATTTTATGCCTGAGAAATAGAGCAAATTTTACCCATAAGGTTTGTCTTTTTGCTTCTTAGAAAAAAAGAAAACTTATTACTGAGCATATTTTAAAGTCATCCCTGTATCCTTTTTCTAAGGTATATTTTTCCTGTACAAAGCAAGGGGTAATAAAAATTTCACTTTGAAAGAATGAATGCTATGGATGTGAGTGGTGTCAATAATGTCAGTTTGATGTTACAGGGTTTTGAAAAATGAAATAAGATACTCAAAGCAATTAACAGACATCAGATTTTCATTCTAGATGCTGAATGTTATTAGAAATTATAAATGAATAATGCTTCATTCCAGCTGTTCTAGGAGCAGGTTTTCATGCACCATAGTCATTCTAAGTATAGCTATACTGCTATTCATTTGCACAGCCCATCAAAACAGCAGTTTGATTAATAGGCTTTACTCTGTTAAAGAATTGCACAGTTTTAAACTATGGGTCTCTTTATTATAACAGTGAAGACTAAATTGTAATGTATGGTAAAAGTTGTAGAGATTTTGTTTGAACCAAAAATAATCTTTGGACAAAGTTCATACTAAAGTTCTACTTAGCAATAATGTTGCAAGGTGCATCTTGGTACTTTGTTTCATGGAATAGACAGTTTTTATGTTTATAGTTTGTAGTGGTAACTGTAATAGGAGCTAGAGTTTATTGCCTTCCAATTCTCCAGTATAGTGTGTTTTCACTCATTTAAAAGTGCTTTGTTTATTGGGGTTTTTATATCAGTTTCAAAACTAAAGGAAAAAGAAAATCCTCCAGCATTTTTCTTTTTTCATTGTGAAGAGACTGGCACTGCTGACAGTACACTGAAGAAACTTTTTATTAGGCAAGTGAAGAATATAGCAGTCTTACAAAAAAGAATCATGGACAAGCTTTTGGCATTGCCTGGGATATCTCAGATTTTAGTGCTACTGGGAACCCCTTTTCAGTTAATCACCAGTCACACCCAAGTGATAAAGTCATGGTAATTTTTTGTGGTGCTTTCTTTCATGTTGATTATGGGATACTTAAATTATAAAAAAAAACACTGTATTCCCATTTAAAGTAGTCCTGTCAGTTTGCAGATGGGAATTAGAGGTCTTACAAGGATTTTTCTCCATATACTTTTTCTTCATGTTAACTACATAAAAGAGCTTTTGTCTTACTATGCTTCTAAGGTTTTAATAATTCATGTGCTTGCTTGGAAGCAGCAGCCTCTCACTTGAACATGTATTATCCAAGGGACATTAAGTAATATCCATATTCACTTTTCCATTTGCTTATGATAGTTTTATGAATGGTTGTTGTGTTGACTCGTCCCCACTCCTTTCCCTTCCCCCAGCCTTTCCTTTCTTTAGGCACAGAGGTTAGTTGAGAGTCTGCTTCCTCACACTTGTGCTGCTCCAGAAAAAAAGCTAGGGCTTCCCTTGCCATCTAAGCTAAAGTTTTATGTCATTAACTGTTTCTGATCATTGACAGATGCAGTGAGTAGAGAACTATAAACTGCTTGGGATGTATGCATCCCTTTATGCTTGGTACTAGATCTTGATTCTTTGTTGTTTCCTTTGTCATCTGTTGCATCACTGCAAATAAAAATTATGTCCCATACAAATGGAAGAAGTTTTACAGATGTGTCAAGTAGAAGAAAAGGTATAACATTCATCTAGTGAATTGTTCTGTTCCTGGAAAGCATCCTATCTTCATCCATCTTACTTGCATGATTTTAAAAGCCTCTGATGATGAAGACTACATAACACGTGCAGGCAATCTGTACTTCAGTGTGTTTATCAGTAGGACATACACACATGTATCTATATATATGTGTATGATCATACACCCAAAGCAGCTTAAAACTCCTTCACAGCATTTAAAGGCCCCTTTGCTACTTGTCTGCAGTATGTTTATAGAACATTTCGTTCTCCTGATTGATTCATCCTTTTACATGTTTTAATCTGTTATTATATCTCCAACTGACATCCTATGAACTGGGCAGCCCCTTTTCTTTGTCCAGTGTCATCACAAAGATAGGCGTATTAGGTTTCAAATTGTGGGGTTTGTTTTAATTTTAATTATTTTGGGTTTTTACCAAAGAAAGCCCCACATCTGTCTTCAAAAGGATGCTTCCCCTCTTTTATCTACATTTTGTTTGTTATCAGCATTGCTCTATACAGCTTTGGGGCCTCTTTTTAGTTAACTACTGCTTCATTGAGGGTAAAGGCTCGCATGCATTGTGCTTTTGTGGACAGATAATCAAGTGGAGGCTTGTATTTTTATTTCTCTGCAATAGCACAGCTTTGCTAGGAACTTAGGTAATTAGGTGTTGATTATATAATCTCAGATACTTCCTCACATTCTTAATTATTGTTATCACAAAGCTGTGCAGTGCTTTAGCAGGAACTTGGCAAGTTGGAGGAATGGACAGAAAACTGGTTGAAATTCAGTAAAAGCAAATGCAGGTTCTTGCACCTCAGAAGTGATGACCCCAGGTACCAGTACAGGCTGGGGGCTAACCTGCTGGAAAGTAGCTCTGTGGAGAAGGACCTGGGGGTCTTGGTGTACAACAAGCTGTCCATGACCCAGCAGTGTGTCCTTGTTGTCCAAGAAGGCCAATGGTACTGGTGTGCATTAGGAAGATCATTGGCAGCAGGTTGAGGGAAGTGATCCTGCTCCTCTACTCAGCCCCCATGAGGTGTCATCTGGAGTGCTGTGTCCAGGTCTGGGCTCCTCAGTATAAGAGAGACATGTAGCTCTTGGGCTGGATCCAGTGGAGGGATACAAAGATACTGGGATACAAAGATCCAGTGGAGGGATACAAAGGGGCTGGGTCATCTCTCTCATGAGGAAAGGCTGAGGGAGCTGGGCCTCAAGAAGAGATGCCTGAGAGGAGACCTATTCAATGTGTACAAGTATCTAAAGTGAGGATGCCAAGAGAATGGAGCCAGGCTCTTCTCAGTGGTGCCAAGAAATAGGACAAAAGGCAATGGGCAGAAACTGATGCACAGGGCATTGCACCTGAACATGGTAAAAGAATTTCTTTAATGTGCACTGGTGACTGAAAAACATTGCCCAGAGAGGCTGTGGAGTCTCTCTCAGTGGAGATATTCGAGAACTGTCTAGACACAATCCTATACCATGTGCTCTGGCTCTCAAGCAGGGAGGCTGGCCCAGATGACCTGCTGTGGTCCCTTCCAACCTTACCCATTCTGTGATTATTTTAGTACTGTTTCTCTAAAAGCAGCACCATGTTATAATAATTTGGTATAACACATTGACAAGCTAGTTGTAAAATTTGACAAGTAACAATATACAGGTTAATCTCATTGATCAAAGCTCTTTAAGCTTTGGGGTTTCTTTAAGAGATTCTACTTGACTTAGTTATTGTAATTATATTTGCAAAACTTAGAATTTTAGCACAGAGGATAATAGTATGTTTCTTGGTATTTATTTATGCATACACACATACATACAATATGGTGTATATTGCTTCATTTTCATATTGAGTCGCACTTTTAGTGAACCTCAAGTGAGAGAAGCGTAACCTATGTATTTGTTTCTCTAAAAGTTTTTTTTATTAATAAATGCCAGCACTTTGTTCCAGCAGTGTCTTGAGTGAGTGTGGCAGATGAGTCAACTGGAACTTTCTGGATATAGGGTTTCTGAGCACATTTGCAGCACCTGGTTTCCTTATTGGACCCCCTGCACCTTCTGGACAGCCCTGGGTCCCCTGTGCCTCTGAGCTGACAGTGCCAGTCAGAGGGACGGGGTATCAGTGGTGCTGGGGAGCCATGTCTGTGAGATGGAGGAACAGAGCACAGGCACATCACTGCTGTGTTTCTACACCTCAGCACCCACCCTCCCCCCAGATGACATCCTTTCACTGCATGAAGAATTATTCCTCAGAGGCTTGCCTTTCTTATGCTAATCAACAGAACTGATGTTATATTCTTCCCTTTTCACTTTTATCATCATCCACTTAGCTGATTTTCTTCTAGCATCAAACTCTCTCTAGCTTTAATTCATCTCTCACACAGATAAATCGAAAGCTGCAACTATTTACAGCATGAGAGGAGGAGAGAGGAAGCACATTAATTTATAAATAATTTTAAATTTACTCTTCATTAAAGGTGGACTATGGAGAGTTCACTCCCTCCACTTAGCCAGAAAACAACAGACCTGTTTAGTAAGAAGTAGTGCCAACTATTCCAATCTCCTTCAGCAGCCTTTTTCTGCAGGGACCACTGGAAAGATGAGGTCTGCCTTTCCCTGACTCTGTAGTTTGTGGCTTTGCTGCTGGAAAAGTCAATATCCCTTCTAGTTCTCCCATCGAGGCTTTTTTTGTTGCTAGGGGACTGGGTTGTGACTGTTGGCATGTTTTGCCTAGATCAAAGATCCACCTCAGTGTTGCTTTTGAAGTGGTAGTCTGGGGAGTGGTGGCCAGGAGACAGATATTGGAATATTTTGTATATTAAGACGGCCAGAAGGGTTGCTCAGTGGAACTGTTGGGTAGGGGAAAGAAATTATCTCAGTCCATGTTCTTAGACTTATATGCCATCAAATTATAGAAGATGGGATGAGTAATTTTCTGAGATAAGCAGTGTGTAAACAAGGTGTGAAAGAGAGAACATGAGTACTACAAAGACTCTTGTCAAGTAATGTATCAAGGAGCACAGGAGTAAGAATGGTTACCAAAAATGTTTGTTAATGGCAGGTGAAAGAAATACTTCAGAATTACAAGTGAGCAGATTTGCTTGTATTGGGTTTGTGTGGCAAAGTTTTAGTAGTGGGAGGGCTACACGGTTGCATTCTGTGAGAAGCTGCCAGAAGCTTCTCCTGTGTTTGGCAGAGCCAATGCCAACCAGCTCTAAGATGCATAAACTGCTGGACAAGGCCAAGACCATCAGCAACAACTGAACTTCCTCAAGGTCAGTGAAGAAGGAGGGGGATTTGCTGCTCCAGGCCCCAGAACAGAGATTCCCTTGCAGCCTGTGGTGTAGACCATCTTGAGGCAGGACTTATGACTCCATCAGGAGCTTACGCAGTTTGTGAAAAACTGCAGCCGCCGGGAAAGACTTGAGCTGGAGAAGTTCATGGAGGACTGTCTCATCTACTAGGGACCCCACGCTGGAGGGAGAGAAGAGTGTGAGGAATCCTCCCCCAGAGGAGAAAGGAGTGCCAGAGACATGTGATGAACTGACTGCAATGCCATTGCTGTCCCCCTTCACTGCTGGTGGGAAGGAGATATTAAAACAGCAGTGAGGTTGAGCCTAGGAAGAAGAAAGAGGTGGGGGGAAGGTGTTTTGTGATTTAGTTCTTGTTTCTCATTTTCTTACTAAGGTTTGATTGGTAATAAATTGATTTCCCCAAGCTGAGTCTGTTTTGCCCGTGATAATAACTGCTGAGGGATCACTCCCTGTCTTTGCCTTGTCCTACCAATCTTTCTTTATATTTTTCTCTCCCCTGTTCAGCTGAGGTAGGGCAGTGATAGAGCAGCCTTGGCGTGCACCTGGCATGCAGTCAGAGCCAACCCACCACAGTCCTGTAATATATAGAATAAAATTAAGAGCATATAGGTTACATGTGTAAGGAGAATGGGTGGATTGAAATGGACAACTGTTTTCCACCTGATCTTTACACAAACCCCAAAAGACATTAGGGAAAATATAGCATAAATGTTCATCAGCCTTGCAATATGCAGTATGATTATATCTAGATAGTTATGTGGGCTTGTGCAAAAAGATCGAAGACGTGTATGACACTTTAAAAAAAAAGGCCTTCAAGAATCTTTCTTAGACTGGGTTCCAGTTCTGACAGCAGCTGGTGGCATGGAGATGTTTGCCAGCCCCATATCCCTGCATGAGCACAAGCTGTGTAGTCAGGTTGCATACTTAAAACATGAAAATGCATGGTAACATCTCTGGAGTGAATCATGCTGGCTATCACTGTGACACTCTTGTTCCTTCTTCCCGCCTTTAGGTCTGTGTATTTTCTTTGGGGTAGTCTATTCAATGGCAGAATGCTTGAGCTATTGCTGTCAATGCCTACCCAGTTTTTCAAACTTTATCTTAAATATTTTTTTCTGTCCCAGCCTTTCATGTGGGTGATGCTAAGGGATGGCCAGGGCCATCCTCTGTAGCAGTTAAAGTTAGCTTTTAAATTACTTGGATTTGCCACATTTCACCTCTAAGGAGCTGTAGAAATTCATATAGGGACAGGTGCAGTCTTCCAAATTCAGCTGTGTGCGCTGCAGACAATACCACGCAACTGCTGGGTTGATGCTGAGTGCTTAGCTTTTGCCCCCATTTAGAGCTCTACCGTTTAAAATTAGCTGAACTGGTTCATTTGTGTCTGCTGGTGAAGTAAATGAGGTGTGCTGGTGAGATCTCTACCTGCAGAGTTCTGAGGTGCATAAAGGACCTCTAGACAGAAAACACATATTCATGAACACCTTCTCTCTCTTCAGTCCACATACAGTTGTGGTCTTCCACTGAGATGTGGCTCTTGACAAGCAGAGAATTCACCTTGTTGCATAACTAAGGGATGACACATTGTCTCAGTTCAAAGGAGAACTAAGATATCTATGTTGGCCAATAAATAATCCCTCTCTTTTAAATTTAGAGAACAGAACTTTAATTAGGAAAAATATATATAAAGGAAAAGATAACAGTTCTTAACCACAACACATATGTATATATATATATACAATAACAGTCTGTAACAAACCCCTCTACCCCCAAATGACAAGGCAAAACAGTCTAAAAGGTCCTCTTGGCTACTTTCCCCAAAAGGGAAATGTGATTATGTCCACAGACAGCAGGTGGCGCTGTTGCGCCCAGCTGGCTGGGCTCTCTGACCTGTTGGTGCAGATGATGGCTGTGGTCGAGTCAGGAGTGATGGTTGTAGTCTGATTGAGAATAGTGGTTTCCTCCTGTCGACGTCCTGCTGCTCCTCTGCATCTGATGAGCTGCTCAAGGCCTTCTGAGCCCCGTTTATGTACCCTCAGGGAGCAACCAATCCCTCCCCCAGGGCGGGGACACATACAATGGGTGATTAACTCTATGAGTCATGGGGTATGGTGGAGCCGTTTGATGGCCCATTAGCACCCACACCCCCTCAGGCCGGGTGTGGAGGTGCTAACAACTTCCTGGGCAGATACTGCAAATGGTCCATTGTTCTTGGGAAATGAATAGAGGGTGTAGAATACACAGCTTTAATCACCCCCACACAGTGATAACTAGTCCCCCCTGCTGAACTAGGACACACATTTGTGTCATGTGGTTCTGAAACTGGTTCTTTTTGTACTGCCTAGAATGTGTGTGGAAGTGTTTGGGAGAAGCAGTGTAAAAGGATCATCGTGATGCTGAGACTTACTGGTACCACTCTCATTGAATCCTATGAAAATGAATTTCTATGGTATGTTCATTACAAGAGCCTCCTTTGCAGCTGCACCTTGAAAACTCTTCTCCTCTCATCCTATCAAGAAGAGCAAAATATGTAAATAATGCTCTGGAACATGGAGCAGTGGAATCTGTGGGAGTTTTAGGCATAGATATCTAATGCACGAAGGGAGTTTACAACTTAAACAGTGCACCACACTTTTCTAGATGGGTCCCTGTTGTGTTATAATAGGAAATGAATGACGTGCCGTGGACAGCAGGGGTTTTGCATGAGGTTTAAGTACTGCAGCCTGAAACCAGTGGTATTTTTAGAGTGCTGTTGACCTCAGTGACAGGACTTGCATGCTTTAAGTGCAGAATACTCTTAAATTCATTTGGCAAAATCCTTTTGTTTTGTTTGGGTATTTTGAGTTCCAGACTATTTCTTTGCAAGGGTATGAACAAGAAGTTGTTTTCAACCTGTATTTTGGGAATTTGTTTTAATAATGTGATTGCTGAGATGCAAATGGACTCATTTGAAATGAGTAAAACTATGGGGGGAGTCAGTGAGAGTTTATGGTGCAAATGTTCAGTTAGAAAACAGCTAATTCGCAGATGACAAATTAGAATTTCTATAGAGGAATGTGCATTAGAGGGTGTATTAGACTCTAGTTTTATAGCATCTTATTTGAGCTAAATTTCTGTTGCTGGTCATCTTATAAATGCTATTAGAAAATGGTATTCTAATTATTACTATTTTCTTTCTTTTAAATGGTAATCTGAATGGAGCAAAATATCAGCCACCATCCCCATTAGAGACAGTGGAAGGGAGGATGTTAGTCATGCACTGAACAGGCTTTAAAAGTTACCATACTAGTTCTTATTTTAGCTAGTTCATCTAGATCTGGAAGTTATGTATGCCAAAACACAATTGGTCTTATAAGTATTTAGTGATGCTCCTGGCAGGAAGTTCAGGACCAAAGCTCAAATGCTCCTTGACATTGTAAAGGAAAGGACTCCCTATGATTTTATAGAGTATTTCAAAATTGATAAGATGAAAAATGCACATATATTGTGTTTTAAAACTAATTTTGCTGGAAACATCAGTTGTACAGAAATGTAATGAAACAACTCCTTAATTGTCTGAGCTAATAGAAAACAAATTATAAAATTTTTAAAAGTAATGTAATTCAAAGCAGAAAGTTAACTGACAGCCAACAACAGAAGCTTGAGTTTTAAAACATTGAACCATAAATTATGAAGAAAAATCAACAGATATGGAAATAAAATTGCTTACAATTTTATTGTAGTACAGTGTGTCTTACAAGTGTTGCTCATTAATGCTAGTTTCTTATGAGTTCTATGATCAGTTTCCTCAAACTGACCATAAATACGCAAAACAGTAAATTTTCACCATACAAAACTATCCAAGTTTTAAAAGAAATTATTAGAAAGAACCTGCATTTTTAATGGTGTTATTTTAATCATGCTCTTTAAAGGTTTTGTTAAATTAGGACTTTTAACTTACCATTTTACTTATGTGAGCAGTTAAACCCAACAAATCTCTTCCAGAGTGAATGTCACCCATTAAAACTACCTGGCCCACTGCTTGAATCCTACACCTCATGAACTTTCCCCCTCACTTGCTCTGGAGCTTATCATTGGCTTTGCTGGGTCCAATTCATCTCACTAACTTTTTTCACTTTTCCTGATTACTGTTATTATCATATGATCTTTAAAGTTTTCTTCCCAATCAAATCATTCTGTGATTCTATGAAATTCTGTAACTAGAATTTCTATTGCTGGGGTTTGGGTTTTCTTGTTATCTCCAGCATTTTTCATTCATCTACCCATTCTTTGCTAATAGTAAGTGCCTAACTACGTGCTGCTCTCTGCAGTACAACTCCCTGGTCTTCTGAAGCATCTCTGAGGTACCAATCTATATTCCTGCTGTAGGCTTCCTTGGTATTCTGTCCCTTGAGATTCTGTGTTTTAGTCTGTTGAGCATAAATAGCATTTGGAAGAGCATCTCTGAGTTTTGAGACTCATTCCTGAGGAACAGGAGCTCTGTGTAATACCCTTTCTCGTGGAATGGTTCCATGAGTCACTGATCTGGCACTAGTGTTCCCACATTGCTCAGCTGACTGAATGACTGGCTGCCAACAGAAGGAAGAAATTTCTCTTCCCACTCTTGTCTGAGCTGTCCTATCCAGTGGGCTGTGCAGGTCCCAAAGGAAAAGCAACAGAAATTTATCCAAGGAAACACAGCAAATTTTGAGGGTAGATGGAGTTTGAGCACTTTATTAAAAAATAATAAATGAAAAAAAAGTCTTAGTAAATGACAAAATTTGTTGAGATATAAGGAGGAGAGTGGGGACAAAAAGGCAGATGAAAATAAGACATGGTGATACAGAGCTGTTAGCTCAACTTCAGGAGACACTACAGCAGAAGAGATGGTCCAGCACTCTTGCATCTCCAAGGCAGCATTTTGCAAGGTAGAGTTGTCACTTTAGTAGGAAGCAAACCCAACAAAACAAAAAAAATCCACAAAAAAAAAAGCAAAACAAAAGAAAAAAACCCAACAAACCCCAAACAACAAAAAACATGCAAATTAAATCTTTCCTATATGTTTACCCCTATGAGGCATTCAAAATATTTTTTGTCAGTGTGTGAAGATACTCCCTCTACAGTCCTCGTATTCATGCCTCACATGCCGTGTATTTACAATGCTCTCTGTTTAGAACTTTAACTTCAAGTAGCAAAAAGACATTTCCTTGGACTATTGACTGACCTGAATATCTCAGTAGCTATGAAGACTTATTTTAGTAAAAGTGTGAGGAAACAGCTGGGAGTATTTGTGTACTCATTTTTCATTCCTTATAGCTAGCTCTTTTTTTCCTCTTTAAAAAAAATAAAAAAATTATGATGAGCATCTATTGTTTTAAGCTTATTCATGCAGCCAAGTTTTGTAAGGATTGTACTATCCCACTGTTAATATTCTTCTTATTTGAAAGTGTTACTATTTTGGTGAATCACGTCCATTGTTCCATCTTGAGACACAATGTAGCACAAGGCGTTTTGAAATTTTGGGAGTGAAATATTGGCAGCAGGGACCCTTGAAACTGACATGATGTTCAGAAATAAAAATGAAGTTTTCAGTTTTATTTTATTTATGTATGTACATTTCTGTGTGCATGTACACATATATATGTATGTATATACAGAATTCTTAAAAAATTGTGGACATGAGTGCCCTAAATGTAGACACAGGGCTGCTAAATTGTAACAGACCTTAATGACCTGACATGGTCTGCAGCTCTAAATATAACCTCCAAATTGCACTTGCTTACTTTTTCATCTTGCTTTTTGCGTAAAACAAAGAAAAGCACATTTGAAATAGAAGGCTAGTGTTTTCACAGGAGCTTTGGATGAGCAGTACCTCTGAAATTTAGAGACTGGAATAACTTATGCTTTTCTAATGATAGATTTGAATTAGTTTAGTTTAGGTATTTGAATTGGAATATTTGTCTTAGTCTTCCTTTATCTCTCCAAGATATATGCTAGCACATTTTTCAATTAAAAAGAAAGACTCTTGGGCTGAGTTGCTAAATTTCAGCATAAATTTTTATTCTGAAGTTATAAGCCCCCGAAAATAGCAAGGGGAAGATTATAACTGTCTGACACTACCTTATCTGTACAGCTGAGAACAGCACCACTACAATAAAAGAAGATAACAGTGTCTCCCATTGATTGTTGTTTGATGAATGTAAAGCAATTTACTGGAATGCAATTAGCATTTGCAATCGCATTACCATGGGGAATTTTTTTATGCTGCCTTTGAATTGA
Organism: Campylorhamphus procurvoides; assembly: GCA_013396655.1. Lineage (NCBI taxonomy): Eukaryota > Metazoa > Chordata > Aves > Passeriformes > Dendrocolaptidae > Campylorhamphus > Campylorhamphus procurvoides. The sequence continues at coordinate 620,176 of WBMV01006118.1, forward strand.
AAAATCTATACATTTTCTGTCCATGAGTCACTTCTAAGGAAGCTTTCTTTCTTGCTTCCTTTTTTTTTTTTTTTTTTTTTCCCAGGTTTCAGAGCTATAATTCTATAATTTGTGGAATGCTGAAAATGCTGAAAGGAAGTAAACCTAGAATTTTTATGTTTAAAATATGCCAAAGGATGAATTGTTCTGTAGATCTACTGCAGTAGATGCCTTGGATTAAAATTTGTAAGGCTGTGCATTGCTGGAGAATTAGCTTTTTAGGGTTTTTTAGGAGAAAAAACATCTCTTGAAAAAGAAACGGCTTCTAGATAGGAATATCTTAGCAACCTTGAAATAATGTTATAAATGTCTGAATTAAGAAGCCTCAAGTACACAGATTAAATAACCAAAGCAATATGCTAAACCAATAAGTATGATGGCAGAGGAACAATAGTGCAAAAAAGTAACAATGCTACCTTTTCACAACCATTCAGATTCAGAAATATACATGCACTCTTAAGTGAGTGTGAATTTAGTTATTTTTTCATGAAACAAAGTGTATAGAGATTTTATAAAAATTAAATACAAATTTGTTGATTCACAGTTTGGATTTTCTGTGGACCTGTAAGTGAAGGATTGCCAGTGCTACAGAGAAATTTCAGCTGATATGGATACGCTATCAATGAAAATTGTATGTGTGTTGTAAGCAGCAGTGAACATCCTCCTGTTGGTGATACATACATACAACAGTAGATATGATCTCTATAGTGCTTTTTAATGGCTTCTGTGCGTTATGGACCAAGTGCTGCTATCCTAATTAAAAGGTGACCATAGAGAATTATTTTTATAGAGATCTAGCTGTGACTGTTGTTTTAAAAACAGAATTACTTTTAACACTATCAGTTAGTCTTTCGATAGTGATATATAATGTACCTTAACCAATTTAGAAGCTTTTCTCTTATGTGTTTGACCTTAGAGGTCTTATAAGGTCCCATTGTCTATTGCACCTTGTATACCTTAATCTCTGTCAGGCCTAGAAAGAATTGCTGTTGAATTCCTAGAGACTGTATTTGTTTTCCCACTGGGACATTATCTTCTGAGCTTTCAAATGATTTTTATTTATCTATGAAGGAAAACCTTTAAAGAAAGCAGAAATTTCTTTGTTCCTATTCCTGTTACATTTCTATACCTATAATAAAGTACTAGACTCTATTAGTTCTTTTATTTCTACTGAAAACATCCTTCCTTTTTAATAGGAACAATGGCATTTTTAACCAGGGTTGTCTCTAATGTTTTAGTGAAGTTGGAATGTTCTGTGTGCCCCATCACTGCCTTCCTTCGGAAAAAAAAGTGTTACCCTCATTCATTATGGTGATTAGGCTGTGCACTGGCGTTTCTGCCACCTTAAGGAAAAGCTGGAGGTTTTGGGACACATCTTATGCTGATAATAAGCAAATATAATCTGGGAACACTCACTAGGATGGCAATGCAGTGCTCACTTCCTTCAGATTTAACTTTTCTGCATTTTCGTTTTGCATCAATAGTCAGTTAATTACTTCATATTTTCACATTTTGTCCTTGAAGAAAAAGACTAGATACTTTTGCCACATTGACACAGCCTCAGATTTCCTGTCACTTTTATCCACCAATATGAAATGCAAGGAATGAGGTAAGCTTTTAACTGTAGGAACAGAAGTCTTAATCATTTTCTAAAAAATAATAATAAAAAATAGATTTTCTATTTCCCTGGCTGAAATACCAGAGGCTTTGTATTGCTGAGTTTCAAGGTTTAATATGTTCTTAAGATGATTATTACACTTGTCCTGAGGAGGGAGATTTGTGTTCTTTATATACTAACATCTCCTTCTCTGTATCCTGTTCTTTTTCAGACCACAGATTGCATTGCTGTGCCCCTAGTTTTCTCACCAAAGAATGATAAGTCTAAATGCAGATAGTGACTTTGCTCAGTATGAGGCATAATATTGTTCTTAAATGTCATTTTATGTTTGTAAGAGTGGTTAGCACTTTTGAATATGTACATACAGATTCTGTCATAGCTGCCATTCTTTTGGAACTCCACTTTAGCAGAGTTCAATGTTTGATCCAGAAACTGCTGAGATTGTGCTGCATGTAATACCTGTAATTTAGTGTTGGGTGGTATCTAGCCAGTTTCCAGACTGGGGAAGATGCTGTGCCATTGCATTTTCAATTCTATAAGCAGTTACATATTGTGGCTGAGGGAGAGGCTGGCTCAGATGCCATCACCTGGCACAAAGGCAGCTGTTGAAGTTACCCTACTCCTGTGTGATCAATGTCTCCTGGCTCCTAATATCTTTAACTTAGCAGGAACCAGTGCACAGCAGGAGATAGGAGCCACTGTTTGTTGTGCTATTGATTATCTGATTAGTGTTGTCTTGTCTCTGTGAAGGCAACAGCTCCTGTTTCCTGAAAGGATGGGACTTGCATCTTCACAGAGAGAATTCTCACTGGAGCAGAGGGTGGTCTCTAGCTCTGTGTGCAAGCTCACTAACATTTTGGGATCCTCTCCCTGTCTTGAATGAAGTCAGTTACAGTGGAAGCCCAGAGCCATTGTTTCACATGGAGGCAAGAATATAGACATTGTATGGGAGGGAATTTGACAGGCAATTTCTCCTGTACATATGGGAAGCAGAAGATCCTTTATGGTAGAATTTAGGTAACTCCAGGAGCTCATAAAATGTCTTCCTACTTCCTTCTGAGCCAGGCATTCTGACTTACAAGGCTTAGTGCCACTTTTCCTCTACCCACCTCATGGCCTTGAAGCATTATGAACAAAGTTCCTTTTGACTCTTTTTTTTCTTAGTCTTTTTAAGGACCTTTGCCAGAGGTTAAAGGGTGACAGCTTGTGGTGCTCTTGTAAGAAGGTTAGTCTGTGCTGAGACAATGCAACCTCTGTACAGTGTTTTGATTTCATTTTGACTCTGATTTTAAATCATTAATTCAGGGGAAAGAACAGATTTTGAAGATCTTAACCCTCTCTACCATCTACTGTATCCTGTCCAAGCCAGGCTGTTATAATTACCAGACCAGAGGTATTTCATGTGGAAGCTAGGGGATTTGCATTCCTGCTAAGCAATGACTGCTCAAGACAGGCCAGTGAGTTTGGGTGTTTCAAGAACAGATTGCAGCAAGCACAGTTGGATTTTATTAAATATGCAATCAAGGCAGTCAAATATAGTTGTGATACTATGAACTGCCTACCTTTCTGAGTTAAAAGACCAAGTTGTGTGTGTTTCCACCAGCACAAATGGTAGTAGACAGAAGGAGGAGTCATAATGGGTTAGAGATACTTAGAAATGGTAAAGTGAAAACATTTAAACATGCTTTTAATACAGCTTCTGAAACAAAAGAGGTAACCCAGCCCCTCTAAAAGCATGTCATTATCACTGTGGAAACCGGGATTACTTTATAAAAATAAATAAATGAACTGCTGCATGGATTGGCATTACCCATCAGGATGACAGAGCAAATGTTATCCATTCAGCTCATCAAATCATATTTGGGATTTGAAAGAAGTACACCGTGGAAGTACATCATGGAAGCTTCAGTCACAGAATTTTACTCAGAACTGAATCTCAGGAGTAACTCGAAAGAGAAACCTGAGCTCCGTATGTGAAAAGTGATGCATGTCTTGAGGTCTCGCTTGCATATCTTGTCTTGATAATGAATTTTACAGGCAGCTATCAGGAGCAGAAGAGCCAAAAGAACCACCTCAGGATTTATTAATTAAAAGTCCTGAATGGGAACAGTAAATGCAGAAGTACATTTCAGAAGTACCTTCACACCTCATATGTGGGTCCTCTCTTCCTGTCAACTATGTTTTGTTTAGTGCTGTTGGAATTACAAAAATAAAGTAATAATTCATGGATGACAAATAATTTTAGAAACTTGGTGTTAACACATTTGAAAGATACAAAGGAAAATAATAACAGAAGATAGAGAACAAAGTGGAGGCAGGAAAGTGGTGTCCTTTCAAACCACTGTGTGCTAAAGTCATATCAGAAACTGAAGCAGCTGGAGTTTTTCTCAAGGGGAAAAGTGTCTCGAAGTGTAATTTCTTTTATGAATGAGGTAAATGAACTAATGGCCACAGTTGATGAAATTAGGCCATAAACGGAGAAACTAACATATTAAAGTTAGTTGTCCAAACACATAAGGGAAGAAATCTGTAAAGAAGAACTTGGACTTTTTACAGAGATGCTGATTAAACCCTTTGAGAGTCAAAGAAGAAAAACAAGGCCATCAGGTGCTGTGGAAAGAGGACCTTGAAAGAACTGTTCTGAAGGGCAATGATGGTGTATCAGAATCTGAAAGTCATGTTGAGTGCCTTGCAAAGAAAATTGTTAGGTAGAGGGACAAATCTGACATTTAACTTATAAGGAGTAGTATGTACTTGGCTCTTGAATAAGAAGTAAATTATAGATAGGCAAGGTCTCAAATGATTGATAAAATGGTAGTTTCCTGAGGAGTTTCTGAGAACTCTTATTAGAGCATATAGTCTTTATAAAGGATGGACTGAAGTCATCTTACGTTTAGAAACAATGACAACGTGGCCATTTCTGTGGTACACAGTACATATGATAGAAAGGTAGATAGGTTTTTAAAGCTGCCTTAAGGACAGGGGAGTTAAAAGTGGCCCTCTGGGAAGATTGGTCTTCCTAATCTGCACTGTGTTCCTCAAACTCACATTTCTATTGCATCATTTTATGTGCCATCTAAAGAGCTTGCTGCAGTGTGAACAAAAGAAAAAACAGCTGCTCACTTGGTACTAGTAACTTTTCCAGTCTTTCCCTGCTGTGGTTTAACTTCTGTGCTTCTTTCCTATTGCCTTTAGGAAGGTAAACAAAGAATATCTGAATATTTGTCAGAGCATGAACTGCAGCTAGAAAGTATTAACAGCTTGATTTAGGGAGGTTGAAGTTTCTGTAAGTTATGCTGTAACTGACAAACATCACCCCTCCCTCCACATTCTTCACGCTTTACAGCCAAGATGGCCTGCTAATCTGTGTTGAATGTTATAGCACCCTGGTGAGTAGAAAAATTGCTTGTCTGCAACTTTCATAGTGTATTTGGTTTGCATGGCCAGGCTTTGGCAGTGGGGGGACTAAAAGGGTGGCTTCTGTAAGAATCTGCTAGGAGCTTCTCCTCTGTCCCTGTAAAGCCAGTGCCAGCTGGCTCCAAGATGGACCCGTCAAGGCCAACCCCACCAGCAATAGTGGTTGCGCCTCTGGGATAACAGATTATAGAAGGGAGAAAAGTTGCTGTGTGGCAGCATTGGCAGCTGGAGAGAGGAGTGAGAAGATGTGAGAGGAACAAGCCCTCAGGCCCCTCCATCAGGGAAAAAGGAAGGGGAGTAAGGTGCAGGAGCTAAGATTTCCCTACCGCCTGCATGAAGGACCACGAAGGTCCATGGCAGAGCAGAAAGCTACTTGGAGAACTCCATACCAGAGCTGGTGGGTGCCCAAAGGAGGCTGAGACTGTGGGAAGCCCACACTGGATCAGGCTACTGGCAGGACCTGTGGACCAGTGGAGAGAAGAGCCCACACTGGAGCAGTTTGGATGGCGGGAGGGATCTACAATGGAGCAGCCAGTTCCTGTAGGGCTGCACCCTGTGGAAGAGACCCATGACTGGAGCAGTTTTTGAATAGCTGCAGCACATGGGAAGCCAGAGTTGGTGGAAGACTGTCTCCTGTGGGAGAGATCCCATGCTGAAGAAAGGAAAGAGTGTGAAGAGTCCTCCCTCTGTGGAGGAAGGAGCACCAAAGACAATGCATGATGAACTGACCACAACCCTATTGCCCATCCTCCTGCACTTGCCACAGGCACATTTTCCCAACCCAAGTCTCTTTTGCCCAGTCCTTATCTCAGCCCATGTCTGGTTTAGGAAGGAGAGTGATGGAGTTGCTTTTGTGGGCAACTGGAATTCAGTCTGGTTCACCCCACTACAGGGATCAAAGGGAAGTCCAAAACTATACATTATTCATTATTATCCTCTAGATATGAGAGAAGTTATATATGACAGAGAAATGAATAATGGATCTTTTAAGGTTGTGTAACATACTTGGGCATACCAAAAAGTGCCAAAATATCTAGGCTAATAGCTATCGACCATCAGCAGTAAAAGTTTTCTCCATGGATAGATAGTAAGATTGCCGCTGAGCTTATTACACAAGAGGATATCTGATGCTTCCAAAAAGAAAAATCAACCTTTTTAAAAGATGTTTCATTGTAAATCACAGATTATAATAGATAACTATTAGAAAATCAAGACTGCTAAAAACACCTCATGACTGTTTCAGAAAAGGTGGTCAACTTTTCCATGACATCAAGAAATTAAATCAGCTGTTACTGAGTAAAAGGTAAAAATTGAGTTAAGTCCTTCAAAAGAAGTTACATGAAGGGCCAGGAGTCGGATTTCGATGATCCTTGTGGGTCCCTTAAAACTCGGGATGTTTTATGATTCTAATCATCATGGAACTGGTTGTGACATCTCATCTGCAAATGACAGACCAGAGGCTTGGGCACATGAAAAGTGAAATAGATTTACACAGAAAACAAAAGTCCTATGTCTGCAATGTACTTGCTAAACACCTGTTTCTGTCTTACCCATTCATAAAGGACTCTTAGAAAGCTGGAGGGATGATCAAATTACTACACTTTCCAGTGATAGATAAGACTCATACAGTATTCAAATGGGAGAGGAAAAAAAAAAAAGATGTAATTTTTTCTCTCATTTTAGAAAAGTGGGTTATTGAAATGCGAGTATCAAGCATGCTTTGCTTCAGTCTGATTTTTATTTTTTTTCTATCTGGAAATAGAGCCATCCTCCACAGACAAAGATTAAAGAAACCCAACACACCAACCAACCAACCAACCAAAGGATTAAAAAAGCACCACAAAACCAGGGGAAATTAGGAAAGAAAATGATCCAGAACACAGCAGGGAGCTTTGGTGACAAAAATATGTGGTAATATGAAGAAAATCACGTAGCATAGTGAGAAGTGAGACACAAACATTATTACATCTACCTCTGGGAAATGAAGTTGCAGCAGATAGCTCAAAGGAGAAGTTTGCAAAATTGAAATTATGGCAGGGTAAGTGGGGGTGTTCTGACTACTGGAAAAAGAAACACCAGACTTCTGATATTTGAATATTGGGACATCTAGCTATCAGCATTGTAGTGCTTTTCAGGAAAGCAGATCACGGAATTGTATTTTTGTTTTGAGAATGTTGATATTTTGCAGTTCCTCCTTTGTATCACCATGAATCTTACTCAAGAATGATTTGATACTGATAAATGGCATGGCACTTATTTGTTCTAAATGTTTTTCTAAAAACAATTTATCAGAATGATTTGGTCAATTTTTTTGTTGTTGTTTGTTTGTTTTCTTTTATAACTAGTTTCCTCTATACCCATTCACTTCTCGAAATTTAGTATGATTATATTGTTAATAAATGAGGAGATTAAACTGTTCAGGACAGATTAGTCTTTTAAAGTTGGAATTAGTGCTGTCATCATGCTTAATATGGATGAAAATTAAGAAAGATGCACACATATTCATATTGTCATTAGTAGAATTTATAGGGACCAAAAGAGAAAGATGCACACCAGAACTGTTATCTCCTAAAGGATTGTGAAACTGGTGGAAATCTCCTAATGAATGTTAAAATAAGCAGAACAATATTGCATCAGACATAAAGGGAAGGCAGTGGCATAGCAGAATGCTGAGACTGTATTTAGTCTTCACACGTTAGATGTCTGCAGAGGATGTGGAAGAAAACTCAAGGTGTGCTCCTAGAAATTAAGGATTTTTTTTAGGAAATGAGTTACACCAAGGCTTCCTTGGATTTTCTATTTGAGTATAAAACCAATTAACCCACTAGTATCCAGTTCTTCTCTGAAAAAACCTCTGCATGTTTGCTAGATTTTCTAATGAATTATCTGTAAATATGGAAAGATGCACTAATATGAGCATAAACAAAAGCTCTTGAAAGCTTCAGAAATTTTAGGATAGAGGATCATTAAAAATTAAGGATGACGGAGATCATTTTTGATGTAACACTGGTTTTATTATGATTCCCAGGGTAAAAGTTCCTAGTAAAAATAACATAGTGAACTTTTTCCTTTTATCATCAGTCTCTCATAGTAGACTTCAAAATATGCTTAATTCTCAGTGTTGGATTTGATTTTTTGTTTGTTTGTATTTTTGGGGGTTTTATGTATCATAAGATCTTCAGAACATCAAAGGTTTTATTTGTTGTAAGGCTTACTGCTTTTTAAATCCAATTTGAGCTGTATTTCATATCTTAGTGACTGAAAAGATACATGCTTTAGTTGTTCCTGATCTGAGTAATATGAAACATGAAAATATACCTGTCATTTTCCAATATTTAAAGAGATTGATCACTGTGTAAAAAGAAAACCAAAACTTGCTTTAAAGTCCAGACCTTGACCTTCTCAAAGCTTAAACAAATAATTTCTGCCTTGATGACAAACTTGAAAATTCTGGTCCCTTTCAGGTTTTATACTTCATTCAGTCTAGTAATCTAGTTCTACAAGAATGTAAAATCATACCACTTGAATTGTGTTTGAGTTTTGATTTTGTTTTTTGTTTGTTTGTTTTTTCCTTCTATTAATATTAAAACTGGTTTGGGGGGCTTGGACCAGTTGTTCGTTTGTGCTGTTGTTGTTTGCTGTGGGGTTTTGTTCGGTGTTTGTTGCTAATGCTAAAAAAATCTTGCTGTGTTCCCAGGAGAGAGTATGTGGGTTTTACTTTGTGTACTCTTGAAGAAAATTTGTAACATATGGAAACTTTTCTGCATGACGAAGGTGCTATGAAGCTGTTTAGTGATTTGAAATGTTAAAACATCTGTCATGGGAATGAGTGAATGAATGAACAGGTGATCTGATCAGGCAGGTAGGAGACAAAAATTGCACAGATGTAGTTAATTTGTTCTAAATACATCTGTATCCTCAAGCACCTACTATCTATTTACTGCCTCTTCTTGTGAATTTCTGCTCTATTATATAAGAATATCTACATATTTTACTTCTTTTGTAGGGGTTGCATGAGGAGCATTCAGTCTGTCCATATATACACGAAACAGCTGTTAAAGATTCCAGTTTTTTTTTTTCTTCCTTCTGGAAAAAAAGTAGGAAGAGATCAGATTTTTCAGCAAGCTGCTTTGTATTAAACATCAAATTCAGTAGTTTCCATGGGTGCTATTAGACATACTATCAAATGGCTGCTGTACTATTCGAAATAGCAGTTGATGAAGCTACCTTTGTATGCAGTAATGTGAACGTTCCTGTTAGTATGAGCTTGTGCATATTCATACCCATGCGTGAGCATTTTTTGAATCTCTGTTCATCCTTTGATCATATTACTTTCATGGGTAGTTTATGAACCATACAAGGTCATTTATAGGATCTGGAAAGTCTTAGTTTGGAAAACACAAAAGAAAAAGGAACACCATCGCCCCCGCCNCAAACCATAACAAAAACATCATGAAACAAGTTAACATTTAGCTAATGAAGTAAACAAAGAGGTTTGCATGTCTGTTGTTTGTTAAACTGATTGACAGAGGAAATGAAGGTGATATATGAGAGTTGGAGCATTCCTCCTACCTCTGATGTCACTACTCTGCCTTGCATTAGATCATGATGGCTAGTAGTGTTGTTTTTGCAAACTCTGCAACTCTTTGCAAGTTGCTCAGGTTGTTGTCATGACTTAAATAAACCAATTAAGATATAGAAAGTGATAAACAATGGTGTAGCCCCACCTGCTTGTTTATACAATTTAAAAAGAAATCCTGATGATGAGGCAAACAGCTCATGATAGCCTACACTCACGTATAGCCATGTAGCCACTCTCATGTAGCCATTTTTTTCATGGGAACATCTTTTGTGCTAATTGTCCTGGTATAACAGAGGCCAAGCCAGTTCTTTATTTAACTGTAGAACGTGCTGTATCCTGTTCTATGAAGTTATGCTTATGTGTTGTCATTCATGACTGCGCCACTGAATCAAGAAGAATGTCCCACCAGTGATACTTTTTGATCAACATTTTTTTTGTTGTTTTTAAACTGTAGCAAAAAAAGCGGGTATTTAAGATCCATAAAAATACTTTTTCTAAGCAGTATGTGTGGATACTTTCTGACATAGACTTGGTGGTGATATTTGAAAACTAATGATGCCTTCCTTGGCCTCCTGTTTTCTGAAAGCAGCATGTTTTACAGTGGTAACATGGTCTTGTTCCCTTTTCCTATGTCATGCATATCTTCTTCTGATATATTGCCCAGAGAGCATCACAATCATTACAGTGTTCTATGTGGTGCAGGGTTTCTGGAAACTGTCAGTGATTTTGGCCTTATTTCCTGTTTAATGAGCATTTTATATGCCACCTATTTTGTCATTTTCGTTTTTCCACCTGTACTTGAATTTGTTTCCCTTTGGATGCTTTACAAACATGTAATTGTCTTATTGTAATAATTTGAAAAGTTAATCTGTAATTGATTTGGTCTTCAAAGCATGTGAAGTTTTCTTGATCATTTCTTCTAGACCTTAAGGATCATCAAGTTCCAAACTCCCTGCTGTGGGTAGGGGAACCCTGCACTAGGCCAGGTTGCTCTAAGCCCTAAGCAATCTGCCCTTCAACACTTCCAGGGATGGGACATCCACAACTGAAAAAAAAATAAATAAAATTAATGTATTTCTTAAAAAAGAAAATAAATATGGTGCTTCTTCTTTTAATGTTTACAAGCTGCAGATGAAGTATGGTATCATTTCATAATCCATCCTCTCAGTTGTGCTGATTTGGCATTCTCTTGCTTCATATTGGGATTGCACTGGTAGTGGCTCTTGTACAGTACGCAAGCAGCAGGCAAACCAAGTCTCTGGGCCGACAACTCTAATTCTAGCACGTGAATTCTGTGCTGCACATATTAGTCTCATTCATGTTTTTTTGGTATGGCAACTCTTTGATTAAAATAATTAGTGAGTTGAATTTGAATTCATAAACATTGTATCATTGAGGGGACTTTTCATTTTCTGGTTACAGGGTTATCTTTGAGGTGTCTCTGGCAGTTGGAACAGCTGTAACAGCCCCTGACAGCCTGCCTTGCTCAGTTCTTTCCCTGCAGCAGCAACTACGCGGCTGCTGTCATACTTAATGAGGGGCAAGTTTTTGTGCTGATTGAAGGCCTGTTTTTGCAATGAAAATATACTAAAAATCAGAAAGCTGTTGGTCTCTCTGCTGCACCTGGTGTTTTAGACTTCCTCTGAGAAAATTGCAACCCTCTTTTACTATCTCTTTTCCTCCCCCCTCCAAAGACTTAGCCTTTTGAATTTAAATAATAAAAAAATCATAGAACCAATATGCCAGTGTCAGAAAAATATTGTAAAGTCTACAAAATATCTCCATTCACTATAAACCACCTGTAATTGCATAAATTAAAATGAGCATTACTGCTGGCAGTTATACTAGTAAAACAGTCATTTAGCTATAGTTAAATTACTATTTTGAATATTTGAGAGTTGTATTGTCTTTCAAGTTAACTCTTTGGAAGATATTAATGCTTTAATATTGATCTATGCTTAAACAGTAATAATTATAATAACAACTGTAGATTCATATCCAGCTTCTCTGGGGCTTCAGAGATTAGTACATCACTGTACTCTGACAAGCTTCAGTGAGAAATACATGCTTCTTCTGTTTCAACAAGGGAAAAAAAAAATCTAAGGAACTCCAGACCTATACTTAATCTTTACATTATCCTTGAAGATTACAGTAAAAGGCTAGTTTTCAGCTGGCATATACAATTTTTCTCAGATGTCCTACCTCCTTCGTAAGTAATGCATGAACACTCCCTGATTTCCATGTAGAGTTGCTCCCGGCCTGTGGTAGTTGTACTTTGGTTTTGTTTTTTGGGTTTTGGTTTGGGTTTTTTTTCATAGCACAAACCTATGATCCTAGTGAAGTAACAGAGATGCAGTGAAATCTGTGAGCGACTGAAAATTCTGAGTGAGATCATTTGTAGTTTTCAGCAACTGCTTTTACAACTAGACTACTGCTTTTCTCACTTATGTAAATTTTGGTTCATAATTTATTTGCGGAATGTTTTTGTGATGAGATAGCTTTTGTACCTCATCCAGAGGTGGCACTACACTAATATGACTTCATGGAGCCTCGAACTGGATAAAGAAAATGCAGTCATGTAATTACACCAACAGAATTTCATCTGTGATGAAGTTTTGAGAAAAGGGAGAAAGAGCCTCGCTCACCCAAAGCATCAAAGTGGCTGAAAATGGTAGCATACATAACTGCCAGAGTATGAAAAGCATGATATACTAGTGCCATCAAAGAATGGACATCTGAACAGATGAGGAGAAAGAGTAAATGTCACTGAAATAGAACAGATAATGGCTTTTTGCTGCCACATAAATGCTGAGGCCACAAGGTGAATCAGAAGACATTTCAAAACAGGCAGCATTGATCCTGTGATAACTGTCCCATTACCATGATTTCATTTCTATGACACTACTTGATTGATACAGATGCAATCATTTTATTTCCCAGTTGCTGGTGCAACAGAATGGTATTTCCTTGGTGTTTGCACGGTACACCTTTCCTTGCACAGTCAAAGCTTCAATTCCTATCTCTGTACCAATGTTAACATAGCAGGACATAGCCTGATGACAGAATTCATCTGTATTTTGCTTTGAGCAGCCATGTGTAATTATATATGGTGTTTTTATTACATATTTTTGTGGACAATCTTGGTATTTCCTGAAGTTTCATAACACTTAAATAGCACTGTTAATAAATTATGGATGTTCATCTAGCAGTATAATTCATAAATACTGAAACTGCTAACAAATATAAAGCAGTCATTTTGTCAAAGCCAAAACCAAAAATAAATGAAGAAACAGTTTTCAAATGTAGGCAGCTAGTTAAAACCAGAGAATTCGCACCAAGCTGTATGAATTATACTTCCTCCAGATCTTTCCTAAAAAATTGTGCTTAGGGGACATTTTCTTTTATATTTTATCTTAAGAAGTCAGAAAGTATTTCCTTTCTGAGAAATGTTACTGTTAATCAGGAAAACAATAATTAAACATCTGACAAACATTTAAAAGGAAAATGTGTATGTGTTAATGGTTTTTTATGGAGTGAGTAATGACTATATAACAGTGATTGTTTAATGATGTAAGTATAAAAATGCCTGTGAGGAATCTGTATTTTATTAGAAGAACGGATACAGATGGAGGAGGGAGTCAGACAAGATTTCTGGCACACAGACCCTTTTTTTCCTGCATATGTTTCTTATGTCATTCAGGAGTGTGGTTCAGAGACCAAAAAATATGCCATACGTTTTTGTCTAAGTGTTTATAATTTTTATTTAAATTTAATTTCTGTAACTTCTATGAACATATTTCAAGTTCTGAAGAAGTTCAAAGTATAAAATACCTTTTCAGTCTTAAAAGACTTTATTTCATAATTTGCCTTATCACAATAACTAGTAACTATTAGAAAAAAAATAAATTGCACTTGTGCAATTATTCTGGAGCTCCTGTTCCTGTAGTAGTATTTCTTGAATATGTTTCTACATATAGTCTTGCTGGTACTGTCTTCTTGTCTGTTTGAACAGTTATAAAAATGAACATGCACTGAAACAGGACTAGAAAAAAGATCTCTTTTTTGCCTCACTGAAACTGAGACATAACTCTGGTCACTCGAGATACCATCTTAGGCCCAGCAAAGTCAGTACCCAAGAGACTCCCAAGTAGCTTGATAGGTACAAAATCAAAATAAATAACAAAAATTATTAACCACTAATTTGTAGATGATGTTAATTGCACGTAGTTTGTCCACTCTTCTATTACTATAAGTAAACAAAGAGTCTATATTGTTTCTTTTTTTTTTCCTGTGCCATGGGGAAATGCTTAACTGTTCCATTGAGGGTATTGCCTGGATTAATTAGTTGGTGTTGTTCAGTGCTATAAAGTGTATTATTGATAGTAACCAAGCATGAAATTGAAGTTATTTAGCATTCTCTTCACTACAACGTTTACAGAGAGAATTTATTGTGAGCATATATGTTCACTTAGGGTTAGTTCTTATTCTGGACAAACAATAAATGCATGACTTAGATGTTTGACACATCAGAGATTTTGTTGACACTTTCACACAGGAAAGCTGAAGCTGAATCACAGTCTGGATTTTGATGTCCATCTGCTCTGGATGTTTGGCATCTCAAGGATTATCTCTATCTCAATATATTACTGTAATTCTTATAACAGAGACAGCGTCTTGGCTATAAATGCTTAAACCATGATTATAATTTCACATGTGGCCTCATTTGCTGCTGTCTTTTTGCACATCCTTCTTGATATCTAAGCTTGACTTCCTTTTTATACAAATGCCAACCTGATCTCAAAAATCAATATGACATCTTGAAGTTATTCTGCATTGTTTTCTCAAAGACTGGGTCACCTCTATTTTATACTTATAGATGTAAACTGCTGACCAAACACTGAATTGCAACATCATTGAATATAGATCTTTGTGCTACCATCTATCCCTCTGCATTTTTTCTTTTTTTTTCTTCTCCTCTTCTCCACTATATTTTCATAGCATATTAGAAAGAACATTTCCTTTCATTCTAACTTCCAGATCAAATTTTTTTCTTCCTTGAATAAGACTCATTCCACCACTACAGATCCTCTAATAGTTAGGAGGCATGTCTGGAGACCCAACCCAAGGGCAGCAATGATTTTTTCCACAGGTTGTTCTAACTGCCCTCAACTAATCCAACTTTTATCTTTTTTCTACATCTGTGTTTAGTGACATAATCCCATTCAAGATTCCCATTCATCTCTGTATGGTCAGAGATGTATTTCTCCCATTTATTTATCACCTGCCCCAGTCTTACTAGTGACAGCCTGAATGAAGTGGGGACAAATCTTGCAGCCTTGCAGCTATGCATATTGCTTATGGTCACTTGCATAGAAGTGTGTTTGAGGTTTGGCCTTATCTGAGGTAGCTGAATTACCTATACTTGCTTAAATTATCAGTTGTACAATTTGTTTTTCTCCCTATTAAGTAACAGAAAAGTTACTTAATTAGCAAAATCTAATTAAGATTCACCATATAATTACTCCATATTAAAGAAAGACACTAATAAGAAAACAAAATTAAAACAAGGGATCTCTTTTTGCCTCCTATCATAATCAAAAACCTTTTATTCTTTTGGCTGAGCTAATAATTATTATGGCTTTCCACAGTAAACATGCTATGTACAAAACACCCGTTCCACATTCACTTTTCATTGAAACTGAATTTTTAGTGTTTTGCTGTAGTTACACTTTTAGTAACAACCTCAAAACTCATTTGCAGTGGGTTGTGAGAGAAAAATCTGAAATACCTTAGCTGAATCCACCACAACAAATCAATTAAACAGGCATGAGGCATCAATTTTTCTCCAACTTACATCTTTTAAAAGTGGTTTCCAGCGTTTGACATAGTCAAACATTAACTTAAATTCAGGTTCTTAATTTTTCTTCTAGTAGCATCCTCAATTTGTCCTTCATCTAACTGAAATTTTGAATAGGTTCTGCAGCATGTTTCCCTAGACTACCATGTCCTAAAATGCTCTTTCCTTAATTGTTCCTGTGACATTTTAGGGGCTGACATTAAGTCATTCTGCAGAAGTAACTAGACCACATTTTATAAAAGGCATTTTATACAGTTAAGAACATTGTACAGTGTTGAACTGTGTATACATTTTCCAAACCATTGTTTTTTTCTAGAAATAAAAACTGATATTAGTTATTTGCAGCATACTCTTAGGAAAATCACTGAATTTCCAGACACTCTTCTAGAAAATTCCTATTACTATTCTCATAGAAACAGAAGTGGCCTAATTGTTGCTTTGAGGTTTACATAAAATGTATGATTATTTTCACTAATATTAGTGGAAATTGTAACAAGCAAATACCTAATGTACGTGGATATCAGCTTCTAAACATAATATGAGACCTGCAGGCTTAGAGTTAATGAAGTATGTACATCAGCATGTTTCACCACAGACCCTGAGTGTGATGAACAACTTGCTAAGGTTTTGTCTAATCAATATAAGAATTTTTGGAAGAAGATGGAGCTTTGAACTAATACCAGAGTGTGTTCTGTGTGGCTTTACTGAAGATGGTTTAAAAAAACCTTGGAAAAAAAAAGTTAAAATATTTATGAGGTCTAATATACCAAGGGTGTTTCTGGTTTTAATACCTTTCAGTATATTTTCTGCATGATTTTTAAGACTGATGTTGTGTTTTAGCAGATGACAAGCAAAACAGATATTTTGCAGAGCATGGTTGCTTATTACAACAAAGAATGAAAAATATGTTGCCAGGACTGCTATTATTTGAGATAACCATCCTATATGAGATTTAAATTTTCCCCTGAGCCTGGCCTACAATGATGCTCAAATTAATAATAAATAGAATAAAGGAAAAATCATCAAAATTATATCTCACTAGCAGAGGTGTTTCAGTTCTAGGCCATTGTTTTACAGAAAAAAATATAGTAGGGAAATTAGCAATAGATTTCTTTTAACTGACATATTTCAGAGAACTGGCAGTGCCTAATTTGTTTTGCTTTTTTATGACAAAATCTGAGAACAAAGAAGTCACAGGAAAATCAGTAGAGCAAATCAGTCTTAAGACTGCCATAGTGGCGAGACAGCACATGAATGCTGAGGGTGAAAGCCATTGGAATACAACTTGTATCTCCCAAGCTCACTGGGTTTTATTTGTAATAGTCTCTGAGAAAGATGTGTAATGTTGTTTTGTAGTTTTACTAGAGTTAATAAAATAATAAAATTAATTAAATAAAGGATTGAATTTTTCAACAGTGCAAGAAATTTTTGCTAGTAGTGATCATAATACTATATTTAACAAGGATATATGGAATTATCTGATACAGGATTCCAGTTTTGAAGATATTCTTTTTAAAATGTGGCCTGTCGCACTGGTTAAGAGCTCAGGTTGAGAGGTTCCTTTTCTTTCTTTTTTTTTTTTCTTTTTTTAATGATACTAAGTTTTTAAGTTAGTATTTATGTGGCTCATGCTAAATGGATGTAGATGCAGATCCAAATAAGTAATGAGGCATGCATATATTCCTCTTAATAATCTATATTTAAGATCTCCCTTCCTTCATGAAGGCAGGTTGCTGGCTTGCTATTTATAGTGGGGTTGAAAACTTATGAATATTCATGACATTTAATAAGTCTTATATCTGATTATTGTGAAAGAAATACAGTTCCCATAAATAACTTTAAATAAGCAGATGAACTGCAATAGAAGTATAATGCATATGAGTGTTCTCCAAATAGCTGTGAAGCAGGCCCTTCTAATGAAAGATAAACCTCTGAATAAAACAACTTTTGTTTTGATACATCTTTTATTTTCTGAACAGGAAATAAATATGTCATGTGGAAATGAATATGACCTGTCTAATCGAAAGCTGAACATAGAAAAGTAGTCTGGAGTCACATAAATAGAAAAAACACAGGTATTCCCTGAAAAGTCCTAAACTTCTTTTTTTAAAAAAAATCTATATTCACCATGATCTCTATTATGCTTCAAGCTGTATCATAGTTTATGTCATAAAGAGTTACATGAATTTTACTTACCTTCATGTGCCCTCAATGCAAATATTCAAGACTCAGTGGGAGATGATCTCTTGGACCATAAATTGAAAGCAGATTAATATTTCAAAGTGTAGTCACAAATAAAATTAAAATGAACTAAATACTTCATTCTTCCATTCTAAAGTAGTGTAGAAGACTGTTTAGGAACAATTTAAACTGTTGATTTGTGGGGAAAAAATATCAAAAATTAAAAAAAAAAAAGGATCTGAAAAGGCTGAATAAAGCAATTATGTTATTGTGGGTGTCCTGACTACTTAGGGTTCTAGTAATACATTGCAAATTCAACTTAAATATAGTTCCTATAAAGGCTTTCAGATCAAACAAACTTGAACTAATGAAAACTGCATGGGTTTTTTTATAATCCTTTCAGCAATAACCATGCACACCACACTTAAAATGCCAACATTTCTCTCCTTCTCGGTACCTTAAAGGAGCATTTGTGAAAAACTCATGTTTTGATTTTTTACTTTCCATGAACTAAACAGAGTCATGTTCCTTTTTGCTATGATGACTGCAAAATGAAACAGCTACAGGAGCTTTGAGTGTTGGTGTGTTTTTTTTTTCCTTTTTTTTTTGTTGTTGTTGGGGTTTTTTATTATTATTATTTTATTTTATTTTTTATTTGGGGAAGTAGGTCAGGATTTTTTTTTCCTTTACTTCATGCCCATTATATCATGTGAATGAGATTAGCATCAGGGTTGCCCATATCTGAATTCTCACTATCTGAAGAGGTTTACTAAGGGGGAGCAACTTTATTGTTATTTGTACTGAGTTTGTGCTGTAGCACTCCTTAACAATCTGTTGCACCTTTCTGCTGAAGTTGATGCCAACTGCAAAGAGGAAACTAGATAGGCTGGGCGTAGGTACCACCAAACAGCTGGCTTGGCAGCTCCTGGCTGGTCTGTTCTTGGGGAGGTGCTGAAGATGGGAGATCCCAGATGCAGCCACTGCACTCTTCCAATATCCCTTTCACTCTGGGAAACAAAGTGCTCCCTTCTTGACTTAGGAAGTTAGAATGCTTGTAAGATGTTTGTATGATGTAGGAGTCCTCCGTTCTCTGTCTCATTTGGCCCAGCGCTTTGTAAGGACGCCATCTCTGCAACTACCAGTTCAGAGTACTCAATGCATATCCAGGGCAGAAGCCATAGGTATGTACAAAAATTAATTTAATGAGATAGTTTTTGGAAAAATCCTTGTTACTGCTGGCCAGATTGTGCTGTTGTCTGATATGATGTCTTCTTGAATCTTCTTCAGCTGTTAGCTTAACACAGTTTACCTAGTATCAATTTAAATACTTCTATAGTAAAATAGTGTAAAATATCTGACACAGAGGGGCCAAGGGCAGTTTATTTTTGCTCATGAAGCTGCTTTTAGGAATCAAGCTTCTCTCCTGTATTTGAACTCTCAATAAGGAAACTGTTTGAAAAACCCTACCCTTTTCGTGCAGACTGTGTCTTTCACACTTACCTGTATTTTTATTGTTAACAGAAAAAATCTAGTTGTTCTTTTAGCTATGGTTCCAAGTACTACTACTGCTACTCCAGTTACTTTTTAACTTTTAGTTGTTAATGACTCACCTCTCTTATTTGTGAAAAGAGGCTCTCTTTTCTTGTCATAATTGGCCTTTTCTATTTCCTGTTTGCTTCCATCTCATTTTAAACATGCTCACAGTGTTTCTTTTGTTTTGTTTTTTTCAACCATTTGCATATAATTCTCAGTAATATTAAAGGGTCTTAAATATAAGTGTAACAAAAAAAACCCTAGTTGGAATATCTTTCTTCTCTTGCTTAGACCTCTTTTTTTCCCTTACTATTTGATTCTGTGGTTCTTTTAAGGAATTATTTTTTTCTTGCTTTTAAAAGATGAATGCAGCTGTCTAATAGACTGTGTTGCCTTCTCTTAGTACTTTAATTGGTATTATACGTCCTTGACCTAGAAGAACAAGGGCACTTTTTCTAAAGCAAGCAAATTATATATTTCAGGTTGTGTAGCAACATGGTGCTGATGAGCAACTCCATTAAAGCAGTTCTATAGAAAGGACTTTCAAATTACAAAATATTGTGCTAATAAAATATGCATTTTTAGTATGCTATGCTACTGTTAACAGTGCAAATCTAATCCCATTTTTAAAGTCAATATACTATGATTCTCTAACCTAAATTTAGATCAAATGATCTAAATTTATTTCAAATGATTTCCAAAATAATTACTAGTAATTATTACTAATCTATTTTTTCCATTAGTTTAAATATTTGGGCATATTAAGAAAGTGAGAGATAAAGCAAAATGATTATAAAAAAAAGAATTAAATATAGGAACAAAGTTAAGCTGCAGAGTACAGTTTATAGAAATTATCAAGCAGAAGCTCTCATCTCAACTTGTGCAACTGGGAGTGGAAATTAAAGCAAACCTAAGTTGCTTTTTTATGAAACAGAAGCAATGTTGGTTAATCCCAAAATTTTGAGATGACCAAATGCCAGAATTATGCAGCAGTGTTAGAGTTCAAAACATCTCTTAAACATTATGGGCACCAGGATGGCAATTAAAGTCCCCTTCCATTCACTTGGAGTCTAACCATTAGTTCCTCTTTCAGTGAAGGCAAGATTCTCCTTCATGCTGCTCATTGCCATAGATCAGCAGAGCCTATGGTCTCTGTAACCAGGGACTGGATATAGGAAAACAAGAGCTTTGGCAACTGGAATAAATTGGCTGCCAGCATGGGACTGTAATTGAAGCACAAAGCTTACCTTCCCTTTGCCGAGCAGAGAGTCATTTGCAATGCTCCGTATCACTAGCACAGGCATGGAAGGAGATGTCAGCCTCACCTTTTTTAATTAGGTGCTGAAGGCTAAAAATATTCTCCTTGTATGTGATAGAAAGACAAGATAAGGTACACATGCTGACTCCCACATGCTGCAAAACTAGTAAGGTTGCATTGGCTGAATGGCGATTAAGTTAAAACCGGGAAAATGTACCTTCAATGAAAGCTTCAGAAAGGAGAGAGGGAAAGAACTGTACATTCTTCTTGCATACAGAAAACTTCACCTCCCACACAGAGAGCTCTAACAGCAGCAGTGAGTCCTGGTCCAGACCTGCAGACATGCACAGTGTCGTGTAGTTCTCTTTAGCTCTCTCCAGCTGCAAACCATTGAGAGAGCTGAATGGTACCACAAAGGAAAGATAGCTATGGTTCTGTTACCAAAGGCTTTCTGTCACCTTTTGAAACTATGTCTTCTTGTGTCAATTCAGAGACACTTCAAATAGGGAAATGGTATATGTACTTTGAAAGGAATTAAACTTTCTAAAGCTGTATAGCATTAGGCAGCTAGCAAAACAAAAACAAACCCCCCAAAAAAGTATTTCAGACTTAAAAATAAAGACCAAAATAATTGTGCCATGGTAAGTCTCTTGGCAGAAGAGCATTTAGTACTTTCTATTTAGTACTTTTGATTTTTATTAGTTTAAAAGCATCTCAGCTACTTTATATTGAGAAGTACTACTATGCTTAAACTTGAATGTTGCTTTATTTATATTCTACTCAAAGAGGATTTAAACCAAAAGCATTAGGATAAACAGTGAAAATAGCAAATCGTTTAAAAAAACAACCCTCACCCTCCCTCCTTCATGCCCCTAAGATATTGATTTCTGTGGGAAACTTAAGGAAAGTTATGAAAAATTCTGTTGATGGTGATCTTTTCCCTTTTCTAACACTAGCTGTCTGGTTACATCAGTGTAGCTACTCTGTCAGAAGGATGCTGAAGTATGTGATCTTTCAGGTCAGCTTTCCAGTAGATAAGTGAAGATATTAGCTTCACAGGGTCCTTTTCTTGAATATTATAAAATATTAACTTTTATTTACACACAAACATCAGTCATGAATACTAAAGCTAATAATAAATACTGGTTTTGGTATATCTCTTCCATGCAGGACAGCATATAACCCAGCTAAAAACTACCACATGCTTTCTATCCAAGGAGAAAATCACTAAGCAATCAAGCAAATCAGACTATACTTGTCGTCATGTGGTGTCACATCCCAGATGAAATGTTACAGTCCAGTGTCTACAGGTTGCCTTTCTCACGGGGATGGCTGGTATATTCAATCCCTGATATATATTCCACCTTTAACACTTAGTAAAGAAAAATCTCCTTAGAGAAATATTCTTTTTCAAGTATAGGAGCAAAAGAGTTATATAAAACTGGATTTATGCTCATGTTGATCCTGTTGTTGGTTTCCTTTTGAAAGGCTTTCTTTTTGGATGGGGTGGTAGTGTCCTGTTAGATGGATTAGCACAGGAAGTTCCAGTCAAAGTTTACAGCTGAATAGAAAATGACAAGCAAGTATAACCAGATGTCAAAGGTTTCAGAGTAAAGAATCTCTTTCTAAGGGTTCAGATTGCTTTATTTTTGTGAATAGCTGTTTCTGTTTTCATAAACATCTTTAGTGACCTCAAGAATATGTCCATGTCCTTAACTAAACAGGTTGAGTTTTTTTGCTACATCATTGCAAGTTCAAACTGTAAGGCACCTGAATCTGCCTATGTTGACAAATTCTAAATATGTTTTGAAACCTTCTTTTCAAATAATGGTAGTTCCACCTGCTCTTCAGAAAGGAAGAGTTGCTTTTTTCTTTTTTGTTTTTAAAATTTATCTTTAAAAAAAAGAATAAATTTACTATTTTCTGCAGATATTCAGTCTGCAGAGTGGGACATCTCTTAAAAAACATACACATTTGAAAGCTTTGCATCTTCAGCTGATTTTGTAAAGTCAGTGATGGTCACCATATATAGGAGAGTAGATTTAAGACCTTCAAAGTGCCTATAGAAGGTGTTCTCATTGTTTATAATTCTCATCTTCCTATAGAGTTGTAACTAGATGCCCAGTCAATAGTTTTTGCTTCATCACCTCCATGTGTTTGTGTCATGAAGTCCTTCATTCATAGTAATTAAATAATTTTCTTTCTGGTAATCTAAATGTTTGTCCTCCTTCCACTTTTTTTTTTTTTACAATGAAAATAGTAATGTGTTTAAAATTTTAAGAGAAATCCATAGTTATGAAGAAAAAAAAGAATATTTAAAAAAAAATAAGGAAAGATTATATACAGATTAATAAAAGTAATTAGCTCTTAAAATGAGTCTGCCAAGAGGCAGAGAAAGCTTAGTTTAAGTTATCTAAGTGGAAGCAATATTAATAAAGGGGTTGCCATCAGTAAAAGGGGGTAAAGTGAGGATGCACAATATCACCTCATTTATTCAACATAGAGAGAAATGAAAAAGGTGGTGGAAAGATTTAGAAATCTTTCAAGATGAACAGTACATTTTCCAGTAATACGAGGTACATGAGTTATAAAAAATTCATTACTTCATAAGATGATGAATGAAAGACTGTAGTTAATGAAAGGGATGGATATAATAGGAAAATAGTATAGATTTGCAGTTAATAGCCAAAATAAAGCAGGTAAAAGAAAAAGGATCAGGAATCTGATGGAGAGGGTGAGTGTTTTATTTAGATTGCAAGTTTAGTATATAGGCTAGCTTATTATCCAAGACAGTAAAGAAAGCCCTGGCAAATTGTTCAACTTCAATATGAAAATCTGTCTTTTGGAGGCAGAGTGCAGCACCTTTTTTTTTTTTCTTTTAATTTCATTTTTTTTTTTAAGATACTTGAAACTAGGTCTAACAGAGAATTGTTTGGAGTTGTGTGGGCATTGATAAAGTCTACTGGCTGAGTCAGTTTTAGAAAGAGAACTGTATGACAGAAAATCGTATCAACTAGAATCAAGTCAGTAAATTGAGATTTGTGATGAGATGAGAAAGACAATCATTCACGAATGCCTGGATGAAGAAGAGTGCAAGTGCAAATGAAGAGGAGTTAATGAAATTGATCACCTGTCACTCAGAAAGATTAGTGATAATTATACCATTGTGGCAAGATCTTATTTATCACAGCACCAAATCTCAGAGCAGTTATGGTTAGTGATCAAAATAATAGTTAACAAAAGTAATGTTTACTTTTAGGAAATGATTGCCATAAATTATGTAATGTCTCTATCTTGCTGGTTGATGCAAGCCTGCACATCCTATATCACATCATACCAATGTCTGTACATTGTGTTTCTATTAGTGATTGGTGCAGCATGAAGAAAGAAGGACAACATGTTGATTTATCATGTTCTGATACTGTTCTAGGAGTATATATCTGTTTTTTTTTCTGTTTTCTGGCAATGAATGTGATACTAGTTGCTAGTTTTAGGTATGTAAAATGAATCTGCATCCAGCAAATGATGCAAAGTAGATTTTTGTACAGCCATCCCAGATGACATGGCACATGCTGTTACTAATAGAAATTCATGCATATGAATTGAGTACACTGCTGGAAGACCATTGAGAGGATGTGTTTTTCTCCTGAGGAAGGCATCTTGTGCCCACACAGCATGTGGGAGGCATCTGCCCTGGCATATTACCTCAGCCTTGGTTCCACCTCAGGAGAAAGCATTTCAAATGCATTTCAAGATGCAGGAAAGTTCATGCCACATATGACTCTAATACAGATATAATGCAGTGCATTTCTATCACTGAGCAAGTGAACAGCATGGTTCTAGTGCACTAAGTGGGTTATGTAGATGTACTCTGTGCAGTATGCATTCCTCCTGCACCACTACTTTCTTTGTCTTTTTTCTAGTCCTGTCAGATATATTAAGCTCTGATTAAATTTTGGCTTTTGAAAATATGATTGCTTACAGGATGGAAGTTTTCTTATTTTTCTGAAAGGCAAATTCCCAGTTTTTCATGGTTTATGCTATATTGCACTGTTTCTACATTTTACCATAGAAGTCCTTCCAGTGAAACATCAACACAAGACGAAGGACAGGCTTGTCCTTGGTACACTAAACCAGATTGTGTCTACGGGGATGTGTGGATAAGGGGTTGGTTCTCTTTGGCATATACAATATTTAGACCAGGATAGCTATGGATGGCAACTTGAATGTATAAACTTTTTATCTATGATCACTTCCATGTATGGCATGACACAGTTTTCAAAAAAGAGCAGTAGCTATTACCAAAGATCTAAGTCTGTAACTTAGAGTATGTGTGTTTGTGATGTCTGTTGCACCTTTTCCAGGGCATAATTCACATTTTGAAACTAACATTGAGCAGAAGCAGAATCTCATAGGTATATACATATTTAATCTGGAGAACAAGTTCATTTGTATCAGATATATTTTTCCCTGGGGTGTCTATCCACCATCAGTGATTTGTTTAATGAATGCATTTTAGCTAATACTTCAAATCTCACAGGATTAGGGTTCTGAAATATTTTAATGTCATTAGCTACCACTGGAAATCTCAATGTAATTCTGAATAAGAGCATTGTACCAATGTATTCAATGTTCTTTTCAGTCATGTATATTTTTCCTGAATATAAGTTTTAAAGGGAGTTCTCCTGTTATGTACACATTAGAAGTTCGATGTCTTTCTCCTCCACAGAGTAACTTAAGACAAAATGTAGTAAATGCTTGTTGCAACTACTATAAATAGATTATGGTTTTTTTATTCATGTGTCCTTCCTATCAAATTTATTGTTTTGCTTTGCTCTTAGGGTTGTATTGTTTTTGGGTTTTTGTTGTTGTTATTGTGTTTTTTTGTGAAGCTTTTAATACATAGGTCTTTGCAAAATTTGTTTTGAACACTGCCCATAATATTATTTTCTCCTAGTTCCTATGTTTGGCAGCACACAGCATCATGAGATGATTTGTTTCATTGAAGGATTCCAGTCAGTGTCTTTAAGGAGTCATATGTAAAAGTATTCACACCAAGGAGATGTCTCTGACAGGAACAGACACTTACAATGACGTCTGTGGAGGCTGATACTATTGATCATCTTCCCAGAGCCATTATTTTCTAATTCTACTAGGTTTAAAGATAGCAGGAATAATGTCTCTGTTAGTAAACCTTTAGCCATAGGGATGCCATTCTTTTTATTTACTCAAGGGGCTGCACTTTTCCAGGGGATGATTATTTGAGTGTCACAGATGCACTGATGAAAATCATTGGGCTTTCTCTCTTTCTTTTTTTTTTCTTTTTTTAATTGATTCAGCAAAGAATTTGTGAAGAACCAGGGTTTACTTTTCTTGACCTTTAAATACCAGATAAGTTTCTATGGGAAGCTGTGCTCCTGGTGGAAGTATTCTTAGTGTTCTCTGTATCATAGGGTAGGTTCCTCAGGGCTGTTAAAACTAGAAATCCCTCTTCTAACTTAAAACAAATTTTTAAGATGTGGGAGGTATATTTTCTTAACTAGCACTGGAAAGCATTCATAAATAAGTGTGCAAGTAGATGCTTCATTGTCTGCCTAATTCTACATGTGACAAAGTACTTGAACTGTATATGAATGTGCAGTGATATTCTAATACAGGAAGCTTTTTTAACTCTGCTCCACACCTGTAATTTGGGTGTGCCTAATTTGTCTGGTATCACGCTCTGCCACAAATTTCCTTTAGAACTTGTTATCTTGATAAGGCATGCTGTTTTGTTCTGGTACAAAGAGGATCATATATTTCCCAAAAATTACAGAACCACAAAGAGTTGAGGTAATTCATGGAAGGAAGTAGAACAAGGAGAAAAAAAATCAGTATAATTAAAAAAAATGTTAGCTACATACAAGTCTGTCAAAAACATTGGATATAGTACTTGGCCATGTTATTTTTTTATCTATCTATCTATCTATCTATCTATCTATCTATCTATCTATCTATCATCTCTTTTTATTATACATATATAGCAAAAGTAGGTGTGCAGGAGTCACTTACAGTTTGACTTTTGAGGGCATGATTGGCCAGAACTGTATGCAACATTCATGGTTGAGTCCAGCCAGTACATTGTAGACTGCCTTTAATATTTCCTTTACCAGAGGTAGACAAGGATTTAATTTCCAATTTTTGTGTCCATATTACATTAATCACTTATAGTTTGCTAATCTACCTAGTTTTATAATCTTCTGTTTTTCTTAGATTTTGAATTTGTCACAGAAATTCTGTAAGTCATTAGTTGATCTTATGCTCATTGTTGTTTCTGTTACTTCTGCCTTTGTGATCAAATAAGTTGTCTCTTGTGATACTCAAATTCTCCTCCGAATGTACCTGAGTAGAAGAAATTACCTATTGTAATTTTGACCAAAATTTTGGTTCTGGGAGGAGGAGGATAAAATAAGAAAGTAAGTGACTCGAGGTATTCTCTGTCCTTTCTTTTCAAAGTTGGTGTCTATATTTTGGTGAAAAGGGTGTGAAGGATGGTTTCTGCCATCTGGAGAGGTCTTTTGATGGTGCAACATCTAATATAGGGTAGTTTCTTAAAGTGCTAAATACTTTTCTTTCTATAAGGCAAAAGTAAATCAAGAGTGCAGAGAAAACTCTTGTTTTACTCTTCAGGATTTTTGTTTTAAAATCTTTGTTGCAAACTGTTGTGATCTTTGAAATGTTCATGTTGTTGATAATGAAAATTACTTGGCACCTGACAAAGTTGATCCACTTGTATGCACTTACTGTTTCATTTATGGATGCATTTGCTTTATTCAATTATCTGGGCTTCTTTATTCGTTCCCCTGAAACACTACAATGTAATGTAGTACAATGTTTATGGAAGTGCATGTGACCTTGGAGATGTACTTCTAGCCATTGCCTTGTCTTCTGAGAATACAAAATCCATATGGTGCTCTTCAGAAAGTCAAGTGTTTATGCTGCCTCGATGCCAAATTAGTTGTCATTACATTTGAATAAAAGGTGAACAGTTTGAGGCAAAACTAATTATCATCTATTGCTGCTTATATTCTTCGTGCAAATTGGACATTTACATTTTTTAATAACAATGCAGAAGATCAAAGTACTTCTTTATCAATTTTGCATATTATTGCCATCTATGCTGGTGTCATAAACTCTGGTACTGACAGACTAACAGAATAGCTAGAGAGCTAATCACTTGAAATAGGTTTCATGAAAGTTATTAGATGTTGTTGCAGTTACCACATGTGAAAACATGACAATATTGCTGTATTGTAGCACTTGGTTTGTATGGAAAACTGTTTCTATTGAAGAATAAACACAACCTGACTAAATCTATTTTCAAGGTTGTCATGAATTTTTAATTCAAACTAATTAATTTAGGTAGTGGATAGATGAAGGAAAAATTTCAACTTTTCAGCTCAAGACATGGAATTTAAAAATACACTTTTAAAAAATGATCAACATTATCCACAAAAATCTATTCCTAAACTAAATATAGTGTTTGATTTCTAAATAGTCAAACCAGTTTGATACAAACTGGTTGCTTAACAAGCACAAGTATTTTAAATTGCGGTAGAGAAACCTCCTCCTCTTTTTAAATGTACTATATTACTATCCCTTTAAACATACAATATCACTAAAACAGCGTAATATTTCACAGGCTATAGTGTTCTTGGAAGAAATGTTAACATTTAAGAATACATTCAAACAACAGTAATAAAATTAGTATGAAAATTGATAGGAACAGAAGGTTGTGGAAGACTGCTAAGTAGGCCTTTAAGTTCAGTGCTCTACATCAGCAGGTAAGAATCAAGCAGCTATACAGATCATGATGGTCCACAAAACATCTGCCCCGTACAAAACTCACCACAAAGCATTTTCCTGTGTCTTATATCAATTCCAACACTTAAAGGATTGAAGATCAAAATTTAAAAAAAAAGCAAAAACTTAAATGGAAAAACTAGTATGCCACAGAGGGAAGGAAGAGATCGAAGGCATTGCCAGTGTCATAACCTCGTGTGTGCCTGCAAGAGTGCTGTCCTCATCATGCTATTGAAAGTTGGACCTTGAAAGCAGCCCCTGACATGACTGAGGCTGTAATTCCATCCAGTCCTCAAATCTGGAGATCAAAGACCCTAATCAAGTGATGTATACTTTGACCAGATAACTCTAACAGCTGAAATCGTGTGCTTTTTATTTTACATATCTGGGTTACTAACAGTATCTGAAGTGCTTGATGCAACTGTGCAATCACACAGTCTGTGCATTGAAACAAAAAATTCCCAGATTATCAGCATCCTTCCTGTTTATGCTGGTACTCTTAAGTATTCTGGAGAAGCAAAAGGATACAGTAAAGTTTAGTGTACTTAGAGATTCAAATAAGTATTTGTGAAAATACATTTTGTTCTTGACTTAGCTCTGGCGAAAGAAAAAATATTTTCATTGGCATTCAAAATAGTTCAGGGCCAGATTTCTAACCTTTCAATATCCACTTGTGGGTCACAGAGCTTGAAAAAGTTAAACTCCTGTTTTCAGTTAATAAAAAGCATAGCCCATGGTGGCACTGATGACTAAATTTTTCAGACGTCAGCAGCAGATGTGGATTTTCCCTTAAAAGTCCTTACTTGACTGTGAGAGTCTGAAAATACTTGTGGTGGTGCACTCAGCAGGACACACCTGTGGAAGTTTCCAAGCAGAATTCAGTTTGAGAATTTTTTACTTGTAACTAGGCTGCATCAGAAGAAGATTTCTGGAGTATGTTGTGACCACAGATGGTTTCATCAACAGCTACGTTAGTGATGAGTGGACTTGATATCCTGCTTGTGTGTGCTTTCACATTAGGACAACATATTTCTGGAGAGGAGTATGACTGGACATCACTGTTTTCAAGTAGCTAAGAAAATTTTCAAGCTGAGCATATTTTGTGTGAACGTCAAATAGTCAGCAGCCAAGTAATGACACTTCTGAAATTCCTCAAGCTTACAAAACATAAATAAGTTTGCAAATAAAAACAGGATTTTTCTTGATAATATTAGGTAGCTGCTATCTTGTTAGAGCTCCTGAAAGCCACATTAATATCTTTTACTTGTAAAATATATGATTGTATTAATTCTTAATATCTCAAATACAACATAATTTAAATGGACTTTTTAATGTGTATTAATTTTAATGAATGACTAGGAGGTTTATTCGAGGGTGGTAGTGTCTCTGAAGGCTCCCTGGCTAATCAAATTACTATAAATAACTTTTGATAGTCTGAGGCTCTATCCCTAGATGATTTCTCTCATCATTATCCAAGATGTTAAAGAACTAACACCTGCAGAGGTTTGCTTTCAGCTGTCGGGAATGGTCAAGAATGTAGATCCCCCCTCCCCAACAGATATCTTTCAGTGGAGTTATTAACAAAGGTCTTTCTTAGACTGGCACTCATGGTTACACTTGAGTATCTATCGGTCACAAAAGGAAGACTGAGGAGAGAAATGTGCACCCTTGCTCAGAGGCCTGCTTTGTATTTTTCCCATGCAGTCCATGCAGAAAAAATTGAGAAACTTTCATACAAGTACCACAAAGATTTGAAAGGGAAGAAACAAAAGGTGGAATATTGCAAAAGTGAGTCAGAGGTGTGTGGACTAGGTGACTTGCTTCTGCAAGTGAATCTTGCTGAGAATGGCTATGAGCCCCCCTGCATCAACTCCTGTACATTTTAAACAGCCCTCTAACTTCACTCCTACTTTCTATATTCTTTATCTTGGATCATTCTGATAGACTGCAGCCTGGTTCTGTTTGGATTGTGCATTTGTTCTTATTGTCTTTATGGCAGTCTGTGACTTACATCTACTTTGTCTTGTCTATATGTTTATGCTTTCTTAAAAATGTAAGTATGTTAAATATGTGTGTGTATTTGTGTGTGCATGTTCACATTTCTGTGCAAATATAAACAATTGGGAACTTTGGCGGTATCACAGCAGGTTCAAAGTAAGTCAAACTACGCTAATCTTTTGTGTTAGTGTGATGTCAGGTTATTTGATCTTTGAATTTTGCTAGTTCGTGCCCAGAATCACAAAACTCACTCTCATTTCCTATGTTTTTTTGCTTACAGTCTCAGCTGAGAAATGGCATATTGAATGGGCTACAGAACAGGAATACCCTGTGCGTACTGGAAATATCAATCTAGAATTAAAGATATTTTGTACTGGGAAACAAATGAAAGCTGATTGGCAGCAACAGGGCATCTTAGTATAAATTGAGAAAGCTGAATGAGAGAGGGAAAATAAAAACCTGTTTTGTAGTCGTCTTTGTGATAGCTTGGGGACTGAAACTTTGAAATGCACAGTTCCTTCTGGTTAATATGGACACTACATTTCCAAAAAAAGGTTTCAAGAGTAAGTTTTCCCTGGTGTACATAGTTAAATACCTTCCTTCTCATGTTGCTTTGTTGTGCACTGGGCTGCACACCAAATTGGCTGTATTTCAGTGCCACCAAATGTGTACAGTTTGATAAGCACGTTGTAGCAAATCTTCAGGATGAAAGGCACTGTATAAATGTTAAATTATTTACCCATTTTAAAGCATTTTATCCTCAAGAGCTGTAAATCCAGCACCATTTACTAACACGAAATTAGCTTTTTAATGCTTTAGGACCTTCCAACACTAACACTTATAACAACATCCACATCATTGCTAGGAGTGGGGAGGAGGGGAAAGTGAAGGTTGATGTGTCGAGGTGAAGCTTCAGCAATTCAAGTGCTTTATTCACACTGGATTTAGAATCAGATTACTAGGCCATACTAGGTCTCAGTTCAGCAATTCTGTCATTCTGTCTTCTCTTATGAGCATAAAAGACCAAATATTCTTGGATACATATACTCACCGCACACAGAAATCAGCAGGAGCAGTAAGCATGCAAGCAAGGGCAGAATGGGACTCCAAGTTTCTTACTGATAAAGCCAACATAGGATAGCACTTCATTTCTGTCTCTTACTATATCTACTTCATGCAAGATTTGTTCTTTTTTTGACAATTAGTTGTGGTTACCTGAAAACTTGGAAAAACAGCAGAAATCCTCCTTGTTTATTTCCAGATTGGTGATGTATTATGCACCTTGTGTTTTCACTTTGTTAGTATTCCATCGTGAATTCCCTTTTTTGGTTTTTATTTTGTCAGATTATTTCCTTCAGCTTTCTGCTGCCTAAATTTGTCTTACTACTTTCACATCCTTTTCTTAGAAGAAACAATCAATAGCAGTTGTTTCCTGCAGTGTAGGTGCTGGGTGGTGCCAACAATACAGACCTATACATTGGGATGTTGGTTAAGCAGCAGATATTATGTGGTGTTCCTTTAATACATGTCTTTGTGGTGCTGAACATGTCTGAATATGGACTTTGTTAATACATGTTTGCTTGAGATTCTGAAAGAAGACCTAAGGCAGACTCTTGTTAACCATTTTTCATTTTCTCAAAGACTACTTGGTCATATATAAGACATTTCTGCTAACAATATAAGACTGAAAAAAGGGAATACAGAAATATCAAGTATGAAAATACATTCTATCTTCACTGGACTTCTACTATTCTTGGCAGTGAGGCAGGACATTACTGCATGTTCCTCATTTTAGACCTGTAAATATACTTCATGTTGGGACAGGGTCAATTTCCCATTCAAGACAATATGCATGAGATTTGAAGTCATGAAGTTCCCGAGAGAATTTAGTGTGAATTCAGAACTATCCACAAGTCATAGTCAATGTTTATCAATAGCCCCAATTAAGTGCAGTTGGTCAGAGAAGAATGGGAGCCACAGTTACTTCAGGTGAGATAATGGAGGTTTCTGTCTCAGTTGAAAGACCTCAGCTGTGGGCTTTCTTCAGCTCTCATGGTCTTGAATCTCTAGTGTACCCCATTGCCCAGCTATCCTGGTGGCCATGCAGTTGCGAGAAGGAGGGGAATGTGGTCCACCCCTGTCCAGAATTGGGACTATAAAAGGCAAAGAGTGAGGCAGGGAGCCTCGTTTCAGCAGTCTGCAAAGGATCTAGCATGAATGGGATCCTGGACCAGTTCCTGAAGATAGCTGTGTACTTTACATACCTCTCACTGTGAATGAAGCAGCTAACTACTGTCTCCTCTGTATCTTATTAGTTGCTTCTCCACAGCCAGAGTTAGACAGATTCTTGGCTTTCTTAGAGTCACCCAAGAGGGCTTCAGAGGAAAAAAATCTAAACTAACGTAACACTGATTTTAATCTGGGTTGTCTGATTAAGTCTGATCATGGTTTTCATTACCTGCCTCAGGAAATATTTAGGCATGTGGACAGCAGATGGAAGGTAAGGGCAGCCTGTCACAGCACCTGAACTGTTTACATGGGGTCTTTTCCAGGAACTCTTTGGAACTCAAACAAGTCAGGCTGGGTTTTCCTGTTGGGTGAAAATCTCATCTTTACTCAGTCAATGCTCTGCTATCACACTGCTTTTTTCTTTCTGTGTAATTATAGCAACTAAATATCTTTTGTCTTCGTTTGGAATTGTAATGTCTGACGACTGAAATTAGGAGATGTCAGTCTCCAGATGGTTTCAGATTTTTGCAGGCCTACATTAAGTTGCAAGAGAGAAAAATTGTAACAAATATTGTCTTAGAAACACAAACCAGAATGTAGTAGTGTTACTACACCAAACAGAATTTTTGCTTTGTGAGGAAGATGTAGCTTGTCACAAAGCTGTGAGAAAAAGCCTCACAAATTCTAGAGCCTTCATGCTTGATCTTTTTCATTGCTGAAGTTCCCTAGGATTCATGTCGAGAAGCAAACAGTAGAAACAAAGACTCTGAACAGTAACTGAGTAACTGGGGGATTTCAGGGAGGTTCCATGATGAAAAGTGTACTCCACTTCTGGAACAAAATAAATGGTAGTAATGCAAGTAAAAATGGCTACCTAAAGCCATCTCTTATATACCTTTGAGAATGAGTATGAAGTAATTTTAAGTTGTTTTTTCTTAATATTGTCATTTTGGCTTTTTACTTCCCACCTAATGAGGATAGCTTGACTTTGGAAACTTTAGAAAGTGCATTCTGTGCAGATATATGGGAATACAAAGAATCTGAAGGCATAACAGAAAGCTACACTAATGAAATGCCTAATATAGATAAAATACAGAAAGTGCTGTTTTGCATTTTGCCTGCTTATTTATTGTACATAGAGACACTTAAAGGTCATCTTTTGCTATGGCATTGTAACCTTGGCCCTGTTGGTATCAACATGTTAAATATTGTAATGTTGCTGAGTGAGGAGGATTTTAATTATAATAAATCTTTATGTTTTTATTTTAGCACCAGTCCAATTTCTCTCCATGCTGAAGTTCTCAGTAATTTATTAATGACATTTAACTGTTTTTAAGAAACATTGATGGGGAATTATTGCTTTCCTTGCCATTGGAAGTGCTAAGGCAGGAATGCCTTGAACAGCTTCACAGGATTTTATTAACGAGATCCAAATCTCACATTAGAATATAACATCCGAAGCTGCTGGTTTTGCTCATCCTGGTGTTATGTGGAGGATCAATGTTTAAAGTCACTTGGAGACTTTTGATCTAAGACAAACAAGTGAACAGATCACATAAGGGTCTGATCAATTTATGATGAATAATCTGGTTTGTTTAGGATTAATTTTCAGCCTTCTGATTCTGACTTCCCTCCCCCTCAATAGTAATAAAAGAAAAGCTGAGTTCAAAGCCTGAGTAAGAGAAGAAAAAAATTCTTCACATGAATATATGGGTAGGAGTGTAAAATATATCAGTCCTTGTATGTGTAATGTATGTTCAGAAACACAGATTTAAGATCTGTTTCTTTCCAAAATACCTTCCTCATAGTGAACTAATACTGTAGACACAAACTTCAAAGAAAGTTTAAAAAGTAGACACCTGGGAACTGTTCAGAGTTCTACATAATTAACTTTATCACTATATGAAGCCTGACAACCTGGCAGCCTGTATGGAAAGATCAGGAACCCTTTATGTTTTTTTTTCACTTCCCATGCTGTGATCTACTCTGGGTAACTCCTCAATCCCCTGATAGGAGTAGGCTTGGAGACAACTGAAAAAAAGGGACAGGGAGAAGCATGTTGATGCCAACTGGCTATGTGAAGATAGAGGCCGTGAGAGGAAGGAGGAAGACTGAGAAACAGGTATTCAGTTTATCGCCAAGACCAGAAGAACAAGCAGTCAAGTCTTCAGAAATTTCTATTTGCGTATATTAGATTCTTTGGCATTTTTTATACTTGTTGAGAGCAATTCCACTGAACACTGCAACTGCAGCTCTCGCCATGCACAGGAGTGCTAGGGACACAGGAACTGAGACATTGGGATTCATGTCCCTTAGTGCTGTAAGGTTCAGCATGCATCAGGAAACAATTTTAGTAGGATATTACAGGATATATCAGATTGTGGTTATAAGCCTTCTTTGAAATAATGAATTCAGATTGGGAGGACTAAGAATACATCTGTGCCTGCAGGAGGGGGAAGGACAGTGGGAGCTTGACTGAGATCTCAAAGTTAAGGTACCTGAAAAGTAATCCAAAAGTGAGAAGGAGGTCAGGCGGGGCTAAGAAAAACACATGCAATCTCAGACCCTTTATATTACCACATAACTGTGAAATATGGACAAAATGTGCATATTCTGCAGAGAGAATGACAGAAGTTGGCAACCTCTTGGTTCACTTTATTCCAGCAGGACATTCCCTTGTGGATGTGTACTAGTTAACCACTTTGATGACTGGTACGTCATATAGATTATTTGAGTTTCTGAACTTAATATTTTATCTTTTGAGAATATAGAACCATTTAGGTTTGAAAAGACTTTTAAGATCATCAAGTCCAACTCTTAACCCAACACTGAACTCTGCCACTAAACCATGTCCCCAAGTGCCACATCTAAACATCTTTTAAAGACGTGCAGAGATGGTGACTTCACCATTTCCCTGGGCAGATGAAAGGAATGATTTTAATTATTACCAAATACAAGTTCAGATTGCTAGTGTCCAGAACCAGCAATCCTATTTAGTATTCTTAATTTAATAATTAAATTAATTTAATAATTAATGTATTTTTTCAGTGCATTAGAGTTTTTGTAGATAAATGCAGTTAACCTGCCTCTTAAACTTTTTTTATTTATTTTTATTCTCTACCTACTTACTACTCTGCAGTAAAGTAAAATAATGTTTCAGAAACCTCTTTAACTCACTTCAAACATTGTAGAAATATTTACTTGGGTATAACTGCGTTATAATTCACCACTGAAAGAATAATGCCGTTTTAAGAAGGATTAATTTAGACTTATGATAAACTCAATGGTAACATTTTATTAGGGGAATTGCAGTTGTTGACATGTTTTTTAGAGGTCATGAGAATTTCATGTCCAATTTCTTTTCTAATGACTAACTGATATGCTGTTGCTTGCAAGCAGCAGAAGTATTTTTCCGGTATAGTGTCCTGTGGCTAAAGTAGAGTTTTACTATTTCTTCAATTTAATGTGTGATACAATGAAACTGAAGCATAAAATTTTGAACTTGGCAGTATAAATCACTAAATGTACTATAGAAAAACATTTATTGTGATGTGCTTTATTCCCTAAATATTTGATTGACTTATCTTCATTCATGGATTCTTTTCACAACAGGATTACCTGGGAAACTTCACTATTCATCAGAAATAATTCAGCTCACCCTAAAAAATCCTTAATAATATAGCAAGTTCTTAAACAGCATAAGGCCCATATGATGCATGATACCACTGAATTTCATATCTAGTTTCAAAATTTACATTGAGCTTACAGATCATAATACTTGCCAGGTGTGCTAAAAACCAAATGTTTAGCTCTGAATTGTTTTTATACAAAGAGTTTTAACTATATTGTACTCAATGGCCAGTAATTTACCATTAGATGCCTGGCATTTAGCATTAGTAGACCTGATGACTAGTTGTTCTGCATACATGTCCTATTTAGGTTTAAATTTTTCATATTAGACCCTGCCTCAAGGAAAATCCCATCAGAAATTAATTGAATAAAAATCACTATCTACCAAGTGAATGGAGAGAGAGAGCACATGGCAGGATCTGCAGATGGGAAGGAGGAGGCTGGGAAAAAGGGTGAAAATGGAAATGAAGAAAGGGATGAAAGCATTTCTAGGAGCAAGATAGGGAGCAAGTGAGGAAAGGAGGAGCATAGACCTGTCAGGACAGGACTAGTTCTGGCATAGGATAGTTTTGAATGCTTTGGATGATGTGAATTAGTAAGGGCAGTGACTCCAGCCAGTTCTTAACACTGTGAAGAGTGCACCTGTGCAAGCTGTGGCCTGCCAGCTTTTCCAGGAGTGGGAGAAGAATGGTTTGTAAGAAGGGAGAAAAGTTTCAGACCTGTGATGATCAAACAGAAGAGTCTGTTCCTCTGATGGTCAGTGTTGCAGTGTTCCAGGGTTGCAGAACACAGTCATTCTTCTGCTAGCTATAAATGTCTCTAAAAGCCTCCAGCAGATTCTGGACTGATGTTCCAGTTGGTGGTGATCCAACAGTCACCTGTCTGCTACTGCTGCTACTTACTCTGCTGCCTTAAGTAGAAAAACTATGTGGGAGATCTAAAATCTCCCCAAACAGCTTATATTGGAACAAAAATTTGAGTAAAATATCAGTATTTGGGGTTTTTTCTTGCTCTTTATTTTTAAAATAAAACTAGGCAACTGAGAAATAAGTTGTAGAAATAAGTTAAGGACACAACTAAAGTGATGAAAGCAGAGCTTAATATTTAGAAATTACAACACTCTGAATGCTTCTGCAGCTTCAGCACTTTCCCCTTCCAACATAATTTAAGGGTTTTTTCATGTTTACACTTCAGACAAAGAGGAGGATGGGCCTACTCTGGGAATTCATTAATTCTGAGTAATGAAAACAAAGGTAGGGGTTTTTTAAACTGACTACTACAGCACTTGTTGTAGAATTTGGAAAGCATACTTTAAGTAGGCAAAGGAATGCAGAGGAATAGGGATAATTTCAGGATAGAAAGACCTGCCACTTATTCTGAGATATTATATTCTAAGCCAGCCACTGACATCAAGTTCCTATCCCTGACAAGTGATTAAAGCAGACTTTTTCTAGGTGTGATTGTATGTTCCTGATTTTAAGATTCCTAACCTAAGATACAGATTTGCAGATGTGGAAAATGAGCTTCAACATATGAATGCTCAGAACTTTGAAAATCAGGTTTTAAGTGTTTCATCCTGACCCTCGGGAAATAATGGATACCTTGATCTTGATCTCTCTGTGCTACAGTTGTAATAGGCAGTAGTGTAAAGGCTATTGTGAGAATAAGTTAATGAACTATTCAGAAAATCATATGAAGTGTAGAAAGAAGAACCAGAGAAGTAGCTCTGAGAAAAGTAGTAACTCTTAGAAGAAATTAATAACTATGTCTTTAAAGCAGGATGTGAATAGTATGCTGCAGGTATTGTATGGAGCCACATGTTGAACAACAAAGAAAAAGCAAAACATTGAATTATTACCCAGTCAAGTGTGTAGTACCCATCAGGAGCCCGAAATAAATTGGAGATTATGCAGAAAAAAACCAGCATGCAGTCAAAGGCATAATCATACTGTATATGCAAAAGGATCTATGGAAAAGTTGTACAGTCAGCTTCTGGAATGGCCTTACAT
The DNA here is from genome assembly GCA_013396655.1 of Campylorhamphus procurvoides. Lineage (NCBI taxonomy): Eukaryota > Metazoa > Chordata > Aves > Passeriformes > Dendrocolaptidae > Campylorhamphus > Campylorhamphus procurvoides. Next base: position 658,369 of record WBMV01006118.1, read on the forward strand.
TTGAGTACTCAACCTTGCAATCATTTTAATGTCCTTTGATTAGAATTTTGTTTCATAAAAACTCATATGCACATAAATCTGTGTATATTTCTGCACAAATGTTTATTGCACAGATTCTAATTGGGTGATTACATTCTGCTTCTGTAATAAACTAGATTTTTTCCTATTCAAGCTTTAGTTTTAGTAGACCCCTGAGGCCTAATCCAGGCTTGAATTTTACTAGTCAAGCATGATTATAACAGTCTTTTCACCACAAGTGCTAATACTGTTATAAATTATTTGGGGTTAGCTCTAAATATAGTTTGTACTAGGTTTCCTAATGAAATAAGTTGGCTTTTTTAGTGTCTTGACTGTTACGGTCTTGTCCTGTAACTGGTGGTAATATCATGTATGCCACATGACTTTTCCTGGACGTTTTGAAGTCTCTAGTTTACAGGTTATTATGATAATTCAAGGTGTACATGTTAAAAAAATGAGCTGTGAGATGTCAAGGTAGATGTACATTCAATACTGTTGCCATGTTTATTTGTGGATTCTGCCAAAAAAGTGATTCACACAACATACTGAATGATTCTAAAAGCCACTCTAATAGCTCACACAGGATTTGAATACAGATTGACTTGCAGCAGAACAGCAGCTGTCTGCAGTTTGAAATAGTGTCAAACAAAGGAAATGGAAAGTTGTTTTGTTTGTGTGCGTGTCTCAGGGGTGTTAGTCTGCCTTTTACTTTTTGAAGTGCAGTATAGATAGAAAGAGCTTGATTTGTGCAGGTGATGCAGAATAAAGTGTGAGCACCACTGTTACAAAAAGTAATTCAGAGCTGGAAAAGAGAAAGTTTTAAATGGCTGCTGCTGGAGGAGGGCTAAGCCAGAGAAAGGTGCATCCTGTCCCTATTTGGAAACGTTGCAATCCCATCTTTTGCCAAGTAGTTGTAACTGCCAGTTATTGCACAGCGTGCCAGAAATGCAGAGAGTCAGAGAGAGGTTAGCAATTGGTATTTCCATACATTTTTATTCCCAGTGTCAAAGAACTTCCAACCAGAATGTCTTAAAAAAAATGTGTAATAGCTGTACAATATTAAGATGTTTAGAAACTGACAAGATCCCTTTCAGGGACTGTAATCTCCTCTTGAAACAGGTTCTGAAGAACCTGGAAATATATTCTGACTAGAACTGTAACAAACTGAAATTTCTATTTTGTAAAGTATTCTGCAAAGTCTAAATTTGCAAGCTTCAAAGGCAAAAAATTGAAATTAAAATGGCAATAAGAAATTCAAAACCATATTTAAGCTTAAATAAGATGTTTTTCTGTAACATAGAAATATGTTTCTGAAACATGAAGTTTACTCTGAAATTAAAAATAAGTGTTCCATTCACAAAATGAATTTTTTTCTGAAAGTGTACACTGCTGTAAGATGTTTCATTATCAATACCATGCCTTTCTGTGTAGTTTTTTTTCAAAATTGAATTTATTTTTCAGTGGAAAATTGTTCAGTCAAAATTTTTTAATCTGTTCAAGGTGTACAATCTTTTCATCTAAGCCATAGAATAAATATATTTCTTTGATATAGAAATTCATTTCTCACAGGGAAGAGTAAGTCTCTTTCTGAGCATATAAACTTTCATCCAAAGTTATGCAGGATTAGCAGATGTGCACGGGGATGTTCTTGAGCACAGTTTTCTCAGTCCTATCAAATTGTATCCAGTCACCAGTGGTGTCACCCAGGGATCAGTGTTGGGCCCAGTCCTGTTTAATAACTTTATTGATGACCTGGATGCAGGAATTGAGTCCATATTCAGCAAATTTGCAGATGATTCCAAGTTGTGGGGACAGTGTTGGTCTGCCGGAGGGTAGGAGAGCTCTGCAGGGGGACCTGGACAGGCTGGATAGATGGGCTTAATCCAATAGGATGAGGTTTAACAGGACCAAGTGCCAGGTCCTGCACTGTGGCCACAACAACCCTCTGCAGAACTACAGGCTGGGGACAGAGTGGCTGGAAAGCTGCCAGGCAGAAAGGGACCTGAGGATTCTGATGAACAGGAGGCTGAACATGAGCCAGCAGTGTGCCCAGGTGGCCAAGAAGACCAATGGTATCCTGGCCTCCATCAGGAACAGTGTGGCCAGCAGGACCAGGGAAGTGATCCTTCCCTTGTATGGGGCACTAATTAGGCCAGACCTTGAGTACTGTGTCCAGTTCTGGACTCCTCAGTTTAGGAAGGATGCGGGAGCAGGTCCAAAGAAGGGCAACAAGGCTGGTGAAGGAACTGGAGCACAAGTCTTAGGAGCGGCTGAGGGAGCTGGGGTTGTTTAGCCTAGAGAAGAGGCTCAGGGGAGACCTTATCGCTCTCTACAACTACCTGAAAGGAAGTTTTAGCAAGGTTGGGGTCAGTTTCTTCTCCCAGGCAACAAGCAGTAGGACAAGAGGGCACAGTCTTAAGCTGTGCCAGCAGAGTTTTGGGTTAGACATTAGAAGGAAATTCTTTACAGAGAGAGCGATCAGACATTGGAATGGGCTGCCCAGGGAGGTGGTGGATTCACCGTCCCTAGAGCTGCTTAAGAAGAGACTGAATATGGCACTGAGTGCCATGGTGTAGTTGACAGGGTGGGTCATAGATTGGACTCAATGATCTCAGAGGTCTTTTCCAACCTGGTTGATTCTGTATGACAAGATTTTAAGATAAAAAGATATATGATGTCCTGTTTTCATCACAAATATTCAATTTTCTTGTTAAATGAATGGACTGAAAAGAAAAAAAACCCCAAAACAAAAGGATACAAATTCTAGATGCCTGAGAGCAGAATTCCTTGTTTCAGATTTACAAAACAGGGTGAATATGAAAGTAGTGGGCTCCTCCCACCTTTGAACTCTTGAGTTTGTTCAAAAACACCTACTCTGGGGCTTCTACATTTCCCAAAACTCCTCTTTGGATGTTTTGCTAGACTATAAGTTAAAGCTTTTGATAGTACTCTTGTCTTCTTTTCTACCTCAAGATATTCAGATGAATATCTGAAGCTGGAAGGTGGAGTTGGAAAACATGGGTCTTCCTGTAAACTGGCAGAAATTGATTAATCTCCATGAAACCACTTCAGTGAATCAGTATTCTCCTACAGAAGAACATGGATCATAGAATCTCCAGTGGCATCTTCTGTGGCACAGATGTTTTGACAAAGCTGTCTGCTGAAGCCCTGCTGAAGTGCTCCAACTGTATCTCCTTCACTCGGTCAGATGTGACTGACTAAAAGAAGATATTACCATTTTTAAAACTCATAATACTGCAAACCAATGATGGCTGGAAAAGACTACGGAGAGGCATGTCAGTGCCGGATGAGGGATTAGCTCAGTGACTGACAGACTTCATAGCTGGAAAGTGAAAGTTAGAGCTCATTCAGAGGCATAATTTGAGCTTACCATACACAGTGCTGGGTACTAATTGAGCAGTTAAGACCTGATGATGTCAAGAGATTGTTCAATGACTGCAGCAGGAATTGGAAAAGCAATCAGGGTACTGGAATGTTTAAACAGACAGATAGAAAATAGTGCTATGTTACATATAAGTCAATTATAACCACTCAGCTGTAATAAGACATTCCGTTCTGGTCAAAAAAGATAATTCAGAAAATAGAGTAGGTATGTAATAGACTCACAGAATTATAGAATGACTTGGCTTAGAAGGAACTTAAAGGTCATCTAGTTCCACCCCCTGCCCCTGCTGTGGGCATGAACACCTTCCACTAGACAAGTTTCTCAGAGTCCCATCCAACCTGGCCTTGAATACTTCCAAGGATGAGGTTTCCACAACTTCTCTGGGCAACATATTCCAGTGCCTTACCACCCTCACAGTAAAGATTTTTCTTCCTAATACATAATCTAAACCTACTATCAGTTGGAAACCATTCCCCCTTTTCCTGTCACTACATGCTCTTGTGAACAGTCTCTCTCCATCTTTCCTGTCATCTCCCTTCAGGTACTGGGAGGCTGTAATTAGGTCACAGGCCTTCTCTTTTCCAGACTGAACAACTTCAATTCTCTCTGCCTTTCCTCATAGTAGAGGTGCTCCATCTCTCTAATCATCTTAGTGGCCCTTCTATGGATGCTTCAGCACATCGATGTCTTTCTTGTGCTGGGGACTCCAGAGCTGGATACAGAAATTCAGGTGGGATCTCACCAGAGCGGAGTAGAGCGGGAGAATCACTTCCCTCAACCTGCTGACCACATTGCTTTTGATACAGCCCAGGATATGGTTGAATCAGCAGCCTGTTCATCTGCCAGCCTGTGTTGATATCAGGAGTTGGTGTCATCTGCAAATTTGCTGAGGGTGCACTCAATCCCTTCATATATGCCAGTAATGAAGATATTAAATAGCACTGGTCCCAGTATGGAACCCTGAGGGACGCCACTTGTTATTGATGTCCATTGAGACTTTGAGCCATTGACCACTACCCTCTGGATGTGACCATCTCACCAATTTCTTATCCATCTAACAGTCCACTGATTGAATCCATTTCTCTCCAATTTAGAGAGAAGGATTTTGTGGGGAACTGTGTAAAAGGCTTTACAGAAGTCCAAATAAATGACATCTGTAGCTTTCCCTTGTCCAGTGATGTAGTCACTTCATCCTAGTAGGCCGCTGGGTTGGTTTATATGAAGGCTACTAGGTTGGTGTGGGAAGATGTGAAGGGAGGCTGAGAAAAAAACCAACATATTCTTTTAATTTAGAAAGGATTAAAAAGAAGAAATGATAAAATGTAGATACACACAGAGAAGATAAAGCACTCCCTCACACCTAAATTTGTTATTGTATAGGAAAGAACAGATAAATGAAAGAAAATAAAGAACAAAAATGTTCTTTGCTAAAATACAAATTTTGGAAGCACAGACTATGTGTGAATCGAATTTTCACAGGCAGAATAGAATTGAGGCCAGTTTCTTAATACAGTTTTTAAATGAATTAGACATTTGCATACTTCTTTTGACTTTGTATTATATCAAATAAAGATTTTGGAGGCAATATGCCTTTCAGGCTTAAGAGTTAAGAAGAAACATCCCCAATAGACAGATTATTTCATAGCTGTCCATTACTTTCTCCAAGGCATCTTGTCATGCTCTCTGAGACAGGCTACTGAAATTAACCAGTGTTACAACTAGCTAATAAAAGTACACTGTGCAGTATTTGGAATACAGCCTTTTTACATGGCAGTAGACCTGGCTATGTTTAAGCACTTTTCAGACACTGTAACTTAAGCTTCAAGACACATACAGGCATTCCTATAACTTCTTGCCATACCTTCTATCAAAGATGGCATTTTGCTCTAATTCACTCACTGTCTACAAGTGATATAAGTAACAGAGAATACAGACAAGAAGCAATACAGAAAGCAAGAAAAAGGTTTAACAGCCAAAGGAAATATAACTCAGTATGACTGGCTCCAAAGAATTGCAGAATGTGCCAAGTTGAAAGAGACGCACAAGGATCAACAAGTCCAACTCTTAGCCCTGAAAAGGACCGTCCCCGAGTCACACCATGTACCTGAGAGTATCATCCAAACACTTCTTGAACTCTGTCAGGCTTGGTGCTGTGACAGCTGCCCTGGGGAGCCTGTTCCAGTGCCCAACCACGCTCTGGGTGAAAAATCTTCTTCTAATATCCAACTGAACCGTCCCCTGACACTACTTCAGGCCATTCCTTTGGGTCCTGTCATTGGTCATCACAGAAGGGAGATCAGTGTCTGCCCCTTCTCTTCCCCTCACAGGGAAGTTGTTGATGGCAATGAGGTCTCTCCTCAGTCTTCTCTTTTCCAGACTGAACAGACCAAGTGACCTCAGCTGCTCCTCATGCGGCTTTCCCTGAAGGCCCTTCACCATCTTTGTTGCCCTCCTTTGGATGCTCTCTAATAGCTTAATATCTTCCTTATACTGTGATGCTCAGTATTCAAAGTGAGGCCACACCAGTGCTGAGAACCAGACCACCGCCCTCAACCAACTGATGATGCATCCCTATATTGTCCTTCCCATTTATGAATTATCTTCAACTCAAAATTAGTTTTGAACTCTAAAAAAGGCTCTCAAATGTTTTACAAATGAAAAGGTCATTTTTAAAAGGTGGTTGTTTTAGCACTTCTTTTTCTTTAAAGTTAGACTGGGAAAATAAAAATATTATTCACCTGAAACATCAAGACAACCAAAACATTCAAAAACATCATGAAGCATTTAAGATACTTATGATTAATTAACCAATCTATTGATGAGAGACTGAAGAGCAGTCAGAAATATTTGAAGTGTGCTTAATTAATAGTTTTTATGATTCCTTGTTTCTTCAGTGTTGTTTGCCATTTCAGACTGTGAAATCAAAGATTTATAAGCTTGTTACAATTTGCACATTGAATTCTGCCATTGCTTATGTGGGCTGCTACACAAGAGCATAAACTGCTGTGGTCTGAGAGCCTTTAGAGCAATAATCTCTCATGTTAATTCTGTACTCGGGAAAATAAGGTCTCAGCTTTGTTCATGCTCCAGTACTAGATATAATATATAAAATTTGGAATGATATCCTGCCTTCTTGAATTCAGTTGTGTCAGTTTTGTCGGTCACTTTAGTGGGATCAAGATCAGAAAAGGGTCTCTTGCCTTTAGTGGTAACTGACTGTAAAGGGATATAAAATCAGAATAAGCCTGTCATAACAGTTTTTCAAAATCATATCAGTCACTAAATTTATGGGGTTACCTTTCTATTTACTAGCTTTGAGAGGTTTTTTTTTCTTTAATTTGTCCAATCTCCTCTTGTATTCATCTAAATATTTATCATCCATGTACTTCTGAAGAAGTATTTCCACAACTTAACTACACATTTAATCAGAATCTCCCCTGGCTTGCTACTTCCTGGATTTCACTTGATACCCCCTAGTTCTTATCTTTGGAAAGAGGGTGAATGACATAACTCTTTCTGCTATGTTACCACATAAAGCAAATTAAACACCTTACTCCTGCTTTTCTCTGACAAAATGTGCAGTTCTGAAGGGAAGGATGGAAGTAATTTCGCTAGTTTTAATGTAAAATTATCACTGCAACAGAGAATTTTTCTGTATTATTGGTGATGCAATAGGATTCTGTAACTTCCTTTTATTTAAAAGAAAAAGGTCTTAAAGTTTCCAAAGTACCTCTTTTATTTATGATACAGGGTTTTTCTTTAGGGAGGAATGATAACATGGAAAGTACATTTATTGAATGTCTTTCAGCATGGGCAGGAGTTCTGCTGCACCCAGGCCCTTAGCACTTGTCACTTGTTTACTGTGGGTACCTCCTCTGTGAACATTCTGGTTCTTCCTTGATTATTTACCTGGAGGCCTCAAATTTTCCTTAAGTTTTCCAGAGGCCAAAGAGCCAGATAATGCTCTCTTTGGCATTTCATGTATGTGAACAAAGGAATACATTGAAGTATTGAAACACTTTAGATCATCACCTTTAATATCAAGGTGGTTGTAGTCAGTGGATACCTTCACTAGCATGGTCAAATCACCAGCTTGCTGGGCCACAACAAAAGGTTGTGTGACAGTGGAGAAGGAAAGAACAGGCTAGGGAGAAAATTAAACTGCCATGCAAACTCTTCAGTGTGAGAGAAATAACAAAAGGTGTGTTGCTGTAATATTATGGCAGACCAAAAAGAACTGAAAACAGATGTCTACCCATGCAGAATTCACAATATGATGTGGGCTTTTGGACTTGGATATTGTCTCTCAAAATAGAGTAGGAGTCCTTTCACCAGCTGTAATGAAAATTAAATGAGACTACTCTTCAGCAAGTGGTTAAGAACAAGCCTAGTTTTCAGGCACATGAGTAGTTGATTTCAGAGGGACCTGGTACATGTGTAAGTACCTCAGAGAATTGAGATTATATTGAATTATACACTGCCAGGACTAACTAGCATGCAAAAATCATAAAATCTAATAGAAACAGCAATATGAAAGTAGCACACTTTAGCCTCATTACATTTTTTGCTAACATGTTGTATTTAATTTCTCCATTTCCATTCAGGAAAATGTTCCTTAAAACTCTTTTCTAATATTCAAATGTATCATGAAAAGGTTAATATTATTTTGACAGAATTAAACATGGTCTTAGAGGTTTTAAAGGAAACATGTTTCAAAACAAAACTACAAATGATGCAGAACCCAATCTTTACTTCCCCAAAAAGGTATATGCTGAATTTTATGTCAGGTTTATTTTGAACTGGTAAGAAACGTCAGATAAGATATGCATTGTGAAAACTTAGTGTGGGGGAGTGGGGTGTTGTTTAGTGCCTGTCTTTATGTTGCCTGCATTCATTTATGTTGTAACTAAACAATGGAGTACAGTATTCGTAATTATTCAAATAGGCACATTTGCAGTTATAATGAATTCTTTTGCATGCAAAACTATTATTTAAAAATGAAAGGGAAGAAATAAGCTCTTTATGGCTTCAAATAAAAAAACCAGATAATGTGATAGATCAATTTATAATTGTCAGAAAGACAATTCTTTTTAATAAGAACTTTTAAAATTGGAATTATTTCTGCTAGTTGATTTAAAATATTGGGACAAGATGTCTATCTCTTACACCACTCAACTCTTACTAGACAGAGCTTTTAGACATTTCATCATATCTGGGAAGTCTTCAGCTAGCAGAAGTAAATAATTTCTACTCCACCTTTTCTTCTGTCTGTCATGGCTTGCTGGTGTATTGGTTTAAATGCTTTTGTTCAGCTTGTAACTGATCCTGTATTACAGCAGCTCCAAAGGTGTTCTAAAATGCATAACATAGTGTTTGTTAGAGAAATTCAAATCCTAGAAGCTTAATAGTTTCTAGTTTTACAGCAGTGTAATTTTATGCAGTGACAGCAACATCAAACTTGAAGAACACAACAGTGATTCAAGTCCTCCTCATAATTAAATTTGTAAGACATAGATGCTGAGTAAATGGGGGTTCATACATTGCTTATTCAGTTTAAAGTAAAAATTTCTGTTGACTTTAGCTTCCCAGAGGTAGTTATTAACTGTAGGTGGTATCAATTTCTGGAGTTATTTTACAAAAACCCTGAAATTAACATGTTCATTGTTAGGTCCTGTTTAATTACAGTTTTATATTGTTTACTAACCATCTGGGCATCTTATTAGATGCTATAACCGTCATTTGGTTTGAGCTTCTTTGCTTGCACTAACGGCTAGTTATAAAAGATAATGACTTGGAAGTGAAAATATGCAGCTCACATGGGTAGCACAAGCCATTGTTTTAGCTAGCCCTGCTGTTCTTTGTATTCTGATCCTTTGTGTTCAGAAGAGGAATAAACCCTCAAAGTCTCACACTCTACAAAGAACCTGGTGTACAGTGTGTGAGCGTTTACTGGGCTTTGTACACTCTTTATGGCCAAATCTGCAGGAGAAATACAAAGATAGAAGGTTTATTTTCTCCTGAGCATTTAGTGTTCATAGAGACTAATAGCCAATTAAGATAAAAGGAAATATTTGATGGCTAAAATCCAGTAATATTATCTTTTTCAGGTCAATTTGACTGTCATTTCATCTCCAACAATTGTTCTACAAGAGACAATTTAAACATTTAAAGAGAAGAAGGACTGATCTGTTTGTGTCTTTCATAGTTGGTTTTTTTTTACCTAGGTGATGCTTTATCATTACAGCAGTGACATACATTTTTGTATATAGATGCTCTATAAAAAAGATTCATCTATATAGTAAGGAATTTATTAAGACTGATAATGACCTCCTGAAGAATTATTATTATTTTAAATAATTTAACACAGTTGAGTTGTTGAATTCTTCTTTCCGGAACTATGAGTAAAAAAAGGGAGCAAAGCAGTTGTACTTTTTTGTATGTGCACATATTTTGGTAGATTAATGCAGTATTATTGAATAGCTTTGTAAATTCAATATGAATACTAAAGCTGTCAGAAACATATCTAGGTTGTCAACAATGATAATGATGAAGACTCATGAACAATGAACAATCAATAACTACTGAAAGCTTTGATTTTTACTTAAGTAACTTCTCTGAATCATTGTAAATACTTGCATGGTGTCTTAGTTCAAGAGAGAACTAAGATATTATGCTGGCCAAGAAATAATCCCTCTCCTTTAAATTTAGGAAACAGAACTTTAATTAGGAAAAATATATATATATAAAGAAAAGGACAATAGTTCTTAACCACTATATATATATAGAGAGAGAGAGAGAGAAAAGAACCAAACAACAGTTTGTAATAAAACCCCTCCACCCCCCAAATGACAAGGCAAACCAGTCAAAAAGGTCTTTTTTGGCTACCCCCAAAAAGGGGGAATGCGATTATATCTACGGACGGCAGGTGGCGCTGTGGCACCTCCACTGCTGGCCTGCCCCTCTCTCCCAGGGGTTGCAGTCATATTTACGGACAGCAGGTGGTGATGTCGCGCCCGGCTGGCTGGGCTTCCTCAGGGTGGTGGCAATTAGTTTTCAGGTTGGTTCCCATGAGAAAAATGGGAAGGCAGAAAAAACAGCAACAATCCTGTCTCCGCAGAGGTGGGAAACCGGGGCATTCTCCCTCTTGTTCCTCATGGTAATTTTGTGGTGTTTATAATTTCTCACGGATGTAAAAAATGGTCGAGTTAGAGAAGGGAAGAGGAACACTATCCAATATCCAGTGTCGGTGGATCGGAGGGTCTGTGTCCTGTCCTCCTCGCTCCGCGGAGAGAAGCTGAGCTCCTGCCTTGTGCAGGAAAACTAGAAAAACCAGTAACACCAACTCCCTTCCCCCTCTCTCCCAGGCTGGGGGAGATATCAGAACAAAAAGCATAGCCAAGATAGATAACATCAGGGTATACATGTCTTTTGTCTCCTTTGTTAAACATCTTTACTGACATTAAGGCGTTGGCTCCCAGTTTTTCGGAAGAAATTCCCCCTTAGGCTTTGAAACTCTAACACATGGCCAGTAGTCAAAAGTATTTTCTTGACAGACTAGTGTAGTAAAAGGAGAAAATAATTGTAAGTAATTGACAATTTTTTTAAATGTTTAAGGAATTTTCTAGACTGTTCTCTGAGATTAATTTCTCTTAAAAATATTACATAAAAATACAGTTCAGTTTACTAAGTAAAAGCAGCAATTGGTAACCGTTGGGTTAGAATTAACAGCTGTACTCGGTGACAACCAAAAACTGCTCATTTTGAAATCCAAGTAGGCATCTTCACTGTATCTGGTATTACAGTTCCATATACCATCTTTTATTAGCCATCAAATGCAAGGTGAAAAGGTGGCAAGGAGAAGCCACCTTTTTACAGTCCCTTTCCTTTCAACTGTTGAATAGACAGTGAATGCAAAACTGACCTGAGCTGTTCCTCATGAACTTTTGCCAGCTGAAACAGTGATGCATTTATTTACGTACGTCTGTATAACATGTCATTGTCACGTAAGGCATTCATTATATTGTGATAAATAGCTGGTTTCATCTGTGAGGTATGGAAAATTACTGTTTTTAATATCTTTTTTATAGCTCACAAGAAAATTGTTTGTGTCACGTATTTTGGTTGTATAATAATCCAGAGAAGACTATGATTTATTTTTTTTTCTTTTTTTTTTTTTTTTTTGTGCTAGCAGACTTTATTGGGTTTTAAAACAGCATTTGCAAGGTATCATGGTGTAAAAGAATTAGAATCACTAACAGAACAAAAAGACCAACAGACACACAATCCGTAGACGCTGACCTGTCTTCTGGGAGCAGGGAATATACATCAGAGGGGGAGTCACTGCCCACAGCTGCTGCTCTAAGATTTCTCTCAGCATCAGCTAAAGGCCACTGTCCAATCAGGGATAATAAGATAGCAGAGCTTGGTCTAGACACATTGTAATTGTGTCTGATTATGCCTTCTTCAATATAGGCCTGAAGAAAATCTTTAGGAAATTATCAGAAAGATTACTGGGGCAAAAGAAAATGAAAACTTCTTTTAATTCTGTACAGAGGTCTTCATAAACTTTGGTAGAACTTGGTGAATGCCTCTAAACAGGAGACTTTCTTGAAATCCTTCCTTGAAATATCCAGCACCTCCATTAGCTTTTTTGGATTCTGTGAATATTCTTCAGCTCCTGTCCCACTTTAGACTATAATTACTAAGGAGAGTTTGCAAAAACTAAAAGGTATCTTTGTTCTGTACATAACTGTAAATGTTTCTGTTATTGTTTTGTTATGAACCTGGAGTTCCCTGTCCACCTTATTCTATACAGATGAGGATGCATTCTCATATTCAACATTCTTAGTCATCTCTGAATATATTCCTTACTTAAAGCAAATTGCTAGTTCTGCCTTTTCTCAGGTTTTTTGCACAGTCAAAATGGTTTTTAATTTAAAACGGTTTTTAATTAGTTAAAATCCTCTTGACTCCTATGGTTTGCATTGCATGGGAAGTTTAATTGATCAGGTCAGATTTATGAAGGCACCTCTGCTGTTTCCCTTTACAGGCTGAAAAAATGAAATGTATTCAGATAAATTCTTGTAAATATAATAATTAAATAATTCATATATATAATCCATAAGTTGGAAACTCTGGCTTCTCTCCTACAAATTAGATGGCATTTCACATGCACACCTTTTATTTGTTATTCTTCAATGATTGCATTCCTGTTGCAAAATATTTCTTCATGTTCAACAGTGAAAGACTCAGTGCTTCTGTCTATTTTTGTATCCAGTATAAATGAATTATTTTGGGAATATTGTTTTGATTCTATCACTTGTACTTATTAATAATGACTTATGAGAATAGAGCCTACAAACAAGACATTTGCGGCATCTCTGTTTTGCTCACCTATTACAAAGAGGTTTTACTCATTGCTTTCTAAATCACTTCTCTTGATAAAGCAGGACTAATGAATATATTGTTTCTCTTTGAATTTTGAAGGACAGATCCTCCTGCACGCTTAGTGTTGCTCTGTTTTTGTGAGATACAGAATGGCCGTGGTACTGTTTCACTCATGTACTACGGAAATTTCCTCACCACAGGAGCAGTTTAGGGAACACATTCAGTTCTGTGCTAGAAGGCTCTTACAGGTCCTGGTTAGCAAGTCTTCAGGCAAGAGAAGAGAGTTAATGCAGAAATGGTTAAGTCCACTATGTTTTTTTTGTGGACCTGCTGATTGTGAGTTCTGTAGGTCTTACCTGAAAAAGAATTCCTTTCTTCCATTCAGGTTTAGACATAGGTTAACCACAGCATTATGAAAAGCCCACAGCCACCAGAGAACAGTGACATTTTACAGGCAGACTTTCTTTCATTCCCTCTGCAGTGCTGAACATTTGCTTTAATTAGGGAACAGAAGCTTAACTCAAAGCAGCATCACTTTTTATTTATGTATGGGTTTTATAAATGTTCTGTCAGTATTTCATCAAGCTTGCATTCTCACTTATGCGTCAGAATCCCGTTCATGCCATAAACATGGCATGAAATTATTACCCTTGCTCAAGGAGAGTATAAGACAAGAGGTTGTAGTTTGCTACAGACAGTGGGCAAGTGAGTTGAAATCAGAAGATAAAGCTGCTCTGATGAAGAGGCAGCATTATCGGCTCACCAGCAACTTAATCACTGTCAGCAGCCAGCTTCAAGGAGGGACTTGAAGAAGGTTAAAGAGGAACCTTTGTGGATGCTTACAGTGAACTCCTAGTAGACAGTAGAGAAAACTTTGAAGATTTTGTATGTTTGAAACTATAGCTGTTAGCAATGCCAGTGTCATAATTTGATCAGGGACGGAAGCTGTGACAAATGAAAACAATATATAGGAAAGGAATAGTATATGCTGTGCTTTGAAAATTGAATGACGACAAGTTAAATAAAGTTTACGCTTGAATGGGCGGCATAGTGGTTAACACAGGAGTGATTAATGCAGTGCCCTGAGAAAATGATCATTGCAAAACCAGTAGATTTTTGGAGGATGTAACTGGCTTTGTTCAGTCAAGACTTTAATTCCTCGCTAGATAGATCTTCATTGTTGTGGAAAAGGTCTCTGCTAAATTATGTATGAAATGTAGGAAAAAAATCTGTGTATCATTTTTTTAATACAAGTCAAATAACTTTTTATCACTATTCAAATAACTGTTCTTATTTTTGTTTTCTGTCAAATCAAACATCAGTTATTTTCCTATGTTACTTAAAACATCAAATTAATGTATGAGATTTTCCCCTCGTATTTGTACTCAGTTATGACTAAGGCTATAACAGAGACTTCTTTATCATTCATCTATTTCTCCACGATCAGCATGAATACCTTTATAAAGCTATTTTCAACATACTTTTAGGAGAAGTAATTTTCTGACATTCCACTTTTCATTGAAGCATGGCGCTCTCTTTCATTTTCAATTTGTGTTGAGTTTAGCAAGTTGTTTTGACTGACAGAATTTAAAAATGTGAAAACATAAAAATAAAAACTGCTCTAGATCTCTAGAACAGTGTTCCCATTTCTCATGTCAAAATACGTTTTTTCTAACATTAATCATTATTTCTCTAGTATTTAACAAAAAAATTACTTTCAGATTACACAAATTAGATATTTTCTTGACCTTTTTTATTCTTTTTTTTTGCCTAGTTTATTTTTTATTTTTTGTTTCTAATTTTCAAAATTTACTATAAAATATTGACCTTTCAAACACTGTGAACCTTGTATCAAATATCTTTGGATACTACACATTAGAGAAGATGAGTGTAATACTTTTCTAATGTTCATATTCTCCTTTAATTTAAGCTTTATGTGCATACTGGATTTTGGGTGTCCTCGAAGTTGCATGAAGCAATGCAAAGCACTTGTATATCAACTATTTATTTTTATCTTCCTGTCTTTCAATCGTGAGAATTCCTTCGCCACCCCCAAAAGTAAGAGTGCTTCATAGTTTTTAAACTTCATTCACCACCACGTGGGATATATATTAGCCAAAACTGACAATGGGAATCATGTAAATTTATTAGAGGACTGATATTTTTAAGCATTAAATGTATATAAGAATCTATTTTTATAGGATGAAGGGCTTTTGTAAATGGCATGGAAATATTTAAGCAGTGTGGACCTGAGTACTGTTTCTCACAGTGTAACTCACATGCTACTAATGTGAAAAAATATGTAAAAAACTATTCGTTCATGATACAAGTCCACCTCATAGCTCTGCAACAAGAAAAAAAGCACTGATATCTTTCTTTGTTTTTAAAGTATCCACATTAATTCCAAGTTATTCTCTTGTGCCAAATACAATATTGTTGCAAAAACTCTTTGAAGTAGCAGCATCACCCTCTTTGCTATTTTTTTATATCTGTGAAGATCTGCTGCTTCTAAGCAGAGCACATGTGTAGAGTTGATGTAGTGGGAATAAGGAATGCCATATCTGATTCATTAGTTGCAATTACTTATCATTATTCATTATTTATTTTGATTTATAATGGATTAAAAAAAACCTACCCAGGGCCATTTTAACATGAATGATGAATGGAGTCTCATAAAACAATTAAACTGGCAACTGCTGCTTGTCTCTTAAGTGGACAATAATTGATGTAAGATTGAGAAATTCCAACCAATGCTGGTCTCTCTCAATTGTAATTACAAAAGCTGACCAATCTTCCCCAAAGCTAAGAAACTTTTGGGAAATTTGTAGCAAATGACGAAAAGACAAATTAGGGCCTTATGTAAAATTTTCTCATCAAAGGCAACAAAATTGATTCTTGAACACTAGCAGTCAATTCAGTTCTGAGTCTGCAGGGGACTAAAAGCATGTCAGGGAAGGTTTGAGGTTAAAACTCTTTTGTACTTGTTCAGGGTATCTGTCAGAAGATTGTTGCCTTAAGGAAGGGGGAAAAAACCTTTCCAAGACAACTTTATATGGGTAAAGCAGAGAAGAGTTCTTTACTTATAGGGTTTTGGGGTACAGAATATAAAGGAGTATAAAAGAGTACAACACGTGTTGATAAGTAACAGATAGAAAAGACTGGTGCTAGGATGAACTCATGGCCTCAGGAATACCATGTGAGCTCCTTTCCCAGCACCACTGCTTCAAAACACGCAGAGCAAATTAATCCGAAAGGCGTCCCTTTCATTTAATACCCGGCTGTTTCCAGCCACCCTGAGCCACTCTGCTATGTTTTACCGAAGCAACCAAGGGACAACCCGTCCCTCCCAGGTGAAAAACCTTTTCACCTAACAGGTTGGGAACATGACTCTTGCAACATCTGGGCCCAAGTCATTTCACCTCCCAACCCACAATAAACCAGGGAGAAACTCCCTTTNTGGAGCTTCTCCAAGGTTGCTGGGCTTTGCTTTCTTGTTTTGACTAACATGGTATCTAGTTGCCTTAGCTCTGGTACATGTTTTCCTTGTGCAGTGTTCCAGCTATTATCTGACCCTTAAGACAGCTAACACAGGGTCAGAGGTTGTTAGCTATGCTATATGTGAGAAGTATACCTAGAAGTATAAAAATCCACAAATTCATGAAAGCCCTACGGCAACAAGATGTAGAACCTCTTCTATAAGCTGGAAATGGTATTTCATGATACTAATGTAATACAGCTACTTTGAATAATTAAAATCCCTCACCAAGAACAGGAAAAGACATGACCTGTTACAGTGTCAGGACATTGTTAAATACTATACTGAAAAAAAATTAAATACTATACTGAAAAATACTGGATACTGTTAAATACTACACTGAAAAAAAATACACACACACTAGTATTTTTTTTATCAGGTCATATTAGATTTCTACTGTAAAATATATTCATCGTACATGTACTTTGATTCTATTGCTGTTGATCATTTAAATGCTACGGCATTTTAATTTCTGTCTACCTAATAATGTAATTTACTTTGATGTCCTTTGTAAAACAAAATCTTAGTGCCTAGGAAAGCCTTGCAAATAGTAATATAAGCAAACATAATTGGTCTTACAGTCACCAAGAAAGCAATTCTAAATATCTTCAATTCGAAGATAAAAAAAATTAATTTACTTATCATTATGCAAGTATTCTTTCTTTCTTAGGAACAAGAATGTAGTGAAAAGAGTTGCCTGCCTGCCTTGTGGCAAGCATATCATGACATGCTTAAAGGAAATTAGTTGTTTATTGTCTGTCACAGTGGTTTGTGAGCACAGCAGTTCTTTGTATTGTAACTCTCTAAACATTGTACATCTAAATGTGAAATAGGAGTTATCCATGACAGACAGTCTCCAATGAAGCCAGCCTTCACTATATTCTGCAGTTTTAACAGCTGGAGATCTTCATGTTTTTGCCTTGAAGAGAAATGAGATTTAGTTACCAGTCATCTGTACAACATTCTTTTAGTAAGATCTGGACTATGGAGTCAGGATAGTTGTAGGCAACAGGAGCATGGGTATTGTTTAGTAAATCTTGCAAGGGACAACATAGCCCCTAGTGCTTCCCTGAGTCTTTCTGTTGCCACTTGTGGTCTTCAAATGAGAACTGTACCCCTCTATTTGAGGGAACAGCATGAGTCCTTCTTCTCCAGGAGCCACGCAACAAAAACATGGTGTCTTGTTAATGAAGATTATCTGTTGATGTACACACATTACCTGTATGAAAGGCCATATTCAACCACCTAGGAAGGCAGTATAACTTAAGCATGCTAGTGTATATATGTAAGTATAGTACTAATTGTTCTATCAGCTGTAGACCTAATGAGCATGTCTGGTTTCCTACCGTCTTTTATCCTTTAATCTCTCAGATCTGTCTTCCATGGCAATAACATCTGTTCCTTCCTGGGTCTGCCTGTGACACCGCAGCAGATAAAGCATTTTGTCATTAGTGTGCAACTAGATACATCCAGATTGCCTGGCCCAGATGCCTTCAGATGGGCTGTGTAGCTGTTACATTCCGGCTACCTTCCTCTCGGGAAATTGTATCTCAGGATGTAGCTGTGTCCACAGTTATCTGTCTATCTCCTTTTTTTCTAGTTTCCAAATTTATAACATCTTTCAGAAAGTCAAATTCTCTTTGAGCCTTTACCTCTTTGTTAACTCTTCCTAAAACTGGTCCACTGTATCAAAGCTTATTTGAGGGATGAGAGGGAAAGACAAGAAGTTAGCATAAACCTGTTTTGAGACATTTTGAAATGAATACTATTTTTTAAAAGACTAACTTTATATATGAAATATCTTATTAAACTTATTTGATAAACTGTGGTAATATTTCTCTAACAGATCAAAGGAAACTAATCTGTATTCAGTAGATTTACAAATATGTATAGATATTATTATATACTATTTTGTCTGCAATTTTCATCATATTAATCTTACAAGTAAATTTATGAAGCATACATTCTCAGCAGGAGTAGCACAATATTTAAACATCTTTCAAAGTAGTGTTTTGGGTGGTTTTGCTACCTTTTATTGGCCAAAAAACAGGATTTTGATTAACATATGCAAATACAGGATTTGCACAGATTTTATGTAAAAGTGAGAGCAAGTGTGGTGATTTGTGTCCTAGAATAATTTTAGAATAGACTCTCAGACCTCTACATTTTTTATAGCTTTGCAGTGGTTTCACACTTTTTATATTGTAGGGTTCTCTTTGTGTGAAGGCTGGTGTTGCAGACTTCTCCGTCATCAGTTTTGCTGTATAAACTGAAAAGCTGCTAGGTTTCTATTACACTTACCTAACAGCACAGGTCATAGAGGAAGTAAAGAAAGCACTAATGCACATGAGAAATATTGGCTTTATTTAATACTAGATAAGTTTTTCCCCCTTCCGAATTAAGAGTTAAATTATGCATAGACAACATAAAAGATTGCTCCCCTCTGTGCCCTGACACTTCATCACTTAATGGATAGATAGGTGGAACTTCAGAAATAAATTATTACCATTAAAAAAAAAATCGAGTGTAAGAACTTGATTACCACTGCAAGACTTGTCCTAATATTAAGTCTGCAGCATGTGCTGCATACTAATCCCAGGTTTGTGTGGTAAAGGGCAAGATGGACAGCTCTGCAAGCGTGTGCTTACTAATTAACCTGCATTGAAAACAGCCTTGTCATGAGAGAACAGTCATCTCCAGTACAACTAGGATGCAAATGATTTTGCTGCTTAGACCAAGAAATGAATACAAAAGCAGTCTGGATGCCACTGGAACAAAAGGAAAGCAGCTCATAGAAGACTGTTAGGTACCAAAGACGTTTTTTCCTTCTCTATTGAGAGTTTTGGCACTATAAAATTACTAGAGGTATAGATTTTTTTACTAGTAGCCCTGAACTGAATGGACAATGAAAAAGTGAAGCAGAAAGAAAGCGATTAACCAGATAGTGCTGCCAAGGTTCATTAGTTTTATTCCATATAATCAATTTTCTGCTATTCTTCCAACACCTTATTTAATGCTTCCAACACTTGCAATGACTTTTGCTTCTGCTTTCTCTTAAAATGCATGTATTTATATGCAGCAGTGAAAATAAGTTAGGGAATTGCTAGAAAATTAGTGCCTTGTGATGAGTTATGATAGCTGTTTTGTTTTGTTTTGTTTTATTTCATTAGAACAGCCTTAGTTCAAAATCAGACAAATGTAATACAGTCCTCCCAGACAGTCTCATTTTCCTTTCTGGGTCTAACAACACATTTGTGTGTGAACACCTGTTTTTAATAAAAAATTGAAGCTGCTGATCTTCTGCTTTTCAAAAGTGTCACACTAAGATAACTGATATTAGAACTGTACTGTGAAGCAACCTTTAGATTTTAAGAAGTCAGCTATTGTAATAATTTTTAATAGGAGTCATGGCAGTTAAAGCAAATCAGCTATCTATTGTTGGTGGCAGAAGTTTGGAAGTGCTGCATTTTTCCATGTTATGACTCAGTACATACAACTGTATTGCTCACTGTTTCTATCTCAACCAGCTGATAAAGCTTAATAATTGAAAATGAAGTAGTACATTCCTACTTGTGGGAATTATAAATAATTATTCTGTTTTGAACATTACAAAGTATTAGAAATTATAATATTTTAATTCCATGAGGATGCAGATTGTAATGATAATTTCTAGAATAACTCTTGGGGGTTTTTGTGAAGAGTACAGATGTCTCAAGCAATGAAATATATAAACTTTTTGGTTTGGGTTTTCTTCATGAGGGAAAAACCCAGTCTTTTTAGCCCAGAATTATAATTTAGTTATTGATAGTATAGTGCCTGGGCCACCCAGTCAGAAACTCACAGCTACTTACAGAGCAGTTAAACCATATAAAGCTCTGCTCATGTTAGGGAAAATCTCCCCTGACAACTGGGATGTACTGGCAGGCAGCCCTTTCCAGCCTACTAGGTTTTATTCATGTGAATTTGTGCATAGTTTTCAATTAACACCTAAAAAATATCTTTGGTAAATGAGTAGTATTTTGATCTTAACAAGAAAAGGATAAATGTGGTTAGGCCCAAGATGCTTGTCATTTTTATTTGTGCAGCAGTAGGGGAAAAATTTTTGACAGTAGGAAAATTACTCACTAACTGAGCCTGCAGTGTAAAGTAGAGGCATACGCTCTTCCTATGAACTCTCTCCCTTTGCTGTCACAGTTAAATATCACAGTCCTTTATCATTTACAATGGATTTCAATGTTTCTTGTATTGGTATGTACTCCTGAGTTACTCCTCTGTTTTATCCTGCCCTGGCTTTGTACAGCTTTGTAAAGCTGCGCGTCCCCAGCCAAAAGATCTATGTATGTGTCCTTCCTGGACTTGACTTCCAGTCAACATGGGATCAACATGAGTATAAGCCACAGATTTCCAAAGACAGAAAATTTGGGTTCATCAGCCATAAAGGAGTCATGTAGTTTATTCAAACCCCCAGTTTCTACAATTAAGGGACCAAAAGACGGAATCAGTTTCAGAACATTCATTTGCTTTAGGTAGATCCTTGGAGAATTTTGGCTTAGGCCAGTTGCATTCATTACCTTTTAAAATACTTGTACTTCTCAAAACAAACACTACAGGATGGCCATAGGCATTAATGTTAATCAGTGAACAAAATTCTCCAGCAATTTATAGTGTAAGCATGATCACTCAATTTTTATCTTTGAGTAAAATTTATAATTGTTATAGGATTTTTAGGTAGCTCAGCTGTTAAACGGTAAGCACAGAAATGTTGCAAGTGCAGGTTACATGTCATATAAATATTGTTTACCTCCTGAGAAACACACAAGAGAAGGGAGAAATTTAACTGTGCAAGAGCCCTATGAGTTGAAGGAAAAATGCTCTCACTCCTGAAGATATGCAATTCATTCAGTTCAGGCCACAAGAAGAGGCAGTCCAATCCTTTTTAAGTCAGATGCATAGCTCACCACTACAAGTATAGACAGCCAGTAGTCAGTGTTTGGTTCATGTCTCCTTGAGTTTTGTTTTGCATAACCTTCTGTTGTGAGTATGCACCTAATGGGCTGTGGGTTGTACCCGCATGTATTACCTTGCTGCTACTACTTCTGACCTCCTTCACTATCCATCAGAGAGAAGCCCCACATGTGAGGAATGGTACCCTGGGCTCTTGGCACTATTCATCTCAAGATTGAACTCATTATCTTGTGTCCTAACCCCTATTCTGAATGAACCTGTGCTTCCCTCTTCATGGTATGCCACAGGGAGTTAGAAGCCCATGACTGTCAGCTCAGTGGAGAGTCTCTCCTTATGACCAAGGAACTTAGCAGAGGCACAACCAGGTTCCTGGTCAGTCCCATGAACAGGAAAATTCTCCACTTAGGACTTCTTTAGGCAAAGAAATAGTACTGCAGCAGCATCCAGGAGCCAGTTCAATGCCAAACAGCCTGCTAAAATTATGTTTCTTCATGCTGCTTCTGGTCTTCTGGCACTTGACTTCCCCATGCCTGGCTCCCCACAGTCAAAGGAGGAGTGTGGAAAACACATTTCCCCTGAATTAGAAAGTGGACTATATTAGTGTTGACCTAAATGAATTTAAGGTATTTAAACAACAATTTAGATAGGCAGACCTGGTTTGTTCAATGAGCATGGAATGATGACTTCTGTCCCTGGAAATGCATCTACCTGAACAAGATTACAGCAAGTAAGTGCTGCCCACACTCTCTTCCATTTTTGTTAGTGGTAAGGAATTCTTTAGTCCTGAGCAGGTGGTCTAATACCTTGATGAATTGCTGAATTAATGTTTACCTGAATATTTAACTGCTCTTCTAACTTTGCCAATGTTTTATATTATGTCCTGTACTAGAAACAAAATAAACATATTAGCAGGTTAAGATTACATTAGTATAATCTATTAGTAGTAAAAGGATTTGTTTATAGAAATTTATCAGGAATTTATAGTAGCTGTAAAACATTATAAACAGTTTTATTCATAGGACTCTGAGGGCAAAAAGAAAACAATCGATATGAAGGAAAACACAATAGAGGATAACTCAATGCATGGAAACCTTTTGCTGCCTTTTTATTTATTTTAGTTATTGTTATATATGAAACAGCCTTTGTGTAATAGAAGACATAGTAAATCCTGTAAATGTCCCATAGACTTTTGTGCATGTTCCTCCATATTAATTAATTTTAGGTAAACACTGCACAAGTGTTTGGTTCTTATTTTCTTAAACAGTTTCCAGAATACCATACTAGGGAGTCAAACGTGATTCCATATGTGGCAGCCAAAGCCATTGGTAACTTAAACTTGTACAGTTTCTTGACGTTCTTAAAGTTGAAACCAATAATATTAGCAGTGGACTTACATAATTTTTCTGAAAAAGACCAGCAAGTATCAGTTTTGGCCTAGGCGTTAATATTTATTATTGCAATCAGCCCAATCCACTGTTTCTAGAAATATGAGAATTGCGCCCCCGCAGTGTGTGTGTCTGATGGTTACAACTGAAAGGAAAATTCAGGGGAACTGACAACTCAGTGAGTGTAGTTGGGTATTGTAGGTGAAGCTTCACACCTATTGAAAGTGATTGTTTGCAAATCCATTTGTAGCATTATTCCATGTGATTATCTTGAAAAGATATACATATGAACAGCTTTCCCTTTAAATTAATTACGATTTTTTGTTTGCAAATTTGACTAAATTCTTTACCTTTGAGCCTGTATGAGAGCTCCAGAAAATAAGCAAAATGTACAGAACAGTCGCATGTAACACATGGGTTAAATTGCTTAGTAAAGTTAAATTGCTGTGAGTAAAGGTGCTTACTAATTATAATGAAAGTTATCATAGAAGATTATAGATTAGCACAAAACAGAACAGAGGAACCTGACAGAAATTAAAATGACGGATTGAGAAAAAGTTATTGTACAGTAGGTATTCTTATTCATAGGTTAGTCAATAGTTGCAGTAAATATTTTTCATATTTGTTGAGCAAAAATGCTGTGGAGTTTATTTTTAGTGTTCATGGTTTATTTAGAATTAAGACCTGTAATTTCCAGCAGCTGTCATTCTCAGTATAAAGATGCCCATGTTTGTGCCCCAAGTGGCAATCTCATTAACAAAAACTCTGTTAATGTGCACATCAGCATAAATATACTATAAATCATCTTTTACTGTAGTCTACATAACATTTTTAAAAGACTGTTTCTGTCTTGGGTGGAGGAGAAAATTCTTAAAAAATGGTCTGTTGGGACCTGTAACCATGGTAACTAGAAAGCTGACTTGCTGTAATTTGTTGTAATTTAAAAAATCTAACACTGATTTACTTTTTACTTCACAAAATATAATGGAATCTACAATAAAGAATCCATACAAAAAAAGTGTTGTGCTTCTATGCGCTGTTGAAATTCACTTAAAACATATTTGGGGAAAATGATCTGCAATTTAAATAAGGTTTTATTTTCAACTTTAAGACAAAGGATTTTATCATGATGAAGCTAAATTATGGATATAGGTGTTTACCCTTCTTGGTATCTATGAAATATTTGTGTAGGGCACTTTTAAGAATGTTCTAATGACAGTTCAGACTATATGTCCTTGTAGGTTCTCCTTCTACCATTGACAGTGCCGTATCCTTCATGGCATTGCTGTATTTCCGCTTTGGGTGGTTGTTTTGCACCAGTACATGAAAGCTACATCCAAGACAGTCAGAAAAGATAAAAACCTAAAAGCTAAGACTCAGGTAGCCCTATGTCCCTAAGCACTGTTCGAAGAGCTGGATGGGTGGGAGGGAGTCTTGCAAATCAAGGGTCTTTTGGAAACAGATCAAAAAAGGAAAGAGAAATGTTAAGGCAACTCTTCCCAGGGTGGAAGAATGAGTTTCTCCCTTTAATTGCATTTTAGAATTGGGGGTCTTTGAAGTCAAGGATTAGCAACCTTCCTACTTTGGGATTAAAATAAAATAGCTAATTAACCCCTAAGAGAGAAAAGGAGTCCCACAAAGTTGAGCTTTTGGCTTTGTATTATGTTTCCATGACCTCTGAGGATTATGCAGGTTTTGTTTTGGAAGCAAAGGACCATTTTGTGGGAAACTGTAACTGAAGGGGATTCCTGTATGAGTTCATCAGAACCTGTGGTGTCTTTGTGCAGAGATTGTCCAAGTGCAGATTTCTAAGAATTAAGGCCCAGATACTGAAAGAAAATTACTTCTGTTAAATGCTTTGGCTCTCAGTGCTTGCTAAATGAAACATATATTCTCCATATAACTTTCAATTATAACAATTGCCTTGTTCAAGTAAGGACACTTTTATATTTTACTCATAATTCCAAGGCAAGGATGACATTTAATGTTAATTCTTGAGGGAAGGACAAATTACAGTCTCTTATACTATCCCTTTGACATTCTTTGCAAGATCACTCTTCTATTTCAGTTGAGAAACAATAGTATCTAAGATTCACAGGCAGGTTTACACAGTGTGTACACACTCCTCAATCTGAGTATTTGCAAATTTAGTGGAAAAAGATTTGGAATACACTGAGTTAAATAAATGGGTGAAGTTCCTGTCACTATTTGTCACGTCCACATCAGTAATTGATGGCAGTTTCAGAAACTGCCATTACCTTAGAATATCACAAATGAAATGGAGTTTGCAATATCAATCAAAATTTGAATATAGGAATAGATTAAATATTTTTTATGTTGAAACCTATCCATTTGAAGAATCACTCAAAAGGCAAGCTGTCTTTTTGTAGCATTTATGTGCTTAGAAGCATCTTTCTATCAAGAGTGAATATATGATATAAACTCATGAAGATCAGTTTCTATAAAATACATCTAGATTTTATGAAAGAGTTATAATGAATGAAAACAAAGTGATGCAATTAGTGCAAATCAATCAGCCTGAAGCAAAAGAGCTAAGAATATCTTCTACCCATATTTCTGCTCTTCACACTTTCTCTAACACTGTTTCATTTGGGATCTCCTTACAAATTATCTTTGAAGTGTAGCTCAATCTCATATATGGCATTTTGTCAATAAATATCTTTGAAAATCCATATGTTTGTGAGAGAAAATGTCAGCAGGCATTCTCCTGCACATTCATATCTGCCATTGTACTAAGTATTAGCTCTTCTTGGAGCTCCTTTTGGAGTTTTTGTTCTATTATGCTATCATTTCTAGAGAAAAGGCTTTCTCCTATGGGAATTATAGTCCTGAGAGAGCTCAAAATATTGAATCGGTTTAAAAATAACATTCCCTTAATAAAGAGAGACCTGAGTCAAAGGGTAGTATATCATTATGTAATTAAAAGGTGCATAAAATATTCATATGCACAAGAGATAAGACTTCAGAAGTTCAAGTTTAACTTTTGAATCTCTGATTTTTGATGGGGAAAAATTAATTTTGCATGAATGTAGTCTCTTACTTGAAACTTAACTTTAAAAAGAAGAAAAATAGTCACCATGGTTCTTTTTACAGTAATAGATGGAGTTCCCGGTTTGGGGTACTTTGGTTTTTGTTGACACTGTTTTTGTTTGTGCTTTGTTTTTTTTATTTTATTTTAACCAACTTAGTCTAGTTTTATGCTATTCTTTTTTCCTCTCTGATAGCATAGTTAATTTGAAGTTCTGCTTTAAAGTCAAAGCACCCTTCTTTTCTGTATAAAGCCTCCTTGTCTCATATAACCTTACTCTAGAAGAAAGCTTTTACATTAAAGTTTCAGTGGTGGCTCTAGCTCCATACAAACGTATAATTCGAAACCAGGATCTTCATAAACTACTGAAAGTAGTTTATGATTTTTCTATACCTAGAGAGGGAAAACCTATTTTCTATAAATAGTGCTCAGAGTATTTATTTTTGCTTCTCCTCTTAGCTGGAATATGACTTGGTCATGGCAGTATCACACCTGATATAAAACACATTTGGATAATCTTCTATATGAGGTTTTACCATAATTAATTTCATGAACAATAATCAATTTAATGTTCTGTCAATGAATTATCACTTTTTCTCAAGGTCTGTGAGAGGTCTCACAGGTCTGTCTCCACAAGGTGCTGTCTTTGCTCCTGTATGTTTGAATCAAACCACCATCCTCCCTCCCTCCCTCCCTCCCAGTTTTCAGGGATATACCCACTTAAAATCTATGATATGTTATCATAAAATAAAGATCAGAAATAATTGAGGTGAGATACATGTGGATAGTATAAAAGGAAGGTTTTATGAAGGTTTTTGTAGCTGTGGACAAGATATGTGGGAAAGGAAAGGTCAGATAGGATGGAGGGATATGAACTTGACAAGAAGAGGACTTGTGTCAAAAGTTAGAAATGTAGATCCTAGAGAAGAGAGAAAAAAAGGCATGAATCCTAAGGTAAAAAACCCAGTCAGCAACAATAGAAGTGATTGGATGGCATGGATGCTCAGCAAGTCAGAGAGGCCTCTACATTGGGGAGAATAGTTGATGGTTGTTGAATAGTTGAATGATGAAAGAAAGGTCTGCTGTACAGGAGGACCTCAATAAATTAGAAGAATGTGTTGACAAATCTCATTGAAGTTCAACAAAAATGAATGTAAATACTTGCTTCTGAGATAAAATAACCCATGAAGCAGCATTGTCTGTAGAGTGATTGTATAGGAGAAGTTCTGAAGAAAAGTAACTGAGAGTCCTGGTGGACAAAACTGAGCATGGTCTATATTAGCAAGATTGGAGCCTGCAGCTCAAGGAACATGATTATTCTTTTCAACAAAGGACTGATGAAACTACATCTTGAGTACTGGTTCCTATTTTGGGGCTCTCCATTCAGGAGAATCACTAAGACTGTTGGGCAGCTGCAGCACAGAACACACAGAAAAGGCTGAAGAAGCTGTGCTAGTCAAGCCTGAAGAGAGGAAGAGATGGGGAATATAACTTCACTCTTCCATTCCCAAGTGCAGATTACAGACAGAAACAGATTGTTTATCACTGTGGAAGGAGAACAGTTGCAGGTTGCGCCAGTAGAAATTATGATGAGTTATGAGGAAAATGGGTCATACTGACAGTGGTTTGACAGTGGAGTAAGTGTTCAGAGTAGCTTGGAGACTTCCAAAACTCACCTGAAGACCGCTCTGTGCAACCCATCTAACTTTGAAGCTAACCAAGTCATGAGCAGGAATTGGGACTAGGTGACTTTCAGAGATCCCTTGCAAATTAATTAATCCTATGTTCTTATGTTTTGGTCTTTTGTTTCTAAAAAACCAAACCAAACCCAACAAACCCATAAGAAAAAATGAAAAGAAAAAGTTGGTTTTGTTTCTTTTCATCCATTGTGATTGCAAACTGTAACTCCATACCGATAAGAATGCCATATCTCTGCCAAATGTTAAGACTTTAGTCTGTGTGCCCTTTGGAGTTTTGACGTGGTAAAAAACAGTATTTGGAAAATCTGCTTTGTTGTAGAAAGCTGCTTTAGAAAAGCTGAAACACCTCTATATTTCTATGATGTTGTGTTTCAGTCCTCCTTGCCTAAAGTGTTTAGCTATTGCAAGCAAGATATACTTTGCCAAAAGCATAATGACTATACATAATAAATGTTATGCTGCCCTGCTATTTGGCTGTAGTTGGCAATCTGGTATTCTGATGCTGCACACCTGGTACTGCGTTTTAGGGAGGTATATCATGGACATCTCAAATTTGTGACCTACCAGAAATTTTCTTTAAGCTATTAACTTACGTCTCTGTTTTATAACCTACCACACAAAAAATATTTATAGAAATGAACTTTTACCAACAAAGTAAATTATAAATGTTCATTTGATTCTCCGGTTGCAGTAGGATATGCACATCACTGACGTTGGCAGCTAGTCAAGCTGACATCAGTGCGCAGTGTGGACTAATCTGCAGTGAAATTATGACTTTAATTAAAGCAAACTATTTTGCAACTTTTTTTTTAAATACATGCTAAATTGCTGCTCATTTTGTACTGTGCAAGTACCTCTGACTTACTCACATCCTTAGTATGTAGCATGTTTGTTCTCTTTACCAAACCAAGTCATTATCTCATTTGAATGGGAGGTCATTCATAGAATCATAGAACTGTAGAATCATAGAATGGTTTAGGTTGGAAGCGACCTTAAAGATTATCTAGTTCCAACACCTCTGCCAGGAGCAGGCACAGCGTTCACTAGACCATGTTGCTCATAGCTCCATCCATCCTGGCCTTGACCCTCTCCAGGGATGAAATATCCACAACTTTCCTGGTCCTGTTCCAGAGCCTCACTACCCTCAACAATAAACAATTTTTTCCTAATATCTAAGGTTTTCTCTAGTCTTCAGCAGTCTGTTGTCCTAAAACAATGCCATTCAAATAGGAACTATCAAGATTTTATTATTCCTGGTCCAGGAGACCCATGGCATTGTCTTGATATCATGTACTCTAAGACATTTAATGATGCAGCAACTTCATAACCTCAATTAGAATTCTGCTTCATTATAGAGAGATTCCCTGAATTGTTATATCCTTAAATCACATCTCCTGTGTTATGTAAATGAAGTGTAAAAATGGCTTACAGTTCCTGCAAGATGCACTGCTGTACAAAGAGCTGCTCATAAAATAACCAGATAGAATGAACAGATTAAGAACATTCAAGCAGTTACCTTCAGTGGATTAAATCTCCATGCTTTTTATTTCAAGTTAATCAGTCCTTTGTAGTGCAGGATGAACAAAACACCAACCCTGTCCAGTAAGCCTCAACAGCAGGAATCGTTATCATGCCTAAGAGCTTTCATTGCCATGAAGTAACTGCTGAACTTTTAGAGATGCCAAATTTCACTTCCTAAGTGTGTATTATTTCAGTTCTTTTTAAACTGAACAGAGTTTTATTAAATGATGTATTCAAACATTTAAAAATGTTTCACAAATATTCTGATCCATGTTATTCATTCTGTCTAAATTGTAGTATGAACTCTGTATGTTACACCTAAATATACACCCATACATGATATTAATTTTTGCTGGAGGTGACTGGATCACATAGTGTAGGGTTTTTCTCCAAATTACATGTCTTAATAAACAAAGAGATTTTGTCATTGTCTTACTGAATGCACAAAAATCCCATACTACTTTGTGTTTTACCCTAGACCACTTAAACAAGTAAGGAATAGTTTTCATAAAGATAGAAGACATACAAATGTGAAACCATAATAGACGCTCTTGTGTCTAACTCTGATATGCTGTATGAAGTGGCTCTCATAACTATTATATCTTATACAATTATAAATTTTCAATTGTAATTAACAAACTGTAGTCAGTTTTTTCAAAAATAAGTACCTGCTAGTTCTTCCTAGCAGAAAGGAAGTAAAACATTGGTGGTGTCCTTTTTAAGAAAGCTTAATAAACTTCAATTATTTTCTATAATAAAGACTCAAAGATGTGCTATGTCAGTATCAAAACCTAAGAATTATGAATTGATGATGAATAGATGCAGGTATCATGTGTCTAACACCAGTGGTGTCAAAGTTTGTCAGATCTTTTCAGGGTATTGCTTATTTTATCTGACTTTTTTTTTTTTAAAAAAAGGAATGAGGTCTTTTAGGAGTTTTAAGTCAACAAATGTTTATTGCAGCTAATGTATTCTGAAATTACTGTGGGAATTGGCATAACTTCGACCTCACCCCTATGCTGTATCCCCCTTCTTCACCCCTTCTTCCAGAAGTAGACATTTCCCTTGTCAAACACTTTGAGTCTCAATTCCTATTTGGGCACCCAAACAGGTGGTGTTTCTGCTGTCAGTCTATACCTTAAGCCACAACATGGAAGAGAGCTGGAAGATCTACAGCTGTTTCTCACCATGCATAAGTAATTATCTCAAATTACCTTGAGCAAAATTTTGGGGAAATTCAACCATCTCAAAACTCTCATTCAGCTATTACTAGCTGCTCTCCCCAGGTGAGTCTTTCCTGCTAGCTCCCTAAAGTGAAACATTGCTTATAAAAATGAGCAGTTACCATCATAGCTTGTATAAATGTAAGACTAACTCTTTTTTTTTTTACAGTTTCTAACATACCATATTTTATTTAGAATATTTCCTTAGATTGAAAAATAACCTAGGATGAAAAATTAATTTAAAAAAAAAGTTTTATCAATCTGATTTATTTTATTTATAGTCCTAAGAAAATAAGTCCTTAATTTAAATGCTAGAATTGCAAATTTCTGTCAGTCAAAGTAAGGACTACTCTAGTTTAACAATAATAGTGTATCCAGCTAGGTAAGGAGTGTTAATAAATGGTCCAATGGAAACCCTATACACTTCACACATTTGCTGTATGAGGCACTGCATGAGACTACTGGTTGTTTGAGATCACATTCAGCAGAGTTGAGAACAAATCTCAAAATTCTCCGTTCAGATTGTGTATTAGTTTTCTCATGCAACACAAGCAACGAGTACTAATATGAGGCAATAGTGATCATCTTTTTAACTCCATCTTATCCTCAACAAACCTTTCCATGGCAGTATACATATCTTCCAAGATAGGTAGGAAGAGGATATATTATTCTGGCTTACAGCTCAGTGTGCTTCCCCTAGGCTGCAGAGAATTTATTTCTTGGAAACATGTAGCAAAAGGATGCTAATTTTGTCCTGACTAGCTAGACAACAGACTGTGGGATTTGATTGAAGACCTAATACTTCAAATTGTGAAAGCCTCGATGTACCTTCCTCCTCATGCGCAATTAAGCTCTTGAGATTTTTGTCTTCTTCTGTATTTGATATAGTATTCTGCTAAACATCTCCATTTTGCATAAGAAGTAAGGATCACATGCTTAATTTTTTTTCCCTTTAATTCTATTTTAAGTAAATTATTGTTCCTCTAATGTTCTTTCCCTAGCACATCTCAAAGGTTGCAAGCATAAAAAATTTTACACGGTGAATTTTTATCTACTTGTTTTTTACTTGTCTTTTTAAGGTCGTGATATATCTGTACAACTTTTCTTAAAGTCATGACAGAAGGGATCCCTTTATATTACCAAATCGGTGGAAGGTAAAAACTGCCCTG
The DNA here is from genome assembly GCA_013396655.1 of Campylorhamphus procurvoides. Classification (NCBI taxonomy): domain Eukaryota; kingdom Metazoa; phylum Chordata; class Aves; order Passeriformes; family Dendrocolaptidae; genus Campylorhamphus; species Campylorhamphus procurvoides. The sequence continues at coordinate 689,727 of WBMV01006118.1, forward strand.
GAATTCTTTATCACCCTATCACAAGTCATGGCATCATCCTCATTGAAAGGCATTAAGTCAAAAAGTCAGTCTTGTTTTCCCTGATTTTAGCAGATATATCTGAATGCAGGGTAATTCTTGACCCTGATAATTCTATTCCTCACCACATCCCAGAGGCTTGGATGTTTTTATATCTGACAACATACCAACACAAGTTGTTGCTCTCTAACCCATTGCTATCCAGATGAGACAGCATTAACGCTAAGGCTCCATTAAACCATGGTGCCAATTTAAGAACGACAACTTATGGACTTAGATCCATGCTGTGCAGTGTTTCTGATGAAGGGCATTGGACCTTGTATCCTTTTAACCCAGTTCAGCTCTGGGCAGCACATAATATACTAGCACAACTTGAATGATCATAGCTTTTTTTTTGCCTGTGTGCTGGTTTTGACCGGGATAGAATTAACTTTCTTCACAATGACTTGTATGGGGCTATGTTTTGGATCTGTGCTGAACACAGGGTTGATAATAAAATGTTTTTGTTATTGCTGAGCAGTGCTTACACAGACCCAAGACCTTCTCTACTTTTTCTACTGTCACCCTGGCAAGGAAGTTTAGGAGTGCACGGGGGGGCTGGAAGGAGACTTAGCCAGGACAGGTGACCCAAACCAACCAAAGGGATATTCCATGCTTTATGTCATCCTGCTCAGTATATAAAGTGAGGGGAAGATGGAGGAAGGGGGAATGCATCTGGAGTGATGGCACTTGTCTTCCCAAGTAACTATTATGTGTGATGGGGCCCCGGTCTCCTGGAGATGGCTGAACACCTGCTTGCCCAAGTGAATTAACTGCTCATTTTGCTTTGCTTGTATCTGAGGCTTTTGCTTTCCCAATAAACTGTCTTTATCTCAACCTATGAGTTTTTTACCTTTTACTCTTCAGATTCTCTCCCCGATCCTGCTGGTGGGGAAGCGAGTGAGCGCTGTGTGGGGCTTGGTTGCTGGCTGGGATTAAACCATGACAGCATGTGTGCTTAAAACGTGACCCAGTACTTCTGGTATGGATTACAGCAGGTCAAGCAATGCTTCATTGTATTGCTTTTGCATCAGTTCTTCAGTCACTGGATAGATCTGATGGTTCTTCACCAAAATACCTAAATATCTCTGTATTTGAGAACAGGAGCTCTGGGACATCATCCAAAAGCCATTAGGTCCTGGAAGATCCTGTTTATTTCAAGCTTGAATAGGTCTTTAATAGGACATGTCGTTTTAGTGCCATGGTGTTGATGAGGCAGGGCAAGAAGCTGAGCTGTTTCAGATTAGTCAGGGCAGCTTATGGCCTTTATGCTTCAAAGCATATGTTCAGTTGCCAAATAAACAGGACAACTCTTTTTAATTTTTTTAAATTTTTTTTTTGCTACTGGCCAAGCTGCCAGGAAGAAATAGTGATGTAAGTTGAGAATGGGAAAGTTATTACCACAGATACTTTTGAGTAATAAGATAATGTCCATCTTTCAAAAACAAAAACAAAAAAAAGAGAGACCTTAGCTGTTTTCTAATACTAAATGCCAAGAACAAAGCTTGGTTAGTGTTTGCAATAAATCTTTCCTTTTTTGTACTAAGTATCTGAGTAACTATTCTATTAAACATTGGATGAATAGCAGCACAAGTAACCTCAGGCAGATACCATTTAAACAACAACCTTGTTAGTCAGAAAGTGGCAATACTTTCTTCCTGGTCTGAGATACATCCATACTGCTTATAGCTGCATGGACAAGTTACTTAAATTGTTTAGTCAAAAATCCCAGATGATAAAGAAATGCTGTGAAATGTATTTTCTTGAACACAGTTACTTTGTTTAAAAGTGTTCTTATGCGTGCCACACAATAGAATTAGCACCTTGCACTCATCCAGCATGTTTCCCATGCTTTGCTTATGTGGCAAGGACTGATCAACCCATGTGCTCCTTCCCCCCTGCTGAACTCAGCAAATGCTCTGTGCAGAACTCCGGCAGATGGACTATTATCTTCCAATGACACATATTCTCTTATGCACCATTTTATAGCTTGTGCTTGTTGGGTTTTTATTTTAATAGAAGTGCAAATAAAGAGATTATCCATGTAGTTCAGCTCTTCACTTCAAAAAGGTGAAAGGTGTCAAGAAAAATAAATAACTAAAAAGAAGATGAGAACAAGTACCTTGATTTCAGTGAGACCATGAGAGATTTATGCCTGCTAATGTATACTTTTTGTCTGTAGTAACCCAAGATAAAGAATCGTTTAAAAATAAGGAACACTGTTTTATATTCTATTCAAATATTTTTTTCTTAGTATGACTTAAAGTCCTGAGCTGTAATCAAATCACTTTGCTGTATGTACTGAATTGCATTCTGCCAGTCCTTTTTTTGGGGGTCTCTGAGATGTGGATTAAGCTCACTGTAACACAAAGATCTTAATAATTAATAAAAGCAATGAAATGCTACTTAAAAAACACTATATATAAGTCCTATTCAGGATAGAACTTAAACTGTAGTCAGCATGCTTATTTCTGTGGTCAAATTTAAGTGCACTTTTCAAGGAAAGGATAAAAATGCTAGGGAAATGTTTGCAGTAGATGTAAACCAGAGATTTGGAAGATAGTAGTAGCTAATGAAGACTTGAATAGGAATATAAGGAAAAAAACAAACATGCAGTCTTCAGCTTTAGAGAATCTTACCTCAGATATGCCAAAAAGGTAATAATTCAAATTTGCATGCATCTCTGTCACTCAGAATATTTTGAAGTATTTAAAGCGATCTTCTGTTTGAAAACAGAAAAAACCCCAATGTGAAATAAGTTCCTGAAAATTCCAAACGCTATTGTTTGAAATAATGTCTTCGAGAATACAGCAAAAATGGATTAGGCATCTCTTAATTAAAGAAGACTTTGAGTGAAATTATGCTTTGACTCTGGGTTTTGTGATAGCAGGGCTGTGGGCCAGGATAGAGGTTTGGGAGCTTAGTAGTTCTGACAGCTCTCTAGTAGCTACTGTAAGCTCTGATTCATTCGACTTTGCTAGTAGGGATGTACTTTCATAACTTGATGTTAAAAAAGTAGTCCTATAATTGGCAGCATCAATTGTCTGGGAACTGAGAGGGAGGAATTTTAAATACAACTCTTCAGGCTTAAAGGATACTTGATGTTTATTCAGTTTTAAGAGATACATTTATTCTAATATTGTTGAAGATTCATTTCTTTTTTATATGCTTATTTTTGGAGGTTCAGGGTGTTCAAGGTATGAGCTAAAAGCTTTCAGTTTCAATTGCCACCAGGTATTCTGCTTTTGAGAGGTGTGGAAATTTACTTGGAGGCTAAGACTTACATGTATGTCTCTTGATTTCAAAGATAGTAGTAACTTTTTTGATGTTTAACCACTAAAGTCATCCAGTCTAGTGTCTTAAAGTCAGGGAGTACAAGGACACACAAAAGAAAAAGTCTTTGTTTTTCTTTTCAGAAAAGCCCCGTGAATTCTGCATAGTTGAGAGAAACAGCATTTATTGTAAAACAGCTTCTCAGGTGCTCCTCAGCATGGTGTGTGGCTGCAGCAAGAGCAGGAGAGAGGATCTGGCACCCTTTCCCTTTCTCTCAGCTGTCAAAATCCTCCTACATTCTGATGTTTACACCAGAACTCTAACATATACTCACCAATCACTTGGCCTCTGCAGCATATGTCCTTCTGTGTAGTATGGAGTGTTCTTGGCTTACAAAGTCTTTTCATGTTTGAAGCAGAAGTACCAGCTTTTCTACCTTTCTAGAACAATTATGACAGCTTTAAAACTCTGCAAGAATGACTGCAAGAATGCAAAAGATAATCCAGCCTGAATCAGTGATAATCCCTGTGTGTACAGAAAAAGAAAAAAAAAAGGCCTGTTTAAAAATCAAAATCTTTGTTAAAATGATATAAAAGGACAGTTTGAAGCAAAAAAAAAAAAGTTAAGGCTTTCTGCATTTCATGTGACATACAGCAGTGTAATAGTGGTGTTACAAGAATCAAGTGATTTAGTTATAAAAGTAGTAACTGACCTTTCATTTATTTCAATTTCTTCTTTTTATGCTCTGAAAAAAATAAGGAAATGAGGAAATGTGAAGAAAAATCAAGAAGGTTGCACAATTTGTTTTGAGTTTATTTTTTACTCTCTCATGATGAATATAGTTCTGCATTTCTTCTAAACTCAGAGTTATATTAAAGGTTGGATGAAGTGCATCTACATATATCAGCTATAAAATATTAGAATTTATTAGAAGACTTTTCCTATATAGAAGGTTCTTAAGTCCTTGTTTTTGACAGGTTAAAACCCTAGAGGACTTTTTTTCTTCTTTTCCCAGGATCTGCACTGATTTTACATTGAAACTCGGTATTGGTTGAATAGGGAGGTAAAGATAGCAAGAGAGTATGACATGTCAGAAATTATGATTGTCAGATTGCTAGATTCCCTTGTACACCCACCTTGTTAGGGATGATTATATTATGCTTTTCAGACCATTACACCAATAACCAACAAGGAGTTGGTCTTCTTGTAGTAGCTCATTGACTGAGCTGCAGCATTCCCATAATGGAAGGGAGCAGAAAAGACGCAAAGGCAGATAAGTTGACATAAAGACTCAGAAAATCTTCCATTGGTTTCATTAGTCCTAGAAAACTATCTCTGTCCATGAAAATGGTCAGTGTTAGTTTAAGACCATAATTTTCTCTGAATTCAAACCAAACATAATTTGAACAGGTTATTTAGGGGTAAGTAACAGTCTTCTGGCCCCAGTCCTGCCAGTTATTCTTCTGGGAGTTGCACAAGTATGTATGTTTTCAAGATACCCAATTTTGATTCACTGGCTACATTAAAATTTATTTTGCTTATCTATTACTGAGTTAGCTAAAAGCACAATACAAAGCTTATTTTTTTAATACCTTGTGTTTGATGTGATAGCTGTATAATCGGTTTCTCCAACTAGTGACTTTCTTAGTGAAATTTGGCCTGCAGATCTTGGATCATAGCAGTCAATGCCATGAAACTTAAAATTTTTCAGGTTTTAAGAGGGTACAGAATTTTCCATTGTTTCACCTCAAGCTTGTACACACTAAAGCAAAAAAGTGCTGTTCACAGAAATACCATGAAAAACATTCTCAGTGAGAAGGTTCACATAGTGAGGGCAGAGTTTCTCTTTCTGGCAAATTATCTACAGAAGACTTCACTGCTTATCAGTTTGTGAGGGATTCCAATTCAACTCATCTGTTCTGGAGTTGCATTTTGCTGCCAATCATTCTGACACTTGTTATATGCTGCAGACTATCAGCCTGCAGATCACTTATGAGGTCATCCCCTGTGCACAGTGCCTCCAGTATTTGCTATTTGCAGTCTTATGGTTACCATGTTAGGTAACGTGATAATTTTCTGTGATTTAGATTTATATAAATGCAAAAGATTGAACATAGTGTCTGTTCCTGGAAAAGTATATAGCAATGCTTCCTATTGGCTTGAATAGGAATACAATTAAGTCAATTAACTACAATCAATGAAAAATTATAAAGGCAATAAAATGGTTTGGGAAAGGCTCTTCTGTGAGCTCAACTGTAGTACTATGGAGAAATACTGTGCACATACCTAGTATAAAATCAGGATGATAGGAACTCTTAGGGTTTCAATATTTTTTTTTAATGTCTAGTTTTGTTAGGTTTATTCATTTATTGTTTTTAATATTTTGTTGAAAACTCAATCAGGGATTAGGTCTCTGTGTGAATACCAAACAAAATGATATTTGATGCCTTCAAAGTCTGACCACGTATCAGGAAACTTCCCCATCAGAGATAAAAGAAGATGATGATAGGCAGCATGTTAACATTCTAACTTTGTAATGGTTTCAGAACAAAGAAAAAAATTTTGTAAAAGCTCATAAAGGAGAATAATAAGGTAGTTCTACATGTGCTTACGAGGAAGTCTTCGCAAATCTGAAAAGCAAAGCAGGGGGAAAAGAAACAGATTTTTTTAAATAGAGTAAGAGGATGGAGGCTTGGATGTAACCAGTGGCAGAATTCACTCTTTGTAGCTGATGAGAGAGAAATGGTTTTGATATTTGAGTCAACAGTGAGAGAAAAGACAAGTAGGATGGAGTGAAACTGATGCCCCTGAGCAATGTGCTGGAAACAAAGATCCTTGCTACAGTGTTATGCACAGAGAGAGCAGAGCAAGATCACGTGCATCTAGGCCAGGAAAAAAGTATAGTACTCTGATTGAAATTTCAAATGACGGAGACTTTTAAAATTTTTATATGAATGTGCAGGTGAAAAGACAAAAAATATGTGAGATAATATGCAGTGAGAATCTGTAAGGGTAAAGCTAAGTAAGTGCTTAGGGTTTTGCAGGGTACTCTCTGGTTTAACATCTTAATTAATGATTTCAAAGAATTAAATGACATGTTAATGAAATTCATAGATAACAGAAGTTGACAGGAAATGAAAACATATTTAGGAGAGAGAAGGAATGCAAAGACTGAAAGAACTGGTTCGTGAGAAAATATGTAAATACAAGTGTACTAAGCAGGACTAAGTGCTGGGGTATTAGAAAGAAGGCCAGTGATCATTAAAAACTGAATATCTGTAAGGCAAGCAAGATATGTGACACAAGTGTGGAAAAGATTCAGAGGTCTAATTTGAGAGTTGTTACAGATTGCCAATGCTAGGTTATAAAAACTTTGGTGCAACATTGTTGGTATTAAAGGAATAAATTTTCTTTGAGATATTTGAAGTTGCCTGATTAAAGAACAACTGCTGTAATTTATAACAGGTTTTATATGTTTTTACACCACATAATTAATCTACCAACAAAGGAGTACTTTAATGTCATGCAGTGGACAGTCATTGTATGAGACCTAGTGCTTATAAACAACCCTGCATGTGAGTGTTCCTAAAATGGATCAGTTTGGTGGATTACATAAGGAATACATACAAGAGGAAATGTGAATAATTATGTGTTAGTTTCACTGTCTAGTTAAACTAAGTGGATTAAACAGTTCTAGAATTTAAAAATTAAGAGGAGTTAGAATTTCCTTAATCATATATGCAAAAGATACTTAAGGGAAAATATTTAATAAGAAATAGTTGAAGTTCTCAAGTGATAAGTTGATAAATAAAAGCTCTGTTTTGTTTTTTAATTAGTCAATATTGGAATTAAGAACACACGAGTAGTGTGAGAATTGCCAAATATCAAGCCAAGCTACATCATACAAAGAGTAATCAAAATAAAAGATCTTTATCTATGCAAAATTGAAAATAAAAAGGGAAGAAAAAGGCTCTTTATTCTAGGAATAGACAGATATTTAAAATGTCTCTTTTTGCCTCACATTTTAGATGAAAATTTCGTCAAAACTTTCAGTAATGACAGTGGTGTTTAATATGGAAAAAATAATGAAAATGAGGACATGGAAATGTGACTTACTGCTTCACAGAAGAAAAAAAAGCTTAAAAAATTCTATGTGATCCAAATGGGGGAGATTAGATAGTGTTCATTCCAGGATTTTGCAAGAACCACATTTGAAACCATCGATCCATTCAATTAACCTATCCTTAGTCAACCTTTCCCAGCAGATACCATATACTCAGACAATGGTACTAAAAGCTACACTTTAATTTATTGGGAGACATTAAGTGATTTGGGATAGTGGGTTCATCTCACCTTTGTAGTATGTAGTATTTCCTCTTTAGAGAAAATTTCTGTGGAAATTATGATGAAATGTATGAAGGCAATTAGAAATGGGACATAGCACAACATGTTTTTAATTGCAATTTTTCTTTGATAATTTTCGAGGCAAATGGCATGCAGTAAAGCTCATCTATTTAGACTTTAGTTAAATACTTGATTCAGTGCCAAAGAGTAAATTAAAAATAGTATTGTTACAAGAATTTTAATGTCTTGCAAGGAAATTACTAAACGGGGGAAAATCATGAGTGATATTAAAATAGATAAGATACCCTGAAGGGGAAGGGGGTTATGGTGGGAGACTTGAGGCATTGGTTTGTAAGTGTTCTTGTTTAGTATTTTTTTTAATAACCTTGGTCTAAAAGGTAGGAGAATGCCATTGGTTTTGTCTGTGGTACATGCTATGAAGTTTTTTGTCAATTCAAAGGAAAACTGCCATAGGAAAAATAAATAGTTAAAAAAATAATCAAAGGTGTAAATAATAAAAATAGGAACATAGAGTTAAATTCAGCACTGCAGCGGATAGTAAATATTTAGGACTGTTAAAAATTTGTACAATAAACTAAGAGATATTCAGTAGGTGAAAGGGAGAAAAAGTTGAGTATATTAGATGACTGAATCATCAAAATCATTCAGATGTGAAGGAAGTAAACTCAGCTGAGGGGTTGGCTCTGAAAATGAAAAAATGCTAATGTGTAAGGAAGTATTAAGACCTCTGAAAAGCTTTGTAAAATTGAGATTACTAAGTCTAAGAAAGAAATGAATCCGCAGTGTAACTAATGAATGAAAGCATCTCAGAAGAATCAAGCAGGGGTAAAACATAACATAGTAGAAAATACCAAGGAGCTGAAAAAAACTAAAGCTGTGAGTATGCATGGTTGTTTCTTATAAATCCACAGAAAGTATGAATGCAGGAAAGGAGGAAATTACAAAGTTAGAAGAATTATTTTACACTGGAAATGAATAGATTTCTAACCATGGCAGGTTTGTGTTTAAGGCTTTCTATCAGAAATAGAAAAATAAGAAACTAACTGCTTTTAAGATAATACCTATTTACTTCACAACATGAATTACATAGACTAGGACTATATTAAAGTCAGTGAGCCATAAATTGTTTCTCAGTCCAATGATTCTTTCATAACCAGAGGGAACCACAATGCAGGTATCTGAAAGATATTTCATTTTTCCTTTCCATTATTGTTTTTAATGTGGTGCATAGTGGCAACATTACTGTAAAAGTGTTGGAATACAATATCAGAAAAGATAAAATTCCTCTCTTGCTTTTGGCTCTGAGATTGTTCTTTGACAAAAGTGATGGTAGCCTCATCTCTTGGGTCATTTAAAACCTGATTCAGTATGCTACTGAAGGAAAATACTGTAGGGAACAAACTGACAGTGAAAGGATGAGATTTAATAAGTAGTTTTCCCCCACCCTGCTTCCTGGAGTGCCAGCCCTTCTGCTGTTCTTCACTCTGATGTGGCATCTCCAGGTCTGCATGCAGCACGGCTGCCCTTCTGAATGCACAGATTAGCAAAGTAGCTAGTGCAAATGTTCAGTAGGCATTTTCAGATTTAAGTCGCTTTCTATTTCACTTTTTTCTTTTAATTACAACAACCGCTCGCCCGTAAATTGTGCATACCCTTTGATTGTTAATGGGAGATTTAATTTTCTGGTTGAATATTCTGTTGAATATTCATTCTGATTGAATATTTGACTCAAAGAAACTAGCAGTTTCTGGAAAATAGTAGCACATATCCAAGAACTATACAGAAAAATATAGAACTACAGAAGTATTTTCTTCCTTTTTTTTTTTTTTTAATGTATGAAACCAAAAAAGACAAACTTGTCTGTGATAAATAAGTACATTCAGTTTTCTGTGCGAAACTTTACTTGCAAATAAAAGCAAGATATCTTCTAAGACTTTTGTAAATGTAATCAGTGTTGCTTTGGGAGTAGAGCAGAAAACTCTCCAGACTGCTCCATCAGAAATATATGCACTAAGTCTCACAGAGAAAACAGTATTTAAACAACAAAGTATTTCACAACTGTAGACTTGTGGAGTTGTTGTCTTATAGGTAAAGATGGAGTTTTTTCAAGTTCCAACTTACAAGCAGAGCATTCAACATTCACAGAACCTTTTAGACTTAACACTGTTTCATCTGAAGCCAACCAGTCCATATGTACGTTTCAGCTTTCAGAAACATTTACACAGTTGATAGCAATTCTGCGCTGGGATTGAAAAGCAAGCAAATAGTAACCTCGCAGTATTACTTATTATCAGACCCTTTTCCTGAATTCGCACACAATTGCTCAAGGTCTTACAATTATTTCTTTTTTTTTTTTAATGTATGTCCTTGTATAGATTAACCAAGTTAACAGTTTGCACTAAGATTAAATTCTTGCTCTGAAGATCCAATTTTACAAGAGAAAATAAATTAATTGTAAAATTTTGTTAATATTAGTAGGCAGAAGAAAATTTTGCCTCTCAGGTCCAGCACCAAACCACTGAAATTGCCTAGTTTAATTCTCCAGATGTTAATTACAAATCTGGCACAAAATTAAAGCAAAACCTAATTTTTGCTTTTACTGTACCTGTTACAAAGGCAAAACTCCTTTCTAGCTTGAACAGAGTGTTGCAGTTTTAAGTGTTACTCTAGATTTGTGTTTAAAGTCTATACTTTTTTTTTAGAGAGGTATAATATCACAGTGCTGATTTTTATGTCCTTTACAGAGAACTGAGGTGTTCGTTGAGGTCAACAGGAAACAGTAGAGCTGCTATTATTTAGGAGCACCATATTCAGTAAGACCGAGTTGCTAGGCAAAGTATTGTTAGGTGTACTATAAATTTAACAATAACATGTTATTACATGTGTAAATTGCCCAGAAATTCTCCATTTAATAAGTACATCATGTTAGTTGACACACAATTATGTTAATGCAATAGAATTGAAGAGCAATTTAAATGTAATTATCGTTTCAGGGCTTAAAAGATAAATTGTACAGAACATGGAACTTGTTCTCATAGGGTATGTCTGAAATACCATCTTACTGGTTTACCTTTGAAATTCATTTTTTCAAATGGAATAGAATAAGAGCAATTTGTAAATCAAAATGCAATCATGCTGCTCAGTGGTTCGGTTCCAAGTTTAGACTTGCACAATTCAGAAGATCAGAAAACATGTCCATAACTGCGGTTCAAAATAATCATGTGTGTATCATGGCTTTAGTTTTTTTGTTTGATTAATGCATAGTCTAACAATAAATTATAAATAAATTATCTGCATTTGTAACCCTATATTAAATTTCTTATCGAGCTTACTTCAATATTTAAATGTCTATCTGTCTGTCTATATATGCATATTCATGTCTTTGAACTTTAGAGTTAAGAGTCATTCACTGAGTCTTAATAATGTAAGTTATGGGGAAAAAAACAATAATGATTGTGAGTTATTTATTGATTTCACTAGATCCTTATTGTTTCATGTTAGTATTTAGAAATTTTGTTATGGATATAATTATTATATGTATTTATTTTTTACATTATGTTCTGTATTTAAAACTCATCTCTTCCCTATTAAAATATCTTAATAAACTTTTTTTTATTTTTCCATGTACATTTTTATCAGATACAGTGTGGCTATGTTTAGAGTGCTGTAATTCTTAATTTTTTTTGTTTATTTATTTAATGAATAACAGCATAGATTCTCAATCCTAGGACCATATGATAGTTCTTTTACATAGAAATAGATAATTATGGTCAGTCTTCAAAGGCCACTTTAATTCCATTTGATGACTTTGCTGGTAGTTGATGAGTTTGCTAGTAGTGAAACAATGGTTTCACTAATTTTTGTTGAATGGGTACAAGGGTTTTTTCATGATTGTTTTCCTTGAGGAATACATTTCTTTTCCACAGTATTCTTGTTCTTAGGAATACATTATTTTATGTTCTGCTTAACTTTTTCCTTTCATAGCCACTGGCTATTACTCCTCCCTCCTGTGTTCACATATCCATATTTTTATATTGTTAGCTTGAATGTATTTATAGACTGAAATAATTTTTCTTCTTGAAGGTTATAAATTTAGGTTTTTCACTCTTAGCTTTTTTGTCTCGTACTCTTCACTCAATAATTTCTTTTTGCTATTCCTCTTCATATTTCTTCATGTGCTTCTATGTCTTTACACTGAAGAGCCAAAAATACAAGATTTGTGAAGCAAGAGTGAACAAGGAAAAGTACACACAAAGTTATAGTTATGAAGACACACCCTCGGCCAGTGAAGACCTAAAACTTATTCTTTTTATGGAGTCCTAGAATTATTTACCTGATCTGTTTTAGTAATAAAATCCTCTGCACAGCCTGAATAGAGTCATGATCTCCCCACATTTTCTGTCTGTCATCAGGTGTACAGTTCCTGGATTAGTGATTAGGCTGCTATATTTTGAGGTGAGGGCTGCCACCAAATCCAGTTATTTTATCCTTCCTGCCATATTTTTTTATGAGAAATGGTAATGAACTGCTGTAGTTTGTGTTGAATTCTTGGGTATTTACACCTTGAATTCTCACATAGGACCAGGCACTTCATGGGATTTGGGCACCTGGTTTGTAAGTCTGAAAAGGACCGGTCAAAGATCAGAGCACAGATTTGCTAATCTTTGCAAAAGTTATTAAGGCACTCAGTATACATCACATAGAAATTCAGCTGTCTGGGCAATTTTATTCAAGAAAGTATAGGCACTTTTAGCCTTGGTTTTGTTTTGGTTTGGGTTTTTGTTTGGTTTTGGGGGGTTTTTTGTTTTGCTGTTTTGGAGGTGTTTGTTTGTTTGTTTTTTTTGAGGGGTGTGTGTGTTATGCTTTTAGACTTAGAGTTAAAATTAATCTAGCCTTTTAGAAGCCTGATATTAACTTTCACCATTCATCAAAACTTTAGGTGTCTGTCTCAGGTGTCAGTATACTCCAAAGTTAACTAACATCTGTAGCTTCCAGAATGACTACTTAAATTCCTTAAAAAGCAGGTGACAAGAGGCCAATGCCTCTGAAGACCTACAGCACTGGTAATGATGCTTTAGCCTCTGTAATACATGTGTTTTGGTCAGGCACTTGACAGGGAGTTCTTACATTCAGGATATCACCAAATGGCCCTGCTCCAGGTACTGCACTTTTGGAGATCACCAAAGGCTATATGCAGCTTAGAAAGAATGCTGGCTGTTTTCTGGATCAGTGCTTAACCACTAAGCTGTTAAACAGGTGGTAAGCTCCATTTTATTGGAATTTAAACAGGAATAACATCTAGTTGCTTGATTCTGGATCATAATGCAGCCCTTGGTAAGAAATGTCATCTCCCCTGCCTTTTGAGGCAATTTTGAGCATGCACAGATGAGTAAACAGGGTAAGCCAACTTGTGTACTATAACCACCTTCAGAATTAATCTGCTGGAAAGAGGATTTGTTGAAATTTGGTTTGGAGGCCACATGTGGACTTAGGCAAAAGAAAATCTAGCTTTTGCTGCCAAGTCAGCAAAGTGGTACCCTAAACATTTTTCCTTGAAATTCCTCAAACATCTCTGGATATTTTACTTTCTCCCACTACACATGGACAAGGTAAAGGAGCAGTGTAAGGGCCATTCCACAACTGAAAAAGCTGCATTGGTTTCTACAGCCTTCAAAAAACTGCATATAAACACAATGAAAGAATCCAAATTTTTATTATTCTGAAATCAGAATACTAAGCAAGGTCTTAATTTAGGAAAAAGAAAAATATTTATAATTGTGTGAAGCTGTACTATGATAAGTGTTTCGAAAGTCTAGAAACTTTGGTCAATATCCTCAGCCCGATATTAAGGCTGCTTTGCTCTATTTTGTTTTAAAAAGTCATTTGCAGCGCATGTTGTTTGGCAAATAGAGACACTGTTTTGTGTGTTACATTCTTGTACACTTTTTTAAGCAGCAGGGATCTCTGGATGTCAGAATGGTCTATAAGCTTAAGTGTTCTTCACTAGGGGCACTGGCATTACTCCAGCCATCTGTTGTAGAATAAATTCTATCCAGCATGACTTTTAAAAATCAGCATGCTTTTTGCAGTTTTGTTTATGTTTGACTGAATATTTTATTTGAAAAGTGACCATCATTATGTATTGGCCAAACAGCACAGGCTACCATTCTCCTCAAGAAAGTTTGGTCTGATTCAGGTTTTTTGTTGTAGTAGATGTAAAAATGAAGTTTAATAATGAACTTTTACAGAATTAGAAATGTATTCCGAATTTGTTATCAAAAGGGTAAGAGGAGGGAGAGTGTAACACAGGCAATCCAAAAGCAATTTAATTATCCCAGTGTCTCAGTAAAGCTCATTCAAATGGCAGAGCATCTTTTAAGCGATATAAATTAATGTTGTACATGAAGTTTTGAAGTCTGTCTGAAGTGCAAACCTTGTCTTGATCTGCTAAGTATGGCTTCCTGAAGCATAAAATTGCCTACATAAAGTGTGCTTGAAAAGTCACTTAGAGAAATTTACCATCTTAACAAGAAAACATACAGGAATAAGAATTTAAAAAATAGGACAACTTCACAATGGAAACTAAGACTAATGGAGGGAAAATAGATGGCCACGGGGATTGTTTATACAGTGTGGGAAGGGGAGGAGGAATGAAATGGCAGTGATATAATTTTGCAAGTGTTCGTCCCTCCTGGACTCTGAACAAGAGGCATTTGCCCCTAGCTGACAAGTTTAAAAAGCCTACTGGCATACTTTAATACTTCTTAAAGCATTATCATCCTTCCTTACACAACAGTTACAGTTTCAAAAGCAGAAGAAAACCTGCACATAAGGTAACTTCAGTTCTCTGATGGAATTCCTTTATGTAGCTTATATGTACAAAATATAGTGTGATGTATTTGATGCAGTAAAGGGTATCTAAAACTCACATTTACTTCATACATGCATTTTCCATATTTTTTTTATTTCTTACATTATTTTTCCTAATACATTATTTTCCTTAAATGATACTCTAGATATGCAAAACTACGATGGCTTAGTAAAGAGGAAGGACATTAAATTAGTGGCTTCACTGGGGGGAAGTCTGCAAGATTGCAAGGGAATTTAATATCTATCAGTTTTATTCTGATCTCTGTGATGGCCACAGCTTACCTTCATATGCACCCTTCAGTGAATATGTGACTCAGAACCATCACAGCATAATCTTGCCTTTTCCTCTGGTCTTGCTGGGAGCTCTGGGGGAGGGAACATACAGAGTGTATATGAAGACTCTGGGTTGCCATTAGTACCTGGACTTATTGCTGGACAATCAGAAGCTCATAAAGGACAGGACCAGGATCAAGGCTATTGTGACAGTGGTGGTTTAAGGACAGTGATTTAGATGACCTGGCCAGCACTACAGCGGGTCAGATTTAATGTCTACATATCAATCCTTTCACTTCAGGTCAGAGAAGTCGTGTCAAAACTCCTGGGCTTTCATGGAAGTAGCAGTGTGTCACAAAGAAATCTGGGCTGTAAGTGTCAATGCAGCAGTGGGCTCAAGGATGTTTCAATTGATCTTCTGTGCTTGCTAAAGCAGTGGGTTAGACGTGCTTTAAAAAACTCTGAGATAGGGATTAGGAATATTTTGGTTACCCTTTTTCAAACCTATGCATTAAAAAAAAAGAAAAGAAAAAAATTTTATGGATTGAGAAATTATTTCTGAAACACTTGACTGAGGGTTTACCAAAGTTTCATCGACACAAAAGTGCAATTACACAATTACCTTATTTCAAAAGAGATTATTGAAAATTTGTCATTTTGACTTTATATAAAGTGTATATTGGAGAAAAACACTATATGTTGATCTCAGAAAGAATCAGAATTGAAAACTGTTTCCATGGTGTGTCACTCCAAACTATTAAAAGGGGGTTTTTTTCACTGTGAGGTATTTTCTTCATCAGAGAATGCAAAAAAAAAGATAGAAAATCTGTTTTCTTCAAAAGAAGCATAAGACAACAGACTTTTTTCTGTTCCTTTTTCTTATGTAAAGTTAATTTTGTTGCTCCATTTTCTGGAAGAGCAGAGACAATAATATCCACAGTATGAGAATTACAATTATCCGCATTCTTGCAGTTCTGCAAGTTGTTAGAGTGATCTGTATCCAGAGAAGTAATCTATAAAACCCATTCAGAAAATCTTTTTCCAAAAGAGCTATTTCAAATTGAGAAACTTCAGTCTGTCAGGAAAAGCACTGCAAAATTATCTAATTGTTATGCCAGAGATTTCTTTTTCTGTCAGCTCTTTCATCAGTTAGTGAGGTTGCTTTTTCCTTTTGTTTGTAACAGTAATGTTTTCAATCTCTTCTTGTCTTTTCTCCTTGAAGAATAATACTCATCTACAGTTTGACCTTTTGCCAAAGAGCTTTGTAGTCTATAAACCCTTTTCTCTCCCTGCTACTTTCTCCAGAGTGATAGCTCTCCTGGAAATGTATTGCTTCCTTCCCAAGCTATCAGGACTAAGCCAGTCAGGGACCCCACTCATTACTAAGACATATGGAAGGTGCTGCAGACATTTAAACTGGAACATGCTTCACCCGATTGACAGTTTCTTGGTTTGGCATGTGGGAATGTTCTTTGATTTATCTCATTCAAAGTTCTGCCTCTGGCACTGGCTTATAAAACGCGATGCCAAAAAAGAGATCATATGCATGGCACCTGAACAATTGGGTTATTCTGACTGAAGTAGGATGAATTGATTCTTTCAACTTGATTGTGAATATTTTTTAAAATAGTTTTTGTAACTGGTTCACCTATGACTGCAGCATGCAGTTTCTTTGGACTTCCTTTGTCTGAAATAAAAAAGATGGAGAGCTGGACTTATGTGGTGAAATAGGGTATTATGGAGAAAGTCAGATATGAGATAGAGGATAAGATTGAAACAGAGCCTGTCCTGCATGCAAGGCACAAGGAGTGCAGCATCCTTGACAGGGTACTTTGTGGTAACATTTTTGGTATAAAAAGCACTTTTGGTCAATTACACTGGATAGATCTAGTATGTTGAAAATCATCACAGTTGAGAAGTTTAATAAAGGGTGCATCCAGATTTCTTTTTACATTTAACGTTACAAGGCTTTATCTGTAATAAAATATATGACTGGAACAAAAATGTTGTTAGCTGTCCGTATTTGAAAACATTCACAATTTCATACAGCTGCATTTTAAAATATATCAAAACCACACTAATAATTTCTGAGCATTGCACAGGGTAATCACATATGGATTTTTCTGATTGCAAATTGAAGGTTGCTTTATGTTTACATACAAATCTGATTTTGATTTTGGTTTTTTTTTCTGTTATTTAATCTTGTCGCTTGGGACCTTTATGAGATAATATGGTGTCATGTTTTTAAATGTCAGAGCCAGAGGTATTTTATTTTAGCTGGAGGTTTTTTGTTGTTTTTTTCTTGTTTGGTTGGTTTGTTGTGGGTTTTTTCAGGGGCAGAGAGTGATGGGCTTAGGACTTGACTAATTAAAAGTGATTTGTTTTCATGATCTGGATGAAGTGGTTTTGCCAGATGCCTAAGATACCTCTGAGATTCAGGCAGAAATTTGTCGCATCATCCAGGAAATACTTATCAAAACACAGCTTGGATCTCTGGCGGCACTGAGGGTATCGTTTGATAAGTGAGTCCTATTTTCTTGTCCGCACACCAGTCCTTTGTAGCAAAGGGCATTTATTAAGGAAACAGATGGGGAAACATCAGTTATCTTTTGTGCCTTCTGTTTTCTATAAAGGCCAGCAAGACAAGGCAAGCTCAACCAAAATAATTGAAGTCTTCGTAGAATAAGTCAGGTAAGTCAGGGTAGAATAGATTCACTACAGCTCCAGCAGCACTATAGTTCCTGATAAAAGAAAAAAATGTTTTTCATGTTGATTAGTAACAGAGCTCAAATTTTGAAAACCCACAGAACTTGTTTTTAAAAGCAATTTTAGTCCATGAAATTACTTGTACTAATAGCTGGTGTGCTATGTATACATGTACCTGGTATAAACCAGTTAAAGATTTTTTTAAAAATGGAGAGCCTCAGAGGTGCTGAACTACCAACTGCAGTTTTTATGAATTTCTGCAGAAATGGTCAATAATTAGAGAAATCCTAGAAAAGTTATCTTTAATCAGAATCATAATTGTTCAGAACAATATTTCTTGTCCAATAAATAGCAGTAACTCAGGTCAAATATGTTTAGATGTTCTAACTCCCCTTCCTCAATAGAACAGGGGCAAAAAATAAGATGAAAAATCTTGTGGACCAAGATAAAGGCAGGGAGATCGCTCATTATTGTCAAGGAGAAAACAGGCACAATTTGGGAAAAAAATAGCTTGATTTATTGGCAATTGAAGTGGATTTGAATGGTGGAATGGTACATTTTTTAACTGATAGTGTTGAGTTAAAGAAATAAAAAGGTAATCACCAAAACCTGAAGGGGTTTCTCATAAAAATCCTTCTGAATAAAGTACAAGGAAAGTAAATAGTCCCAGTTTAATATGACTTCTATAACAGTCTCTGTTATATACATGCATGGAATTACAATAGTTTAATCAGATTTAGTAATGAAGTGCATCCCTAGCAGGTATTGCACAGTCACACAAACTTGTATTGGGCAAAATTCTATAAAACAAGCTCTGAAAGGGCAGCATGGGGCTCTACATAAAGCCACCACTAAGGACAGAGCAAGGAGCACAGTGACATGAAGGCACACCATAAGTTAAGAAACACATTGAAAATGAAAAATAACACATTAACACACACCATCAAATCATAAATCTTTCTGAGTCTTAACATTATCTCAAATATTTGAGCAAAAAAATAGTAATAATATTATTCTACAGTGTGCACGTATTGTTTCATATTGACTATGTTGAGATATCTGATGATGTTATCCCTCAGACAGTATTATTAGGCATCCTGCTATGGTACTCATAATACAGAATAATATAACATAGAATAACATAATATAATATAGAATAATATACATGTAGAATTCTTTTTTTACATTGCCTGTGTTAATGAACCAAATGGGTAAAAAACCACAGAGATAAGAAGTGCAAATTTGTAAGCCCGTATTATACATGTACATAAGTAATCTTGTTTGCAAATACTTTCAGCCTCGTTCAGCTTGCATCCATCCTTGTTGTCTTTACATAGCAGGAAGAGAAGGTTGATTCACTGCCTTATTACTTTCTATGTCCAGATCTGTGTTGTTTTCAATCATCACCTGTTTGCCATTGGTATCACTCTTGCTTTCCAAGGCAATGAAATTATTGTATCATTGCTACAATAATGCAGTTTATCTATGCAACTTCATTTTACTTGTATTTTCTGTTATCTGTAGTCACTTCCCTTTGTGGATAGACAAGAAAGTGCTGTAATAGTGATTGGAGGTCTCTTAAGAATAATCTTTCTTATTTCAGTTTTTTTGTTCATCTAAGGAGGTATGTATTATGTAACATAATGTATTTTTATGAAGTCAGGGAGACTAGAACTCATAGCTACCTGAATCTCAAGGAAACTCTGCAAAGTTCCAGGAAACTCCTTTATCCAACCTATTTGCCATCATCATAAGCATAAAACTTAATTCATGTTCATTCATGTTCTGTGGCCCACAGCAAACAGATTGCTAGTTTAGGTATGGAAAGCCTCAAGTTTTAGATTACTTATCTGGGAAGACTTGCAAGGATGGTTATCTGCAAAGTCTTGTGTGTCTTGTCCACGACTCATTATTTCAGTTGTGTCTTGCCTTTTCAAAGCAGATCTTGAATTGCTTATGTTTAGAGACAGTTATTCATCAGTACCCAAAATTATTGTGCTTTTCCACTTGTACCAGACTCACCTTCCATTTTATAACTTAGCAAGGTGCAGCTTTTTTACTGGCCAACACTTGGTAGGTGGCTGATGAAGCATGCAGTGGAGTTTTCCATCTGCCTTTCTATTCTTCCTATCCAAGCTTCATAGCGTATATATTTTCTCCTCAAATATTACACTTTAAGCTTACAAAAGAATTTTTATGTCTTGTGCTACAGCTTGCATGGTGTGGCACTAATCTGCCATATCTGAGTAATATTTTTGCATTTGAAAATAGACTTGATTTGTTCTTACTACAGTGGCAGTTATTCAGTGGGGGTATATCCTGCAAGACTTACCAGATGTGTCACCTCTTGGTGCTACGCTAGCTAGTGCTCATCCCATTAAGGAGCTAATTAAAACAAGGAAGTTTTCATATTTTGCATGTTTTTAAAGTGTCATGAACACCATCAACTTATTTCTAATGTACCACACAGTCTTACATTTTTTCATGGCATACATTATTAGGTAATAATGCAAGTAGCAGATGCTTACTAGAAATGGATAGATGGGTCTATTCAGGTTCTTGATAACAAAAGGAAAGCGCTACCTAACAGTTGTGTTCAGTGCTAACAGAGGCTGTCCACTGGTTAGGGCTCTTGGCAGGACTAATCTGGGTGAATTTTGGTAGATCTCTGTCCTACTCATTCTTCAAGATAGTGGTGAAGAAGAAAATGAAAACAAATGGATAAGGAATTTTAAATCCAGGAAGTGATTTAATTTTATATTCTCCTAATTCTTAGCCTTTCCCGTTAGCCACTAGAGAGCAGCTTTCTACAGGACCTGGAAGAGATTACTGTCTTGCAGAGTTACTGAAAAGCAAATGGGGGATATCTCCAAAATGATTGTGTTTAAAAGTCATTTTAAAACTAAGTTTACACAATATGATTTTAGATCCTATTGGTTTTGGGTTTCACTCAATTTAAATCTTAACACTTCAGACTTCAAAAGTCTGAAGACATAATATTCTATGGCTTAAGCATAAGTGTATATATTCTTGTATGCTGTCAATGGGCATAATTTTGATAAGATCTGTGATTTCACAGTCATATCACTGCAATTTAAATTGAAAAAAAAAAGAAAGAAAAAAAGTAAAACAAAAAAAACCCTACAAAAACAAGCCTGTAAGGTGTTTCAAATGTAAGAAAAAAAGCCATATTAGATGAGAACAAAAGATCACCTAAGCACAGAAACTGGCCTCAAGGAGCAGCCAGTTGCAGTTGCCTAGTGAACAGTACAGGACCCTGTAGAGCATGGCCGTTCCTTCAATTTACCTCTCAGCTTTCAGCAATCAGTAATTATGAGACTTCTTAGACTAAAGGCTATGGCAAGACCATAATTTTTATCTGCTATCAATGGACTAATTTTCCATGAAATTATCTGGATTTTGTCTGTCAAAACCACAAAAGCCTGTAGAAATATATTTCCTAGTTTCATTATTCACCCTGTGGAAATATATTTCCTCTTTTTTTTTTTTTCTTTTCAGTTTTTCTCACTTCATTGCAGCCAGTTGCCTCTATGGCTAATGCTAGAAAAAGTAATAAAACTTGTTCCTTACTTATTTACTTTATGTAATCCTTGATTTTAAAGAGTTTTTCATATCCCTCTACAGCTCTCTATTTATTGACTTCAAGAGTCCTAATTGGTTTAGTCTGTCCTCAGCAGAAATCTTCCGCTGTTCTGATAATCCCTGTTATATTTCTTTGTACTTTTCCAGCTTTACTGTGTGTGATGCCGCAAGTGGGGTGCTCTCTTCAGTAGTACAGTTTTCTGTTTCATTGCCCCCTTTTTCCTAGTGTTTTCTAAACTTGGATTTTATTTATCATCAAGATGACATTTTATGCTAATTATCTGGAATAATTTTATAATTTCTATGTAGTAATAGTTAATTTAGAACCATTCACTGTGTATGTTAAATATTTTTTTCACAAGGAGGTGAATAATTTTGTACTTATCTGGACTTTATTTCATCTGCCATTTTGATGCCCAGTCATTCAGTGCTGTAATATCCTTTGCCACAATATGCTGCCAATTTTACTATTCTCTACCTTGCAAATTTGGATGGTTGTATGATTTCAGCACTTCCCCACATAACCTCCTCTTACAACATGCTTTCTTCAAGTGTTCAGTATTGCTGAAGCTTTATGCAAGAAGTTATCCTGGGAGGGTTAAGTCACTGATTCTTAACATCTTTTAGCAAAAGTAGTGTCGATTCTCCCACAGTTAATTATGTCCATCAAAATTTTTTCCCAATCTAACCTAACTGTGATCCTCAATACAAAAAGTGAAGAAACTGGTTGAAATGCATTCAACGCAAAATAAAATATTCAGAAATATTTAAATAAGATAGAAAATTAATAATTAGAGAAAGTCAACGAAATCTACAGTTCCAAGTGACTTCATTTTGAGGTCAGGATTTAAATACTGCCTATATCAGTTAATCTGAAATTAAAAGATGTTGTCTGAATCCCATGGGGCATCTATGGCAGTCCTGGGAACAGCATACAGCCTAGCAGTCTATTCCTGGGCTATCACATTTATTGATTAATTTAGTAATAATTATGGCTCTTTTAGATTAAATGAGTGGGTAGGTCAGATTCAGTTTGTCTCACCTGGGTTCCTGCACTTAGATTTGATCTGCCTCTGGAGGCCTTCAGAGATGTACAGTTTCATTCGGTATGCCAGAAATTTGGTGGTGGTTAATACCTAAAATGTAGATAGACGTTGATTGGACTTCACCTCTGGTTTCTAAATAGAAATTATGACTGGGATGGGCCAGTGTATTCTTTGCTAGGATAGTGTTATTACAAGAGGAAGGTCTATTTGTTTAGTTCGAAGAGTTTTACATCCATGTGTGGGGTGAAGCCTGCAAGGCAGAGGACAAAGAAAGAGACTTGCAGTTTAGCAATGTTCATCACAGCAGCGAATGCAGTTCCAACTAGAGGAGGCAGCTGTGTAGGAATTAGTGATTCCTACCTGAACGTCTTACAAAGTGAGAACATGAATATCACTTTAAAAATATTATTGATGCTGACAACCTTTGTCAGCTCTTGACAGGAATCTGAGAAATCTGCTGCCACTTTGGTTAGTTTCCCAGAGTACACGGCTGTATTTATCCTGAAGTTTTATTTTTTGGCATGATTTTCTTTGTGTGGAGAGATATGTTGGAGGAAAATTGGATGGCTCCTGGTTTTTTTTTCATATCTACCCAGATGTGCAAAAGCTTTATCTATGCCTTCTTCTCTCCAGGGTAGAATTCCCTGTCAATAACAAGGCATCTTGAATGGGCATTGATCCTTTCTTTCCTTGGCTGAGGCAACAGAACAGCAGGGGTAAAATAGGTTTATTATGCTTAGAAAGAAGGCAGTTCTTACTCACCTAAGTTCTTTTTTCACCTAACTGCATTGTTTGCCAGGGAGTTCTGTTTCTCATATCTTCTTTGTAAATGGAGTTCTAATTGGTATGTCATAAGGCTAGAAAGAAACCACAGGGTAAACCATTACCACAGTCAAAACAGTGCCATGCAATGCAAAGTAAGAGCCAGCAGGCTATTTCATAAAGGTATGCTGTTGCTTTAGCAGAGAACCAGTGCGCACAATATTATCTGATAATCTTTTTGTTTTAGTTGAAAATAGTCTTTCCAGAGAGGTCACCTATGCCACTAAGAAATGCCTTGGCGTTCAGTGTTATGTAAATCATATTTTTTCTAATTGTTTCATTAATGGCAGGAATCCATTTTGAAAAAGTCATTGTAGTTACCCCCAATAATTGTATTAAAAGCTGCTGTCTAGCAAGGGTTAGAAATTCTGCAGACACACATCATTTAAAACATTAACTAATGTATTTATAGGAAGAAAGTTAGATATTCTTTACAACCTTGTGTAAGATATAATGTGATATGAGATTAAATTGAATGCTGTTAACCTTCTTCTTGTGTAATCCACACAAAATTGGTCAAAAACAATTATAAACACTTTTTTTTTTACTGGATACTGGATATTTTTGTAAATTTTTTGCAATTTTTTTAATTGGAGGAAGTAATTTACTGACAAAACAGAGAATTTAAAAGGCTAGATTTAAGCAGCTAACCTAAAATTGTCAGGTGATTTTTTGTTTGGTTTTGGTTTTTGGCTGTTTTTTTGGGTTTTTTTTTGTTTGGTTGGTTTATTGTTGTTTTTTTTTTTTTCTTCTAGGCACAGTAGAAGAGTCTGGCTCAGGCAATGTAATTTGCCTTTCATAGTCTATCACAAGGCTCGTGATTATTTCTTACAACAAAATATTCAGTGCAACAAATTAGTAGATTCCGCTATGTTGGTTGGGCTGCATTCCAATTCCTGCCTTAGTGATGCTGGCTGCCTGCAGCACTGCCAGCACAATAATTATTGCTGTGTTTTCTGGACCTCGTGAAACCAGCAAGGTGATCACCCCCTTGGAACAGCTGGGGATATGAAGTATGGAAAAGTAGAAAGAAATTGCTGCAACTCTGTGCTATCTTGCCAGCAAGTGCCACTTGAATGATGACAGCTATTGGCAGGGGTAGGTCTCTGCTGGAGGAGAGTTTGCAGCAGTTCTAGATTATAGCTTTTGCTTCTTCCAGAGGGAATTGCTGTGGGCACTGAATTAAAGAAAGCAAATTGGAAGGTGGAGAAAATGAAGATTTGAACGCAAATGTAGAAGGGGGGGGGATGATAATCTTTGACAATGAAGCAATTTTTTGTTTACTGTATGTGATTGGCTCTCTTATGAAAGAGGTTTGTTAGCATTTTCCAGCCTTCCTCACAAAGTTAAGGTACCAGCTGGTGTGAGGCAATGGATGTCATTCTTGTTCCAATACAGAGATATATACTACTATTTGTCAGAATTTTACAGTATGAAGCACAGAAGCAAAGTTTAAGAAGTCTTATTTTAGGTATTTAGCAATATTGTCATCATCAAAATACCTACTGAGAAAGTGCTGCTGTGCTGAAGTGCCTAGTTTGGGTAAACAAATGGGTTTAATCCAGGACACAACACTAACCTTTGCACAAAATAAACACCCAGTAAAAATCAGAGTTTAGCTTCAAATTAGTTGATGTAAATTATCTCTATGTAAATCAGAGAAACATTATTGACTGCAATAAACAGTTATGCAAACGAGCAGGCCAATTATATACATCCTCTAGTATCTCTGCTTCTTTTGCAGTGTCTCCCTTTTGTTTGAAAATTTTAATTTTAATACAAATTTTTTTTTTCTGTAAAATCTACTAGCATGAAAGTGAACATTTTGACACCATTCTTATAATTAATGGTACCTATTAGCATTATATAATATAGCAAACATTCATCTTGTGTGTTTAGTTTTTTGTCAGAGCTTTGCATCTATGCTTTTCCTTGTCCCTCACATTTTAACTTTTCACTATAACAGACTGGGAGTTGAGCTTTGTGATTCACTAACTCTTAAGTTGGAACATCATTGTAGTTGTCCATTTTTGCATATTTGTTACCCTGTAGGTTGATAAAGCTTGAATACAAATAGACAATGTTTCAGAAGCAATGGACTTAAGAGGAGATATTTGTATCCATACTGAAAAGAGTTCAACAAACAGTATGAGTATGTTAGTCATTTCAGACTAGCTTTTCGTTCATTACATTTGTCATCAGGGCTAAGGAAAAGGAACGGTCAGTCTGCTTCTTAATTTTATTTTAGCTTAATGTTGGAAAAGGCAAGAGAATGAGACTGCAATCTGTACCACTTATATTACAGAGGCTGTGCTTTCTGGGAGCAGGTGATAGGCTTTGTGTTTTTTCAAAACAGAAAGCTTAGGATCCCACTTACTTAAACCTATTGTTTCATAAAATCAGGAAAAAAAAAACAACCACAAAGAAAAAAATCAAACCAAAACAAAAAACCCAAACAAAACCAAAAACAACCAAAAAAACCCACAAGCTCGTGTTTTCCTTAAAATGTTTAACGAGAGCAGTGTCTGACTGACTCATTAGATCTGTCCACAGGGCTTGGAATGGAGAACCCTAACCCAATTGCCCAATGACCTGGAGTTTTCCTGTAATGACCGTGACAGCACAGAGTGCTTCATATATTGCCTTTTTCCTTATAGTCCGGTTCCAATGCAGCTTGAATACAAAGGTGAAATACCAAAAATTGCTGCAAATTGGCTAGCTCTAATCAACAATCCTTGAGTTGAATGAACAGTCTTGAACTAGCATATGAGAATACCACATTTTCCTTACCAAAAAAAAAAAAAAAGCTTGACAGTTTGGATAGAAAATTAAGTTTGTGGAACTGGGTTGTAAACAACTATCAGTGTTCCCCTACTGCCATTGAGTTTAAAGGCACTGAATCTGGGAATTGAGAACACGAAACATCTGGAAGATGGGATCTGAGACCTCGTATTTGTCCCTGGGAATCTGGTGTAGAGACAAGATGACAAGTCTTTCTCTAAGGTAGCCATGTTGCAGAGAAGATGCATTGCTTCCTTCAGCACTAAGGGTTTTCTAAGGACAGATGACTTTATACATGGGTAATAGGCAAAGTTTAGCAAGTAGAGACTTTTCTGTCTGTAACTGATGTTAATTATCTTTCTTCCATAAAGTGATCTGCATAGTTTAAATCAGTTTTCAGGATATGCCAAGGCATGAAAATGTAGCAGGTGCACCAAATATTATATATATAAGAATAATGATAATTCGACCAGAAGCATTTTAAGAGAGAGCTTTCTCTAAGGTCAGACAAAGCCATCATCATGCTTATCCAGGTTTAGTTGTGGAATAAGAGACTGCAATGAGAGAGTGGAATGAGAGAAAGCAAGGAGCCCTCTGTGCCTTACAGTTCTGACATGGATTAGTTGTCATTCTCTCTCTTGATTTCTATTAGCATATTCTTATATGCCTGAATACAAGTAAAACCACCACAGTGATTGGCTATTTTCACTTGATGTAGTCCTCTGTTTCCAAATGCCTGGTTCTTCTTATTAAAAGACTCAGTCTTGATGAGATAATGAACGATCCCTGCCAATAGCACTCAAAATTATTTGGCTAATGAGGTTTCTTCCAAATGTACCTTTCCTGCTGAGGAGTATAATTTTTTTTTCTGTCGTTATAAGGTAATTTTTTTTCAGGTATAAACCAAAATTTTATTTTGGGTTGAGGAAACGTAGACAGAAGATAGTTTCACTACCTGAGGATACCCTAGATACATCCTTTTTTCAGTTCCATAACAGTGTTATGACATCTTTGTTGATTTTGCAAATGTAATATAGTGTGATTTGAACCGCTGTGTACAAACTAGTTGTGTCTTTGTGAAGACACAAGACCTGGTTTATTGTGAAATATTTCCATAAAGACAGAAACAATCTGAAAGTATTTGATAAGTTTAATCTTTCTGAATGCTCTCTGAATCCTTGATTATGCCTTCAGGCTTTACTGCAGGCAAATTCATACTATTCAATTATAAGTTATTATTAAATCTTAATTCAAAAGTATTTTTACATTCAGAATTGGTTCAAGCTTTACAGTAGTGTCTGTAAAAAAATTGAATTTTGCCACCTTACAGGCGTGGGTGCCAGTGCTTCAATGTTCTGAATGATGTGAAAGATTCAGGGAGGGAGGAAGGGAGGGAGGGAGGAATAAGGGTAGGGCAGAGATGAAAGGGAACCTTCCCACTGTCAATAGCAGAATGGATGAATATTGGGTTGAGCATGTTGTCAGTGTTTAAACGTATTCCCACTGGTGGTCACTCACCCATCTATCATGATCCTTTCTTTGGCTGCAGTCACAGTTAGCCTGCTTGCTACATGCCCTAGCTGAGTATTTTGTGTTCTATAATTATCTTAGTTTTAAGGTAAAAATGAGCCTAATAATTTGAGACTTATCAATCTATTAGCTTGAGAGTGAACCATTTTTATGCACATCTTCTCAGTTTTGGTGAAGTGAAAATATGTCTTATCAAAATAGTGCACAAATCATTATTACAAGAGTTCATGAACAGGAAATAAAATACTTTACAGGGATTAAAACTTTTAACACCTCTTGCTTAAGTTCTTCCTGTAGCTGGACAACTAACTTCTTGATAGTCTTATGAAGTAAATAGAACAGTTTACATGAGACTGATTTTTCAAATTTTCTTTCAGACATGCAGAAGGATGTGGTTCTGGCATATCTCTAAGTCTTGCTGCTGGTGGGCAGCCAGAAACAAGAAATTCTGTTGTCTTAAAACACAGACACAGACACACACACAGACACACACACAGAATTTGCCTTAACATGATGTTAAGATTTATGATCTAACTTGTAGCATGACCTTAAGACTCTAACCCATTTAAGCAAGTCATTGAGATCAGTGTGCAGTTGTATACAGAGCTTTGCTCTGAAGACGAATGAATTAAAATGTTCTGCTGATTTCAAAACTACTGAAATCTACTATACCTCACAAATTCTGAACTCTATTGTTGATTTAAGTTATTAGCAAAAGTGAGTTTGGTCTTGTACAGTAAAAACTATAGCCATCTGAGATGTGATTATCTCTACAATGGTCTGTAGCTATGTAAAAGTGTCACCATGAATTCAACTATTTGGTATGTGTTTCAAAAATTTTTGTCTTAAATGTAATTATTATTTGATTATGTTTTAATTGTTATTCTAGCAATATGTTTCCCATAACATTATTCTAAAAATTATTCTAGGAAGCATTATTAAAAATACAAAATAATTTATTGTAAAATTAGGGACTTCTTTCATTTTTTTTCTGTCATTTATCTCTTTCATGAATTTTGGTGTACATAACTTGTGTGAGAAAACACTTTACAAGATTGGAACTTGTTGATCCAGCATTTTTCCAGCAATTTCCTCTTTTTATCTGTCTGCTCACTCAGCAGGTGAATCTTTCAGGGAAGTTCTTCAAAGACAGAGGTTTGATTTTGCTATTGAGACACTGCATCTCCATGTATGTATGGTGGAGTTTAAATGTATCTAAATCATGAATATAATACCCTCAATATATGTTTAGTGCACAGTAAATAGTTTTTATTTAAACCGTCAGCTTCACCAGCTTAGATTTGACTGGAATCTTTCTTATTTTCATGTCATGAGTAATAATAACTGAAGTGTTATTTAAATAACAACTCCGCTTCTCACTATTACATGAAAGAAAACACACTGTAGAAAAGTTGTATTTACCATTTTTTCGTTATTTCTGTGCTCAGTTAGGGAAGGCAGCAGCTGAGACTCAGAATGCACTCTGTCCCTGTGGAGAGCCCTGTTGTCCTTAGTAGGTCACAGCAAAAATCCACTTATGCACAATACGATGCAGTAATGTGGTCCTACATAGGATTTTTAAAAAACTATGATTACCTTCTTATCAGGTGTGGTGAAGGCCTATTCCTTCTCTCAGCAGCATCAAATGGATTAAAGACAGGGGCTTAGTATTATATATGTGATTCCTTTAAGAAACCAATGGACAAGTGAAAACTAATTCCTTCTTGATTTTAACTTGAATTAACTGTGCTTGTGATAGTTTTTATTAGATGTTCTGAGAACACCATTGTGTCCCCAGCTCTTCACAGAACTTCATTTTAGATTTGCCTTGCTTCTTACAAAAAAGAAGTCAAATTGGTTTTTTTTCCCTGCTGTGTTGCAGTAAATGGCTTGACTCACATGCACACTTGCAGATGTGTATGTGTATTTTGTATAAATTTGACTTTCAAAATGTTAATCTGTTTTTCTGCTGGATGACTGTGGAGAATTTGTTGGGCCCCTTATCTCAGGATACTATCTTAAATTTTGATGAAAAATTAAATGAACCTCTCTAAGGAATGGCACAAATATATGCATTCTGCCTCAAAATGATGGAAGTGTTGGGGGAGGGTTAGCTGGTGATAGTATATGAGATGCAGGCAGACTTCAGCACTAGAAATCTTTCATAAGCCAAAAGTCAAAAATTTCTGTGTTCATTTGGTTCTTTTTAATTTTCTATGCCATAGAACCAAGAATTGAAAGTCATTAACAAACTGTAACTTAAAAATAGGAGCAAATTGTTAGATGGCTGTGAGCATCTGATACAGCACAGTTTTGCTGAGGCGACTTAGTTAATGATTTGGGCTTAATTTCTTTAGCTCATTCTTAGCCTGCACCAGTCGGTGATATAAAACACAGTTGTTTAATTCTCCTACACTGCAATTTAAGATAATACCCTCTTCTTCCTTTGGAGTGAGCTGAGAGCATGTTACCATCACTCGGCTGGTGAGTCCATTGGTTGAGTGTGACCCTGCCCCAAGCCCCGACACGCTGAGTGCCTCTGTGCAGTGTTTGCTGCCCAAGGGCCATGGCTGGCAGAAGCTGTACAGACCCACTTGTGTGTGTAGACCTGTGTGCACTTTAATTTATATCAGTGCAAAGCTTAGATTCTGTATTCTTGTGAAGTAGTTGTGGTTCAGTTTTTTCTCAAGGAGCTTTCTGAGCAAAGGCACTTAGTCATTTTCCATTTTGGCGTTTGTATTATAAATCATCTTTTGACTGGTTTCTCCTTTGTGGTTTCTGTCTGGAATTCTAGTCCAATCATATACTTTAAGAATCATCTCCAAATGGTTTTCATTTTCCACTGGAAATTCAATTCTTAGATCCCTCGGTGTCAGTAACACTATTAACCTATTAACAACCAGCCTCTGACTTGAATGTGGAAATAATTTTGACGTGACAGTATATGAATTGGGTTTATTTTGTATTTATTTTTTAAGCAGTTAGCAGAAGTCTGAAAGAAAATAATGCATTGGCAAAACGCTTCCCTTTGAATAAGCTCTTCCATAATTTTTTTGGTGAATACATAATCTGTCTATGAGACTTTATTTATGGAAGCCTACGAAGACAGTGTCATGGGTGTTTATTTTCTAACATTAGGAACTGACTGTCCATAACCTTAAATTTTGGGGTCACTGCATTATTAAAATGGAGTTGAATTAAAACATATTTTAATTAAACTTTTCTAACTGCACTATACTTTTTCATCTAAAGCACCCATTTTTCCTCTTTCTCATTTTTATTTTAAACTCTTGTTTCCAGAAGAATCACAGAATCATAGAGTGGTATGGGTTGGAAGGGGCCTTAAAGGTTACCCAGTTTCAACACTCCTGTCAGGGTGGGGCACCTTGTACTAGACCAAGTTGCTCAGACCCTCATCCAGCCCTCTCTGGGCAACCTGTTCCAGTGCCTCACCACCCTCACAGGGAAGAATTTCTTCCTAATATCTAATCTAAACCTACCTGCCTTCAGCTTAAGGCCATTCCCCCTTGTCCTGTCATTACGTGCCCTCATGAAAAGTCCCTCTCCAGGCTTCCTGTAAGCCCCTTTTAGGTACTGGAAGGCTGCTATAAGGTCTTCCTGAAGCATTCTCTGAATAGCCCCTACTCTCTCAGTCTGTCTTCATAGGAGAGGTTTTCCAGCTCTCTGATCAACTTAGTGGCCCTCCTCCGGACTTGCTCCAACAAGTCAACATCTTTCTTGTGCTGAGAACCACAAGCTAGCTATAGTATTACAAGTGGGGTCTCACAAGAACAGAGCGGAGGGGGAGAAACACTTCTCTTGTCCTGCTGGTCATGCTTCTTTTAATGCAGCCCAGGATACAGTTGGCTTTCTGTGCTGCAAGTGTGTATTGCCAGGTCATATTGAGCTTCCTGTCCACAAAAATTCCCAAGTCCATCTACCCAGGGCTGCTCTCAATCTATTCTTCTGCCCAGTCTGTATTTCTGCTTGGTATTGCCTCAATTAAGGTGCAAGACCTTGAACTTGGCCTCATGATGTTTGCACAGGCCAACATCTCAAGCCTGTCAAGGTCCCTCTGGGTGACATCCCTTCCCTCCAGTGTGTCAACTGCACTGCACAGCTTGGTGTCATCAGCGAACTTTCTGAGGGTGCACAAAATCCCACTTTCCATGTTAATGACAGAGATGTTAAAACATGCCAATACCGACACCTAATGAAGAAGAAGAAGGAAGAAAATGGGCTATTCTATATCTATTCCTGAACTTTAAAGATTAATATTTCTTTGTTAGTTCTTTCCTTTCTTGCTGTAATACCCTTGAAACATCATTAAACTCTTGAAGCTGGTGGGTACGATTTGAAGGAAGAATTGCAGTTGTTTAACCAAAAAAATTAAGTTTTTGAAGTAAAGGAATAAAGAGCTTTCAAAATCAGGTCTATATTTTCTCTTGCTGTGTAAGGAAATCCCTTATGATTCTGACATCTGTGGAAGAGGAGGAAACTGCATAATACTGTTTTCAATAACTTTTGTCACTACTTTGCCCTACTTTCAACTTTTCCCCTTTTAAAAACACAGAACAAATTTTTTTTTAAGTAACTCATGTAGAAAGTCTGAATTATTTTTGTTTGTTTGTGGACTAATTGTCCGCCTTCATCTCTTCAGGATGTGGGAATAAAGATCTAGCTCTGTCCTATATTTTCTATTTGATAAATCCAGGATTCACCTTGCTGCAGTGGTCTGATCTAAGGATGAGTAGCTGCATTTCCACAGCATTTAATCTATGCACAGCCTACCAAAATGCTGCCACATAGCCAGCAGTCCCACACACACCTGATTCTTTGGAGTGAAATGAAAAATTCTAATAGCTAGTCTGCTAGAGACAAATGAGGATAGATATGAAATGAAGGTAGATAGATAGGAGCAGAAGTGGAGCAGACTTGTCTTCTTCCTCTGTACAGTCAGTAGTTGCCCACTGCCTTGTGGGCAGTGTTTTCTGGTAGATTAACTCACCAGAAATTCAATATGACCACAAAATCTGAGGGAGTGGTTGTGCTGTCACAAAAAAAAAAAAAAAAAAAAAAAAAAAAAGGTACTACATTGCTGTGTGGAAAGGAAGGATTCTTACAGAACATCCACTTATTCAACACAGTCCCATATGCAAGTTTTGGTGGAACTGCATCTTTCACCAGGCAAACCCAAACAAAACAAAACATGTTGATACATGATTGTGCAGTTTCCTTTTATCTAAAAGTTGTAGCAGGGATATGAGTTTTTCTACTTTTCATATAATTAACTAGCGTGCTGCAATTTTCCTCTATAATTGGCATACTTAACTGTATGATCTCCTGCTGTTTTAATGATTTGCATCTTCCTGTGTATTGTTTTTTTTCTTGCTGAATCTCTATAGTTACTACACTAGAACTTGTACAGTCTAGCCTGTTTTTGCTACTGCTTTGCTATTCTCATTTGCTCTTTAGGTGATGAAAATAAGAGCTCCCTGCTTAGAGTGAGCATTTTCCCTTTGTTACCTGTTTAAGAGCACTTAACTTGTAATAGGTCTTCTGCTGATACATCTGAGAGACTTCACTGACCTACATAATACTACTTTATGCCACATGTTGGCTTTTTTTTTTTTTTTTTGTATAGATGACAATGTCTCTAGTCAAGGAAATATTTCTTAATGAAAAACTTACAAGCACTGGTAGTCTGAGTTTTCATGAAGTTCCAGATACACCTTGATCTTCCTTTTATTTCTTCATCACATTGTCACCATCAGACATTTCTTGGGAACTCTTCTATGATGTTCCTCTGCTAGGGAGAGTTGCAGGATAAAACAAATCAGTTCATAAAGGTTTTGCATGATGTAGGAACAGAATCTCTTTCTGTCAGTAAATTCGTAAAATAAAATGATAGGTAAAATATCAAGACTGGTTATAAGTGGGATGACTTGTATGAAAGGGGTCTTTGTTGTAGAAGGAAATTCAAGGTTTAACTCAAATTTCAAATGACATAGGTGACAAACTTGGTATTTGATCTCAAAACATGCAGTTTTTTAAATGAATGGAGTTGTGACACACTAATTTCGTTAATCCACAGTGTACCATAAAATCAGTAAATAGTCACCTGTCATTTAATGAGACTTAATCAAGAAACGACCTGCTTTATATTGTTGTTATTTTATTTGTTATTGTTGATAATTATCAGTATTTTTCTCATTCTTTTTATTATTATTCACATTTTCATGAAGCTCATCTATTCCCCATTCCAGTTAACAAAATTGCTGGAATGGTATCAAATAAATTCCTTAGTCTTTTTGTCTAAATTCGCTTTATCATTGCGTTGCCTTCTAATATTAACATAAATATTATTTTTTGTCAAAAGATGCCATTCTGCCTCTGAGTTTGGCTACAGTACTGTATATTGACATAATGTCCAAATACTGGTTAAGGGATATCTACTAATGGAATTCTGAACTATTTCTACTGATACTGTTAGAAAGGCAGTTTGTCTAATATCTGATCTATCTGTTTGTAATGGTATTGCTTGGAAACAGTAACCATCAGCCTGAGATTGTCCCTTAATTCATTTTTTAAAATTATTTATCTAGAGTCTTGGGGAAGAGCTTATACTTCAGCTGATGTTTGTGACAGTGGAAGGAGCTAAACTAGAGAAACAGGTCAAAAAGTTGTGTGTGTTTGGTCACAGGTAAAAGCCCACTGCCAGAATAGCTGGGATAGAGTGGAAGGGAAAAACTCACAATACAGGAAAATATTGGAAGAAAAGAGACAGAACTAGGCTAAAGGATGGTGTTGTAAGCAGAAGCAATGTAGCTGAGATGTCATAAGCCTGTCACTTATTTTCAGCACTGATACCCTAGAACATTGTAGCATTTGCTGTTATATATGACAAAGTGATCTGTGTTTCTCCTCCTGCAAACATATCCACATAGTGAACAGTTTAGTATCTTGGTAGAATTGCCCAAAGGAATGTTTTAGTTAACTGAATATAACTCATTAAGCAGTCAGTGAGAAATGAAGCTTTCATTAAAACAAGAAGGTGAAACGTTGCAAACTCATTTCATTTTGCTGCTGACAAGTACTTTTTTAACTCAGGGTAATTATCTTGGGTATAGGAAGGGGAAATACCCTTAT
Organism: Campylorhamphus procurvoides; assembly: GCA_013396655.1. Taxonomy (NCBI): domain Eukaryota; kingdom Metazoa; phylum Chordata; class Aves; order Passeriformes; family Dendrocolaptidae; genus Campylorhamphus; species Campylorhamphus procurvoides. The sequence goes on from WBMV01006118.1 coordinate 724,202, forward strand.
AGAAGTTTTCTGGTGTGTTCTAATCAATTTATGCTTTTGCTTTTCAATCATAGGTTTCTGTGCTCGAGAGGCAGATATTTGACTTCCTTGGTTATCAGTGGGCACCCATCCTGGCAAATTTTATTCACATTATTATAGTCATACTTGGCTTATTTGGAACCATCCAGTATAGACCTCGTTACATAACAGGAGTGAGTATTTAATTTCATTTGCTTATTCTAATGTGCATGTTAAAAACAAACAAACAAACAAGCAAAAAAAAGCGCTCCGAACTGTATTGCTCATAAGACAAATAGAAATTTTATCTTGGTTTAATTTTCTTCTGTAGCATTTTATATTAACTTACTATGCTTATGGGATGCCTGCAATAATCAACTGGTAACAACCTACAAAAGCTGAAAGTAAATATGATCCTTAACTGCATGACAATATGAACTTTCAAAAAGTAGAGTCAGTTTAAGAAATTGCAGCATCCTCAGTATTAGAGGAATTTAGAGCTAGACTAAATACTAGACATAACTGTCTTAGATACATTTGACCTTCCCGACAGAGCCATGATTTATTGCAATTACTCATTTTTGTTATTAACCATTGTTGCTAGAGCACCTATCTGTTATATATATGCCTCCTAGAAATTATAATCCAACCTGAAAATGAAGTATGATTGTATGGTAGGAAATAATGAACTGGCCTCCAATGTGGAAGTAAGAATTTGGACCTTAATTAATATTTTTAATCCATTTATTTCCTACTTCATCTACCCCTCATACACAGACTCAATATGGTTGTACTCTGGCACAACACAGTATTAATTTAATCCTCATTTCATATTCTGGGTTTGCAGGTTTTTTCCAATTTGTAGTTCTATAAAGAAAGAAAAACAGCAACTCTTAAAGCCATTTTTCAGAACACCTTTTGTTAGAAATAAATTTGCATAACAATATTACTGTCAAAATCGACTATTAATTCACTTAAAGCTTGTATACATTTCAGAGACAGACAGGAGTTGAAAAGATTTGCCCATACACAGCCATATTTCATGTCAGATGAAAATCATAGAATCTTAGAATGATAGACTGGTTTGGGATGTAAGGGAGCTTAAAGATTATCTGGTTTCAGCCCAGCAGGGACACCTGCCACTAGGCCAGGTTGCTCTAAGCCCCATCCAGCCTTGTCTTGAACACTTCAAGAGTGGGGCATTCACCACTTCTCTGGGCAAGATGTTGCAGGGTCTCACCTGCCTCACAGTAAAGAATTTTTTCCTACTATCTAACCTAAACCTACACTCTATCAGTATAAAGCCATTACCCCTTGTCTCTGATAACTTCACTGAATCGGTACCCACTTTTGTAAACTCTATTTCTTCTTAACTATTCCCTCATATACCAGCAGGCACTCAGAATATAGAAACATTTTGCTTGTACACTGTGCTACCATGTATATTGCATTACTTCGATGCTAAGAGAAATAAATTAACATTTTTTCTGTTTCTATCTCTGTGATACAATGTCTTTATGCATGCACACAATTTAATATATTCCAAAATTTGCTATCAACATTGAAAAATATATTGCGAGCCTTCAATATTTAGTGTTTACTACAAGTTACAACACTGGAGCCGTGTGAATGTGGAGTTTTCTTCCATTTCTGGTACCTTGACCAGTACAAAAGACTTGAAAATAAATATACAAAATTCAAGCATCAGTTAAAGAAAAAGGGTTAAATGTCCCATCCCAAGACTATTCTGTGGCATAAAACCAATAATGAACATAAAATGCATAGCTGAGCTTAACAAAAAGTTAGATTTAAATGGCCTACTACTATGATAAGTGCATTGTGAATGAGGAGGAATACCAGCCTTATAAACTGAGACCATTTGTGTGAGTTTCTGGATGATGTGGTTTGTGCAACACTGTTCTATTAATTTTCATACACATCTTTCTCAGAGCTCACCCTCACTGTGTAACCCATCTCGCTTTGTGAGTTTTCCTCTCTGCATCCTTCCATGGAATTGGATAGAACCAATCTAAAATCAAATTGTTTGTCTTGTTCACAGTTTATAATAGACTCTTGAATCTACTATTTATCACAGACTGCTTAGATAAGCAAACGATGAAAATCTCATCCTTTATTTAGTTGAAACAACAGAGGAGGGCTTTGATTTTTTTCATTTCTATTGTGATTCTCTTTGGTGAGAATCTAAAGGCAGTAAAAGGGAAGTGCTACTGGTCATTGAAGGGAGAGACAAGAGAACTGCACTCTTATTTAGTTGTGCTGGGCCCAGAATAGGCACCTTATTGAATCTGGGGAAAAATCAGTGGTGTCATTTGATATCAGGAATAAAATTATGAGTTCAAAGGCAAGAAGAAAGACAACAACCTATAAACCTTCAAGAGTGTACCAATGAGGTTTTCAGGAGAGTTGATGCAAATATTCAGACTTCAATAGATTTTCCAAGGGTCAATCTGTCTTGAGTGACTCTACAGAACCCTTAATCCAGTCACATTAATATCTCTAGTCTACCTGGCTTCAACAAGGCTACAAAAAAATTTCCTTTTTACTGTACATGCTTCATAAAGGATATCACAAAAATATTTTCCAAAGGAAGTGAATTATAGGTTAAAGAGAACAAGGAGATTTTAAGTTAAGATTTAAAGACATGATTCAGTGGCTTAGGGAGAAGAGGAGATAAGTTTTAGATAGAAGGAACACCACAACTGAAAGTGTCTCCTTAAGCTTGCAAGAGTCACAGGGAAGTCTGGAATTGGGTGAGGGGAAAAGGTGACTGTGTCTTCTCAGGCACTGGAATATAGTTCAAACTACATGGGGTTCAGGAGTTATGGTAGACAAAGAGGAAATTAAAGTCTAATATCATGAGAGTGGTTAATCAATATAGGTTCAGCCAGAACACATTAATTTTTCATTGTAAACTTAAACCATTAACTAATAAATAAGCAATTGATGCAGGAGCTGAAATATCTGTTCTGAGGGTAGGCATAAGTGTCTTTTCGAAGATATCTTTTCAAAAGGTAGTAAATTAAGCCATTTTTTAGTGAAAACATCTATGACAGGAGGACTACTTAACAGAACTAAACTGAAACAGAGAATGAGGATTCCAGTAAGAACAAGGGTTATCCAGGGTAACAACTAAGATGTAAATGTTGGGCTTTTTAGCATTAAAGTGCATGAGAGGTAATACCAAAGCAAGTTATTAAGGTTTCTGGAAAGAAGCAAAGGTCTTCACCTGGGCAGGGCTCTGCCTGTAGGTTCAGTTGCTCTCCATTTCTCCTGTCAAGGGATTCCAGCTGTGTTGATATGCTCAGCATATATTCCACATTCTACTATGGATTATTAGTCACCTGACTAATCTAGTGACCTTCTACAATGGAGTGACTGCATCAGTAGACAAGCAAAGAACTATGGATGTAATTTATCTAAACTTCTTTAAGGCTTGTGGTATGGTCCTTTGCAATATTTTGCCTACTAAATTGGAGAGGTGGGTTAGGTGGATAAGGAGGTGGCTGGATAGCTTTACCCAGAGAGTGAAGTCACCCTGGTGAAGATATTAAATACTATTGGTCCCAGAACCACCTGATACTGATTTCCAATATGACATTGAGACAGTCATTGGACAGTAGAACATCAATAGATTTGTAGATGACACCAAGCTGACTGATGCAATTGATTTCCTGAAGGAAACATTATACGGACAGACCTGGACACCACTGAAGAGTGGGCCCATGGGAACTTCATGAAGGCCAAGTGCAGGTCAGAGCAATTCCTAATACCAATATAGACTGAGGGATTAATGGATTGAGAACAGCCCTAGAGAGGACTTGTGAACAAAAACCAGTGAAAAAAAATTGACCATAAACCAGCAATATGTGCTTGCAGCCCCAAAAACCAATTGTATCCTGGATTGCATAAAAAAAAGTGTGAGCTCCAGGAAGATGAGGGTGATTCTTCTGTACTAAACTCTCCTGAGACACCACCTGGATCACTGTGTCCAGCTCTGTAACTCACAGTACAAGAAAGACATGGACCTGTTAGAACAAGTCCAGAGGAGGGCCATAAAAACAGTCAATGGAATGGAAATCTCTCCTATGAATTCATGTTGAGAGAGCTGAAGTTCAGCCTGGAGAAGAGAAGGCTCTGGGAAGACCTTATTGCAGCCTTTCAATACATAAAGGGGACTTATAAGAAAGACAGAGAAGGTCCTTTTACCAGGGTCTGTAGTGACAGGACAAGGAACAATAGGTTTAAATTGAAAAGAGTAAGTTTAGATTTACCATAAGGAAGACAATGTTTGCAATGAGAATGGCAAGACACTGGAACAGATCAGCCAGAGAAGTTGTGGATATCTCATCCTTGGAAGTGTACAAGGCTGGGTTGGATGGGACTTTGAGGAACCTAATCTAGTAAAATACATCCTTGCCCATGGCACGGGACTAAATGATCTTTAAAGGTCCCTTTCAACCTTATACCTGATCATGTTAAATCTGAGAGAAAAGGATAGATTATTACTGGTACCTTACTTAACACATACTTTCTGATATGCATTAAGAAAAAAGAAAAAAGAAAAGAAAAAGAAAAAAGAAAGAGGCAATTACCTTATGTCTGAGCTTCTTGCACCATCATCTGTCTGCCAAACCATTAGGCCCCTGAGAGTACAGCTGAGTTAATCCATGTCTTTTTAAAGACTAGACATTGTCAATCACTCAAAACACCTAGCAGGATCTACTTAATGCCTTTTATAACAAGTAACCCTGACTCTACTAAATCTATTTTGGAGTATTTTAGTTGTATATTGTAATTTATAACCTTCCATTTTTATAAATGTTTAAAGTAGTATGTGAAAATGTGCAGTAGTTCATCTGTCATATGTACATACCAGGATACTATCAAACAACTGTAATCATGCTATAGAAAATTGTAAAGCCATGCCATGATCTCTGAACTACCTTTCTGAATTTTAAATATCTTAAGACAGTCTCCAAATAGTGAATTCTTTGGCCAGAATTTTTGGTGAGAAAACATTTCAGAAGACTGCTTTGCTAAATCTTGTTAAGAGAACCAGTTTTCAGATTAAGTCATTTATAATGAAAGAAAAGGATTCTTATGCTTAATACTTTTTAATAAGTGAGTTCTTGAATTAATTCAACTTAATTGACCTAGTTCAATTTATTTTCCAGATAGTTGTTTGATTTAAGAGAGTGTGTGTACCCACGCTCAGTACAGAAATTGTTACAAAATGTATTTTCACAGAATCACAGAATGGGTAAGGTTGGAAGGGACGTCAGTGGGTCATCTGGTCCAAGCTTCCTGCTCCATCAGGGTCATCCCAGAGCACATGGCACAGGATTGCATCCAGACAGTTCTTGAATATCTCTAGTGAGGGAGACTCCACAGTCTCCCTGGGCAATCTGTTACAGTGTCCTGTCACCCACACAGTACAGTTCTTCCTCATATTTTAATTCTACTTTCTTTATAGCTGTTGGGAAAAAAAAAACCAAAGTTATATCTAAACCTATTTAATAAAAAGGATGATGAAATAAATGGAATGGTCATTGTACTTTCTCATCAGACTGCAAGACACAAAGTTCTTTGAAGTCTGTGAAGTCAGACTTCTACCTGAGCCCACTCTCTCTATTAAAGGTTTTCTTAGGAAGTACTTTTTTATCCATTCAGTGCTTCAGTTTAATTGTACTTATGTGATGACTTAGTGTGTTGCAACTAAAATGTAGACATATATTTGTAGAAGGAGGCATGGAGTCACACAAACTACTTCTGTGCTCTACACAACTTTTCAGAGCAAATGATAATTTGGGAAAATAAGCAATAATTTTCTGCATAATCTTATTGAGCTAATGCCCATTAATGTTATAAGTAAATGACCTTCAACATTTTAGTAGCAGCACTGTCTGTTGGTTGTACAGGAGACTCTGAATCGGGATACTGATTCTGTTTCAAAGTGTGCCATTAGCAAGATATTTTGTTATTTATGAGCACATGATATTCTTCAGTTTGTTTCCTCTTTCAGTAGTTTGCCATGGATAATAATGAATGTGAATGTTTTTTCTGTAGTTCATAGAATCATGGAACCATAGAATATGCCAAGTTAGAAGAGACCCATCAGAATCATTGAGTCCAATTCCTGGCCCTGCAAAGGACACCCCAAGAGTCACACCATGTGTCTTAGAGCATTGCCCAAATGCTTCTTGAACTCTGTCAGGCTTGGTGCTGTGACCACTTCCCTGGGGAGCCTGGTCCAGTGCTCAGCCACCCTCTGGGTGAAACCCTTTTTCTAATATTCAACATAAACCTTCCCTGACTCAATTTCAGGCCATTTGCTTGAGTTCTGTCATTGGTCATGAGAGTGAAGAAGTCTCTACCTGCCCCTCTGCTTCCCACTGTGAAGATGTTGAAGCCTGCAGTGAGGTCTCCTCTCAGTCTCCTTTTCTCCAGGCTGAACAAACCAAGTGACTTCAGCCACTGCTCATACAGCTTCCTCTCCAGGCCCTTCAACATCTTCACTGCCCTCCTTTGGGCACTCTTTAAGAGCTTAGTGTCTTTCTTATATTGTGGTACCCAAAACTGCACACAATATTCAAGGTGAGGCCACACCAGTGCAGAGCAGAGCGGGACAGTTCCCTCCCTTGATCAGCTGGTGATGCTTTACCTGATACCCCCCAGGACAGGGTTGACCCTCCTGGCTGCCAGGGCACTCCTGATTCATATTCAACTTGCCATGGACCAGGACCCCCAGGTCCCTTTCCATGGCACTGCGTTCCAGCATCTCACTCCCCAGTCTATATAAATATCCAGGGTTGCCCCATACCAGGTGCAGAATCCAGCATTTCCCCTTATTAAACTTGATATGGTTGGTGATTGCCCAGTCCTCTGATTTCTCAAGGTCTCTCTGCAGGGAGACCTCCAGGGAGTCGACAAGTCCTCCCAATTTTGTGTTGTTGTCCAACTTGCTTAGCATTCCTTTGATTGCTGCTTCCAAGTCACTACTGAAGATGTTGAAGAGAACTGGGCCAAGGATGGAGCCCTGTGGAACCCCAAGAGTGACTGGATGCCAGCCTAATGTTACCCCATTCACTATAACTCTTTGTGCCTGACCTGTGAGCCAATTGCTCACCCACCATATGATGTGTTTATCCAGCTGCGTCCTGGAAATTTTGTCCAGAAGAATAGTGTGAGAGATAGCATCAAAATCTTTGCTGACGTCCAAAAAGATTACACCTTCTGGCTTTCCTAGATCAACTAAGTGGGTTACTCTGTCATGGAAGAAAATCAGATTCAACAAGCAGGACTTTCCCCTCATGAAGCCATGCTGGCTGTGACCAATGACTACATTGTCTTTCAGCTGTTTTTCAATACTTCACAGAATAATCTTCTCCAGGATTTTATCAGGCTCTGAAGTAAGACTGACAAGCCTGTAGTTACCAGGGTTGTCCTTCTTGCTCTTCTTGAAAATGGAAACGATGTTAGCCAGCTTCCAGTCAACTGGAACCTCCCTGATTTCTCAAGAGAACTCAGAATTCATTGAGAGACTCTTAGCGATGACATCAGCCAGCTCTTTGAGGATTCTCCAAGGAATCCCATCAGGCCCCATAGATCTGTGGGGATCCTGCTGGAGCAGCAGTCAGGCAACAAGTTTGGGGTCCAACGGGACTTGAGCATTCTTGCAGTCGTGGTCTTCCAGCTCAGGGCACTTAGACCCCCATGGTTCCATCATCAGTGTTGAAGACAGAGGCAAAGAATATATTAAACATTTCTGCCTTGCCAATGCCCCTTGTTTGTGGATTCATGTCTATATATTCAATTCTGTGTTTCAATGTATTTAGTTGACGATTACATTATTTCTAATACTTAACACAGATTTCTGGTAATTTCCTTTGTAAATTGAAGAACAGAACAGTTAGCTATATAAAAAAATAGATATTATATCTACTTGTCTTTCAAAGAAGACCAGCCATTTAAACTTGTATTTCTGGCACAAATGGTTTTGAAAAATCAGAATTTATTTTCTGCATATATCAGTACCACCAGCAACGTGATTATGTTTTTAGGATATTCTGTCACTTTACTAAAATCTTTGCTGAATATGAATCAGAAAGCAAGCTGAACAAGACTGAAGTAAATCCACTTAATATTGAAAATGGTACTTGTAGAAAACATTTTTTTTCATTATCCTTGCTGTTCTCAGTGTAAAAATTTCCAGTATTTATTTTACTCAGGTTGAAAGTATTGAGATGCAACATGATTTATATTTTAGTACCTACAAGCTAGATCAACCAGGAAGTTTGTGACACCAGAGATTATGTTTCCATGTTAGTAGAAAAATCTTTGTCAGTGATGTCTAAAAAGTTAGAAGTAGGGCAAATATGTATCTACTCACTGAAAAAGGTAAAACAGGACAACAAAGAGAGGTATCTTAATGATACCTCTTTAATGACAAGCAATTAAAGAAAATGTTGACGTAACAGTAATTTCCCCAGACAATAGAATTCTGGGAATTTAGCACCACATGTTCCTTAAACAGGGAGGACCAAAAAACTATTTTATTTGCAAATTGTATGTTTAGTCATTTTCCAAGATGCTTCTACACTTGGAAAAGGAAAAGTGAAGTTCCTCAACCAATTTTAAGTTACAATATCCTAAGCATGCTACCATTACATTTTCAAACAAAAGTATCAAAAAGATTCAGAAAATGCAATCAATACAAGTTCAAGGTGGTGATAGCAACCCCCAAAGTAGCCATTATGGAAAGCTCTGCCTACATCTAAATAGAAAAATTGTTCAGGTCAGACTCTAACAAAATAGTTCCTCGGTGCTAACTCATTTTATTCTTGGGGTTGTTGATTAAAAATCAGTCAGAGAGTTTGAAAGAAAATCAGACAAGTTCATTAAAACATAATTATATCCAAATTAGCAAATAACAGTGACTAGAATATTAGTGGTCATGGTGCCGCAGAAAATATCAATTTTATTTTTTGCTAATCCTTATCATGGCGAAAAACCAAAGAATGATAGAATCATTAAGGATGGAAAAAACCACTAATGTCATTGAGTCCAGCCATCTACCTACTACTGCCAGACCCACCACTGAACTGTCTCCCTGAGGACCACATGTACATGCTTTTTTGAATACTTCCAGGGATGAGGGTATAGAATATTAGGATCCCCATAGTTAAGGATCCCCATAAATTCAAAAAGGAGACAAAGTGAAGGAGAAACAGCACACTCACATAGGTAGTTAGTAGAGACAGATAACTAAAATTACCATCTCTGTGAGAGGTTGTGTCTGATGAAGTAAACTAAGAAATAAAATTGCTAAAAGTATAATGCAGCATAGGATTGTAGAGAAGTAAGAAAAAACTTTGAAGTGCAAAGTGCATGACCGAGAGTATGAGGACAAACAAACAAATAAACAAAAAAATACAGGCTAAAAGTAGAAAACATAAAAGATCAGTAGTAAACCTTGCAGAACCATGTTTGGGACACTGGTAAAACTCCAAATCATAACATGAATTAAGACTATTACAGTGCTAGAGAATCCACCTCGACCCTAAATTTACCTCAGGTTTCATTCATGGTTTAATTTTTGTTATGCCAGATAAACTGATGTTAAATGAAGCACTGGTATAGGGACATTCTCTTGAAATGCTTTTCATTCCATGAATAGCAACACAAATTCTCTATAGCACTTTTCATGCTAAGTATTCAATATTGTTAAAATTTTTCTCATAACAGAATTTATACTAAATATTTTGGTTGTGGAATGCTTGCTGTTTGTCAAAAGTTCATCTTCTTAAAAAATATCCTTTATTCTGGTTACCTTTACAATAGGTCTCTTTCAGATCTCATTGGTGTTTCCTGAAATATCTCCATGTTCAGATATACCTGGACCAGGAGCATGTTGTTACAACTTTTTCTTTTGAAAATTCCTTTAAAGATTACTGATACAATTTATCTGTCACAGAAGAGTAGAATTCGTGATTCTTTTTATAGTCTGTCCTTTCGCTACTGATGTTACCTGCATAGAATGACCTTTTTAAACTTTGCTAACTGCTGTTTTATTGGAGAGTTTTGCTCACTTCTGGCAGATGCAGTGAAAAATCAGTAGGGATGTAAGTAGAAGACTGCCCTTTTGACTTTAAACAACATATGTTGAAAGGGATTTTGATTCATGGGGAGGTAGGCTGTTTAATAGAGTGCTTTTGTTGCTGTTGTGTTAAAAGATTAGATTTCAGTATGTTGTGGATTTAAATGTGCTTTCATTTATATTTAAAAGGAAAGGCTCAGCAGTTTACTTTTGTAACTGAATTTAACCTGTCTTAGGGTAGGGTTGAGAATGTGAAGGGAGTAGAAGTTCATGAACAGCTGGTCACTGTCATAGCTCTGGAAGTTTGAGTAATCCAAATATTGAGTCTAAGGCCTTACACACATACAGAACTTAATCAAAGAAAATCTTAAATATTTCAATGGTCAAAACCCAATTCTTTCTTTATGCTTATTATTGTTTAGTCTGTAGATTAAATACAAGTTTAAAAGAGAAGGTGTTCTTTTTTACCTGATAATTAGTCTAGAACGTTAGTCTAGGCTTTGATGATACAGGGATTTTGACTTCTCCTTTTAGAAATATTTTGAAAACTTGCTTGAGATCTCAATGGATTTCTAATTCTTAAACCCTGGAGATTTGGCTAAGCCTTGGGCAAATATGTCCAAGAGTCACTTCCAGCATAATATTATACAGAGTGTATCTGTCTTAACTGTATGAAAGTAGGTGAAAGAAAATATTCTGCAGTAAATTTCTTTGCATTTTTTGCCCTTTTTTGGGTCTTGATTTCAGAATTCTTATACTCTTTAGAATAAAGTAATATTATTCTGTAAATTGTCTGGGTAAATTTTGAGTACTTTCATCTGCTCTCTTCTCTGGGACATATTTGGGTGTGAGGCATTGAGGTACAATCAATTATTCTAAAGGAATATTTGAAAAGGAAATGTCTTCTTTAAAAAGTGTAAAATATTCTTTCAAGATTAAAGAGTACCCAGGCAATTACTCTGCCAGCTCTAAGAAAGCACAATGGGGAAAAAAACAAAAAACAAATCCTGTTGTTCAGAGAACTACTCAAGAAATAAAAAGGGAATTATCCCAGATGAGAGATCCTTAGTCTCTGACTCCTCTAAGTTTTGTGTAGGACATTACTTTCTCAGAACTCCCCTACTGTCAGAAAAGAGAGTTCTGAAGAGAAAAAGTGTACTAGCTCTCTGGAGTTTCATTGTAGATAATTAAGTGAGAAACTGCTAGAGACCAAGAGACTTTTTAAATAATAAACATTTTGCAGACACAATAGATTCTTCTCACTTAGTTGAGCAAGAAATCTATTAGGTTCATAGAACCACTGATTCCTGAAAATTAATTTGATATGTTTTCAGAAAATACGGTCGAAGACACCCTGGACAAGAGTCCAGGACAGAATTTACTTCAGCAACAGTTCTGCTTGAAGTTTTGTTTTATTTCAGACTGAAATGGATTTTCATTAATTTTCAGAGATTTTTTTAAGGGTCCGATTTTTTTTTTAAGAAGTCCGATTGAAGATACTTAGCTAACACTGGTTTTCAAAGTGATATATTTATTGAGTATTAGAAGATAAAAGATTATAATTTGCATCATATAATTAAGTACATCATTGATATGTGGGAAGTATTATGCAGAACATGTTCAGTGCAAGAAACTGTCTGATATTTTTAATTTAAATCATCAATTATTAATCTCATAGCAAGTTTGACTGGTGTAGAATTCAGCTACATTCATCCTTTTTCAGTGCTTTTATCCCCTTTCAGTGAATTGGATTCACATTTAAAAAGTAGCCATTCAAAATGTCAGGTCCCTCATCCATTCCATAGAAAAGGAAGATGGTTTTCCAGAGGGTCTCCACTGAGGAGTGCAGTTCCATGTAGAACTGCTAATAACATATAACAAATATTATATTTTATTTTCATTCAAACTGGACAGCTCACCCTGGAAAGGTGTCAAAACATGAAGTTCCTCTACATTTCATTTTCTCTTTCTTTGGACTAAATCTTCTGGTCTGTCACCATAATAACAAGTGGAGTTTATTCTACAGTGGGTTTTGTGATCCCTTTTTTAGTTGCTTGGTTTTTCTTTTTATAAGAACTAGCAGCCCTTTGTGTTAAAATACTGTCTAATTGGCACTTTGTAGTTGAAATACCATAAAGAGCATGGACAATGAATGACTTAGCTGATGAAGTCTTTAAACAGATACTTAGAGGAAGAGATTAGAGATAAAATCCGTGGGGTTTGCTACGGCTACCTAAATTGCAGTGGAAAGCATTAAAATTCTCTCAAGCACCCAAAAGCTCTGGCCAGCTAGAGATAATTAAAAATCAAGCAAGGATAAGATAATGTTTCCACTGCTCTGAGATGACCTCTGCAATTCAGTGCTAAATATTTCTCTTTATCTAATCAGATTTCCTTGTATTCCCCACACTTGCTCCTATACTTGTTACTGTGGATTTTTGCATTGTTTATTTAGTATTTTTTTCTAGCTGGCATATATCAATTACTGCTGACATTTGCTTGTCTAAGAGGTTATAGCTCTATCTTTTTATCTTGTACATGTTTATATCACGCTTTCATGGAGTTATCTGACCACCTCAGAGGTTTTAATGTCTCTGTGCTTGTGTCACACTACTGAAATAGGAAAGTAATCCTCCCCCTCCCCGTAACTTCTTTACAACATGGGAACTGTAGCAGTAAAAGTCTGAGACATTTTCTCAGTATCAGAGAAAAGACTTTGACAGATTGGCATGTGAATCCATATTTCTCAAGTTAACAAGCCGGTGTCTTATCCAATGTATCCTGAAAACATAAAAATGCCCCAAATTCTCTATAAAGTCTAGGAATAAAGATTTGAATCACAGCTCCCTAGCAGTGTGGAATACTTCTGTAAGGGGGGGGGGGAAAACAAAACATAAAACCCAAAAAAACACCAACCAAACAAACAAATAGATGAAAAAAAATAATAAAGAAAAATAACAGAACGGTCTTTGGAAAGGATCTCTTTGTCCCAGGTGGCAGCTGAGTCCCATAAAGCCACTTGCTCACTCTCACCTGCTGGGATAAGGGAGAGAATTGAAAGGGTAGGAGTGAGAAAACTTATGGGTTGAGATAAAGACAGTTAATAGATAAAACAAAATTTGCATGTTCAAGCAAAGAAATACAAGGAATTCATTCATTACTTCCCAAAGGCAGGCAGGACCTGAGCCATCCTCAAGAAAGCAGGACTCCATCACGCCTAACAATTGTTTGTAAAGACAAATGCTGTCATGCAGAACAACCCNCAAATAGATGAAAAAAAATAATAAAGAAAAATAACAGAACGGTCTTTGGAAAGGATCTCTTTGTCCCAGGTGGCAGCTGAGTCCCATAAAGCCACTTGCTCACTCTCACCTGCTGGGATAAGGGAGAGAATTGAAAGGGTAGGAGTGAGAAAACTTATGGGTTGAGATAAAGACAGTTAATAGATAAAACAAAATTTGCATGTTCAAGCAAAGAAATACAAGGAATTCATTCATTACTTCCCAAAGGCAGGCAGGACCTGAGCCATCCTCAAGAAAGCAGGACTCCATCACGCCTAACAATTGTTTGTAAAGACAAATGCTGTCATGCAGAACAACCCTTTCNGAGTGCAAGCAACAACAAAAATATCTTTATATTAGGAACACTTTTCAGCACCAACCCAAAACGTAGCTCCGTACCAGCTACTATGAACAGAACTCCAAACCAGCACATTCTTTCAGCAAGGGTAAAGCTTGCTGGTACCTGAAGCTTCCCTAGTGATAACTCTTTTGTCAGACTCAATGGCTTTTTGCAATAGGTTGCAGGTTCAGCACTTGATCTGGAGTACTGTCACGTAACAGCAGCTCTGTTCCTGCTCCTCTTTCCATTCCAGCTCCTTTTGTACTTCTGTGTCTCCCTCTATTCTCTTCACCTTGATTCAGCCACTAATCTCTACATGTATATTTAAATGGCATTGCACTGAACGTAGCTAAAATGAAGTTTTCCTGCTTTAAATTGAATGAAATCTGCACAGCATTATTTATCAGTACTGAACTGAAACCAAATTCTAGTTTTGGCCAACTGATTAAGATTCACAGATTTAATCTCAGTAATTCCAGTAAAGCCAACTTTAGTCATAGTTATTTTATATCTTTCATATCTTCAGGATGAGCTGACAGTACCTAGAGTCCATCCTTATGTATTTTTTCTCAGGGGATTTTTTCATTGGGAAGCGTGGCTGATTCTTTTTTGTGAGCTTCATTGTCACCCTGAAGTTATGCTTCAAGAAAGGTGCATTGAGAATCACACAAAGCTATTCATTTACAAATTCACGTTTCCAATTTTGAGAGAAGACGGAGATGATTTTCTTTAGTTATATTTCAAATGTGGCTTTTTTTTTCCTTCTGAACAAGGATATACATAAAAATAATTTGTAAATCTTGTCACAAATCTCCATTTCAGAACCTCAGAGCTGTTTTCCTCTTCCCATCTGTACTTACCTTTAAAATTTTTAGTGTTTTTATTATGTTTTCCAACTCCCGAACCTCCAGAAGAAAAAGGGCACTGTACTTTTTTCAAGCTTTTCCTGTTGCTGTGAGTACCATTACCAATAAAGATACATTTTCTGAACGGCAACTGTACAGTTGTAAAATGCACTAGTAAACATGTTCCAAAATTTCTGTTGCTCCCCATTTTTGTAATTTAGCTGTCAAGGGCACTATTTATTGCAGTTTGTTCTATGAGTTATTATGTATATTAGACGTAGATGTTAATGCTACATGCATTCATTGTTGGTTAGATCATAGTGAAGCAGCATTTTACATGCTGTGAACTCAGCAGGTATGATTTGAATTATAAATGCCTCTAAGGACACAATTTTGCATATCAATATAAATTTTACTTCTAAACAAGTCCGGTAAAGTAACACATAGTTTTACAAGTAAATGCTATGGTTCCTTCCATACAAGTTTGAGCTACCATGGTGCTGCTGCTCAATTTGTTTTCTAGCTGTAATTTTGTAACTATTTCCAATAATACTACTTTGTAGATTCCTATTTATTTATTTATTATATTAAGCTCTGCAGCTGTTTTCATTGATTTCAGTATCAATTTTGGGTGAATGAAACATAACTAATTTTGGTTTTCATGCTACTGTTTTTCAGCCATTAAGCCACTTAAAGATTCTGTACTGCTTTTGCTCTGAGACCAATGAGTATTTTTGCTTTTCTTAATGGCTTTCAAAAGGAGTTAACATTTAGCTGGTGAATTTACTATCCCACCAGAAAAATTAAAACTCATTAGAAATAGCTAGAAAACTTTCCAAGTTTATTGAATCACCATCTTTAGAAAGAACGTAGATATTGTTCCTTGGACAAAAATTGTTGTTGGATAGAATTCTGTAATTAATTCAGAGACAAGCAAAATTATTGCAGCCATGTGTTCATTGTCAAATGGTTTAAATAAGTGATAAATTTGAAAATAAAATCATCAATTTTAAGTTGGTATTATTTAGTTTGGTGGTTAATTGTAAATTGGTTTGACTTTTCTAATCAAGAACTAAAGTAATCTTAAAAAGTTTTCTATCATGTCTAAAACCCAAAAAGTTGCTCATAGACTGTGGCACCGAGCATACTACATTTTAACTTTGTATCTGCCTGAAGAGCAAATTTCTGTTTGAAATTCAATGTTGAAACAAGTATGTCACTGATTTTATTTATAAGTTTGGTTTTACCTACTCACTACTACTTTCCATGAAACAAGAACTATTCTGTTTTTAGTCTTGTTGAAATACATATTCATAGACTTGAAATGTTTTCAGTGATATGAATGGTACAAAGGTTCTGGGTTGTACACCTCTAACTGGGCTAGTTAAGCAAATTTTGGATTTCATCTTCATGTTCTTGATTCTATAAAATCTTAGATCAAATTTCTGTCTTGAGAGACTTACACTTATAATAAGTTTAATTACTGCCAATATTAGTAGTTTTGTCTGCATATCCTAGGTTGATTGACAGTGCTTTTCCCTCATAAAGGTGTCTGTTAAATTATACATGTCTCTTTCTAAGATATGCTGTTGTTTCTATGTGAGAAGGTTCTTTGTCATGGTTTTATTTACACTGACTTTTTACCATTTGATATTTGAACTCTAGCATAACAGAGTCTAAAAGTGGTCAGTTTTATTTATGGCCACAAAAAGTCTGAAAATGGTCACTGATCAAGAGTCCACATTTCAGCTCAGATGCAAATAAGACCATGAATAAACAAAACATCATATATTATTCCAGATATCTAAACCTGACATTTAGGTTTATTCAATGTACTGCAGAGGAATTAGGTTTACCACAGAAATTCAGGAATCAATATTTTAATGTAATAGGTGCAATCTCTAATCAAAGTGCAAAAATGTATAATGTAAAAAAAAAGGAAGCCAAACTGAACCCACTCTGAACTTACAGCAAGTCACAGGAAAGTCTCAGAATTTAAAAAAAAAAAAAAAAAAAAAAATCCCAAGCCNTCCACATGTTTACAGCTGTGAACAGGTAAGCACTAGAAAGGTTTACCTGTTCACAGCTGTAAATAAATGATTCCACTCCTGAGAATTTGCCTATGAAAATGCAGTAGCTACGCTACTTGTTAAGAAAACTTGTCAATGTAGGAATGTTAAACATATGTATTTATTTTTTTTCTTAAGCTTGATGTGAAAAATAATAAATAACTAGAAATAATGATAAGTTAAATAATATGACTGCAATGTCTGAAGTACAGTAACTGGCATCCTTTTAGGACTTTAAGATAAACTCTGTATGTTAGATGGCATAAACCCCATTAAAAAAAATCATGAAATGAGGTAAATAAGTCTTGATCCTTAGATACTGTGATTTGCATTCCATTGCACTTTAAAAAATGGGTATAGTAGGATGATTCTTGCACAAACCATATCACTGAGAGTCTGTAGAAATTAATAAATCTCTGATTAGGTCAGGGTAGCCTTGGGTATGCTCATGCATGGCAATGACTGGGGATTTTACATACAACGTTGCCTTCCCATAAGACTAGTATTTATTCCACTGGTAGGAGACATGATGGGACTCTCAGATCTATCCCTTTCTGTCATCTGGGACACAGGTATGCCAAGTAAGAGCTGGCATTGAAAATCATGAGGACTGAAACACACTGAAATCTATGAGGATTTTTTTTTAATTGTCTTTAGAAGAGTGTGTGTCGCCAGAATGATCCTGAAAGTAAAATTTGCTTGTTTTGAAATTAAACAAAATAGTATATAGACTTAATCCCTGTATTATTCTTGGCCTTTTTTCTCTATAGAAACCCCTCATTTAGTAGTTACAAAACTTAATGAATGTTCTCTATTAAATTCACATAACTTAGGTCCCTGTGCTAGATATTGTGCTCCTTAATGTATGCTCTGTGTGAGCAATAATTAATAATAATTAATAATTATTAATTCTTAATAAATTATTAATACTCTGCCATCTGTGGTCTCCTGGACTTCACTGTGGTGCAAATCCTCTACTCAGTTCCCATTGTCAAATATAGGGTCTGCACTGTTCTTCGGCCTATGGACCCATGCTGTAGTAAACCTGTCTATAAAAATTATCCTTCCAAGGTTCAGCTTTCTGAACTTTTCGTGTCTTCAGTTTTTCTACATTTCTTTTAATTGTCATATCAACTTTCATATTTCTTTGGACTTTCTTACTGGATATGCCAAGCAATAAAAAAAGTTACTAGAATAAAGGATAGTAGGTTTTTTGGTTTTGTTTCTGTTGTTTGGGTTTTTTTTAATTTTTGTTTCGATTTAGCTCTCTCCTTCATGTAATTACTGCTTCCTAAGGCTTGGTTATTCCCTGATAAATTCTTTTGAGTCCTGTTTAGGTAGGGTGGTATACATGTTGAACTTGAATGACACCGGTATCTGAATATGGTCTTACATATATATATGTTCCTGCCAAACCATTAGACTACACAAGTTTCACATTTATGTATTCATCAGGTCCTTAAATGCTCCTGAGATGAGCTGCAAAATATTGTCTTAGTGATGAGAAATCTGAAGTGCTCCTGTCACAGACTCCAAGGGAGTTAATTGAACAATTAGAGAACAGTGTGTTGGATTGACAGTATTTTTGAATTAAAAAGTGATATGTTCAACTGATACTATTTTTTAATTAGTTGCCTAATAGTACATAAGTATTTTCACATTATTTGAATGACAAAACCTTTCAGGATGTTTCTGTGCTTCCAAAACACAACTCGGATGTCCCCTATCAGCTTTGATATTTAGTAACCACCCAGGTTTAGCACAATCAGTTTGGCCACTAGCTTTTACTACTTGTAAGATACATTTTCACAGAAACTGGAATTTATTAGCAGTAATGATTAGGATTTGCTTATATCAGTTCTCTCTGTGAAGTCCAAGTAAAGATAGGAATGCTTCAAGATGCAGTTGATTGCTAATTGAACCATGAGTTTACCTTACAGCAAAAACAAAGTAGCTCACATTCACTAGCACTTTTCATTTGGCTTTTGGTTATTGCTAGAAGCCTAATTTTATTAGAATTTAAATTGGACACAGTAATACATTTGTTTTCCCAATGAATTACTTTCTACCAAGGTAATTCAAACCTAGCTATGCCGGGAAGCTAGTAGGTGAAAGTAGAAAGTAGACTATTCAACTGAGATATAGGATTTGAGGCTCTATAGGCTCTGGATTGCTCTTATACTTCCTGGGCTGGTGCTGTATTATAAAACTGTTTTCTTGATGACTACTATTTAGTTACCTTTTTAAATAATTTGGGTTTAGTTTGTTGGGGATTTTTTTTGTCTCCAATACACCTTAAAAATGCCTAAAATATCAAATCTCATTTTGCATAATGGGAAAGTGTGGTTTTGGGGTACCTCTGGTGTTAAGAATCCTGTGGACGATTTTTTTTTACCTTTTGAGGTCTTATACTAGATAACTATAACATTTGATACTTCCCATTTCATTTAAATCTATCAAAGTGGTTACAGTCAGATCTTGCCATTACTTGAATAGGAGGACAGTTTCCATTTCTTTACAATGTAACCTTTATCACGAGGGAGTACAAAAATCAGAGTAATGTAAGCCCTCTCCCTGTAGGAGTTGACTCTCAATGAATAATCTATCATCTGTCTCTCCATCTTTTTTATGTAATCTATTTGAAGCTCCATGGTGAGCAGTGAATGCTGAATGTCAATGACAGCTGTGTTAAGACAACCAGGAATATTCATGTATATGTTTGTGAGTACTTTGCTGTTTCATTTCTCTGATAATTGGAACTATTTCTACTCACTTATTAGGAAACAATTGCACTTAAAAATGTTTGCTTAAGAACTTAAATATGGAAATTAGTAGTTTAGTAGAATACTATTTGTTTATGCCAATCTTGAAAGGCGTAATGCCCATTAGGACTAATTAATTGATCAGTCTAGCATAGACAAGAATCACTACTTTCTTAGCAAAGAACAGATGAAATAGTAGTGCAACACTATCATTGTATCACTGCTTTAATTTCTTTGGGCCAAATGAGCAATTGTTTTCTTGAAACTGCGGGACTTTAGAAGGTCCTTCAATGCAACTTAGGAGACAGACTTGATTTCAACCCTTTTTTTGTTAGGATAATGCCCTTAATCGCTATATTGCTATCGGTCAAGACCCAATAAAATTTTGAAATAAACAAAATAAAAAGGTACATTTCATGCTTTTTGGCAGGTAAACACCACTTTAAATAGAGTTACACAATTGTTTCACAGTCAACACCTTCTTTGAATGTCCAAGTTCTTCTAGGACAGTCTGTTGGAGATGTGTTATAGACTCATGACTCCACACAGCTGCCTATTCATACGAAATCAAAGAACATGTAGTTCAACTACTTTAATGATTGAGTGGTCAACACTGAATTTATGTCAGGTTGCTGCAGCTGAGTCTTGCAAACCTCCAAGGAATCACATTACTTGGTCTTGGTCTTTTATACCAAAAGTAAAAACCATTTTCAATTTATTTGAGGTGGTTGAAGTTTTCACCAACTCTTGTGAAAATAAGATTATTTCCATAGCTTAAAGAACAGGCAGGGTTGGTAAAGATCTAGATAAGAAATTTGCCAAGAAAGCGAATGGCATCCAGATTTGTATCACAAATAGCATGACCAGCAGGATGAGGGAAGTGTTTGTTCCTGTGTAGTCAGCACTGGTAAGGGCACACCTTAAGTATTATGTCCAGCTCTGGGCCCCTTGTGCAAGGAGGACACTGATGTTCTGGAATTAGTCCAGAGAAGGGCAATGAAGCTGGTGAAGGATCTGAAGTGCATGTCCTGTGATGAGTGGATGAGGAGCTGGGGTTGTTTAGTCTGGGGAAAAGAAGGGTCAGAGGTAGTAGAGTCACCATCCCTTGAGGTGTTCAAGAACCATGGTCTAGTTGACAAGATGGTGATCAGTTAAAGGTTAGATCAGATGATCTTCAAGGTCTTTTCCAACCTAAATGACTCTTATTCTGTGATAATAGAGCCATGCTCAGTTGCATCTTAATAGGTCTTCCTTTGAAGCTAGACTACGCTGCTTTCAGTTATGCTTCTAATTACATGTACCAAAACTAAGAAAACAATATTACAAGGGACATTTGGAAAGTTAAGGCATATCATGAATTTGCTATAGTGCAAATATAGGCTTTCCTGATATAAAAGTTCTGTGAGAAGTATCATGATAAGAAAACGGAGAATGATATTGTTAACAGTTTAACTATTTGAAGTTTTCCTGAGCTAGAGATGAAATATATATATATATATATATATATATATACCAGAAGGAGAAATGCTATTAATCCATTTCTCATGAAAGGTTTTTAGTCAATAGGAGTGTGCATGCTGTGGTTGTCACCAGTGAAAATGGAAAGCTTTTAATATACATAATAGATAACAGCCGTAATGGAAATTCTATTTCTTTCCTGTAATCGAGGGAATAAACAACATCTTAAACAATAAATGACTGCATTTTGGCTAGCAACTTATTTTAAAATTCTTCTCCAATTGCAGGTTTTCTTTTGCTATTTGTATAATTCTATATGTCCTTCTAGAATAATCACTTGTCCAAAAAATTGCTTCTGCTTTTACCAAATGAGTTTTGCTGTAACTAAATTATATATTACCTCAATTAGATTCTAATAAAAATGGCAGCCCACGAAATGCCATGAATAACTGAATATTAATTTCTAAATTTTCTTTGAAAGTTTAAGGACCCTTTTAGAAGAAAAAAGTGAATACAGAATATCAGTATTTTATTACTTTGCACGGTCTTTAGCAAGTATCACAAGTATTGCAACAAGGTACTAAGAATGTTAAAAGTAAAAAAGGTTAATGCTGATGTTAACACTAGATCTAATAAGTTTTTCATTTCACTCATTCATTAAACTAGTTGAACTACATGTTCTTTGATTGTCTATGAATAGGCAGCTGTGGGGAATCATAAGATGCTTGCTGAAGTGAACTAAGTTGTTCAAACATCTAAGAAACCAATCCTACATGCACCTATGTGCACATTTTAACTTTTCATATATGTCAGTAAAACACTGAATTTAGCAAGGCCACCTAGGTATGAAGATAAGTATGACCATGTTTGAGGAATTGTGGTTCTGTGATTGATTGAAAAGAGAATTTCCACTGGAATTAATACAGACCTGACACAGGACAGGAAAAATGACGTCTCTTTTTAAATTAAATAAAATTTAAATGCAAATCTACAATGTGAAAGGACTTTTTGCTTACTGAGCTTTCAAGCCCTCGTAAATAGAATGATGACTTTTCATTTCAGATCTATGAAGGATGTGCACTTGTAGGTGTAATTTTGAAGATGTCTTACCAAACAAATATATTTGGTCAATCTTGCAAAAACGCTTTTGAAAATATACAACGTATCAAATGAATTTACATTGCTCCCTTTGTGTTTCCTTCCTGTGAGTATTCTCATAAATGACCTTCAGAAGCATGAAACTTCAAGGCTGAGAGACAAAAAATGCCCATGATTATAATCATGTGCATTTGAATATTAGTTGAAGTTGAATGCAAATCCTACACTCATGTATATTATTCTTAGCTCACTGTATTGATTGTTCATGTAAGTAAAACAGCTGTGCTTTTATGTGATTTATGAAACAGCATGACCAACAGAAATATGGACTCTCTTTGCCAAAACTAAACAGAGTATCAAAGTATTACTGTTAAGCATGGCATGTAGTAGCCAATGCATTAAGTTGTCTTGCATGATGCTGGAGTCAAACTTTGACTAATAATGTATTTGCATAAATACCTTTTGATTAATTGTGAAATGAAAAGGTCAAGTTTCAAAAATTTTATTCCTATGCATTTGCAATTTGAAAGGGCATTTTGTGAGCATTTTCACCTACTTAGGCAAGTAATAAATTATACGTTCTGTGGAAAATTGCAGACTAATTTCACACCTTTTAGTTTAGCTAAGCTTTCTTGTCAGAATGTTGGGATTTGAATTATCACTCAGTAAAATGCATGGTCTGTAAGGTTGCTGCTGTTAATATCATTATTAGTCACTTTTGTTACAATAAATTCTAAGAACTAAGCAAAAAGGTACTCTACTGAGCTAAACAGTGTACAAATACTGCAATGGTGGGACAAGATAGTAACTGGAGAGGAAAGTTAAGAAGTGAGAGAGCATTTCAATCACAGAGAGAAAGGCAAGAGTAAAGATGAATGAGAAGATACTTATATTTTATGGTAGACATACACCAGCCTGACATTTTGAAAGGGATCCCCCATTTAGATCCTAGCACCTAATGACTATGCACTAGCTGAGGCTGGACTTCTGTTATGTTGTGGTGTGACTGTCAAACTCTCTGGAGAGGCTGAGAATGGGAGCATTCCTCCATTCACACCCTCAGCATGCAGAAGGAAATTGCTGGAACAGAAGAGAAAAGCACTGACATGCAAAGGCTCAGAACAGGGAAGTCTGGTCATAACTGCAGAAGGGTCTCAGAGGCTGATGCTCTCTGTCTGGCTTCTTTCTGTGATAAGGCAGAAGAGTTCCTATGAAGTTTTGTCTTATTTGCTTGGGGAACAGAAAGGGATCAGTGTGACTCTGTCCAGTGTCTGCTGTTTGAATGCTGCCAGGGTACAATTATTATGGAAGAGTTAAAGATTATCTTAAAAATAAGAGCTTGCAGATAAGAGTCTTTTCAGCTTTGTCTCTTTTTCTAACAAGATGATGCATTAGATGCCATACAAGTTATTAAATGTCTAGCCTGTATCAGATACAGGATGTCACAAAGAGATCAAACAGTTATCACAAACCAGCAGACATGAGGATTTAAAATCCTTCTCTGGATTATAGCCCTGTTATAAACACATGGGAAGCTATTGCTTTCAGTGGAACTTAACTGAATGTACTAGCAAAGAATTTGTTATTAAGGGCTAAAAGTAACACTGATAGGATGATACTTTTTCTTCCCGGTAAATGAAAGGAATAATACCACCACCAATTAGCAGCATAACTGTAAGAGTACTTGTATTAGAGCCTGAAAATAATAAGTATTTATTTTGTCAACAACTTCCTCCCTTTCAAAGATCTCATGATGTTGCAGATGCAAAATTTAGTTCATGACTAGTTTTTTCTATTCTTGTTATGTGAATCTAATTATCATGGAAATAGGCAACTGGATAGCATTAAAAATTAAGTCATCTTTTTTAGCCACTGAACAGACATGAGTGTACTGTAATTGACATCTGTGTTAACATCTGCATTATAACCTGACAGGTATCTCATCCTAGGCCAATAGGTGATAAAGTAGATTAGTTCCAATAGTAAATGTATGTAAATTTTTCATGACAAAATATCTCAACCTTTCGCCTGTCTGCCACATCTAATCTAATCAAAACAGGTATTTTTACAGCACTCAATACTGTAATTTCTGAATGCTTTACAAATATTTTACATTATCAGCATTTTAAAACTGAGAAAATTGGGTCATATTTCTACAAAGAAATATGTAGATATAAGCATAACATCTTTCTTTCAGCATAATCTGCTACTTCAGGAAGGTTTTTTAATATTTTTTCTTTCTTTTTCTTCTTCTTACACTATTGTTTTATAGAGGAGATTTCATAACATCATTGCAAATACTAGTAAGGGAATTAAGTTTTGATAGGTACTGTCTGTTAGCCACCATATATAATAAAATCAAAACCTAGAGTTCATTCTTCAGTAGGATAACATTTAGCACTTTATTCAGACAACTATCTCATACTTATTAGGTTCTTCAGTTCCATTGACTCCAATGGACTTCGCTTGAAGTGAATCATATATATTTACATGTATTTTCAAATGAAGATTAAATTAATCATGCTAGATTAAAGCACTGTAATACAAACAAGTGTAGATCTCTGCCCATGCAAGAGATATTACCTGATGGTGACCCCAGATTTTCTTAATTTATTGCTTTTAACAGAAGTCAAGTTTCCTGTCACAGAAGAGAAATGGTTAAGAAATGTTTGATTTGTCCTCCTGAAATCTACCTAGGTTTGTACTACCCAGTGTGAAATTCCTGATCATACTGGGTAAATGTTTTCAGCACCAGCTTAATATTTTTCCACTTTACTTATAACATAGCAAATGTCCTGTCAAATTTTGCACTGTGTGGAGCTTGCTAAAGTGGAAACAAAAATGGACATGAAGGAGTAACTTACTGTGTGCACAGAGAGAAGGAGAGAGAGAGAGAAAGAGAAAGAGAGAGAGTGTAAACATTAGTAAACAGGTTCCGCAGCAACTTCAGTACAGGTCATTAAGAAATGAGAACTTTGCAGACCAGTCATGATAAATTATAACATTGTGTCTCTGATTTTTAACCCTTGAAACCAGTGAACTGAGGTTTCACTATTAACACATTAGGGTGGCAAAAAAGAAAATACTGAGGAGTAAGAAATTAAACAAAGCAAGTGAATGCTTCTGTGGGTGGTGAGAAAACGCAATAGTTCTGTTATGAAGGTAGAACAGTCGTCATAGATACAGAGAGAGCTGGTTCTGGAGCCAGTTAAAGTGTCCGTGGAATGTCAGCCAACATGTGATAATATTGCTAAAAGTGAAAGGAAAATGGATAAAAGTGCGGGGGGTGTGTGTGTGTGTGTGTGTGTGTGTGTGTGTGTGTTGTTGTTTGGTTGCTTGCTTTTTATTATTTTTTTTTTTAATCTATGGAGTCTGCTGGAAAATATGGTAACTTTTTTCCTGATTCTTGTGCTTGAAAATGAGTCAATAAAGCCATCAAAGCTTCTCAGATACTGGGCCACAAAGCAGCAGGAGTTTAAAGATAAAACTATAGATTTCTTTTGTTATTATTATTTTTGTAAGAAAATTACTAGAAGACAATAAACTGATATCATTTATGGTAAGATTAAAAAAAAAAGAAAAAGGAAAATAAGTAGTTACTAAGCCAGGGGAAATATTAAAGACTACTCACCTGATCTTTTTTAGGACAGCAACACAAGGCAAGAAATCTCATACTACTGAAAAATCTCTGAACATGCCAAGATCAACGGACAAGTGTCAAACTATTCTTGGAGTACAGCAAACCTAAAAACAAGCTAAGAAATATTTCAATAGTATGTCTGACAACAGAATCAAAAAATTAAAAGAATCACTTTGGGTGTTGTACTGGGTCTGGCTGAGATGGAGTTCATTTCCCCATATCAACCCTCACAGCACTGTGCTTTGCTTTGGTAGCTAGAAAGGTATTGATAACACACCAGTGCTTTGGCTGCTGCTGAGCACAGCATCAGTACCGTAAGATTCCTTCCCCTGTTGAGGGCAAGGTCCTCGAAGGGGACACAAGTAGGCCAGTTGACCCAAACTAACCCAAGGGGTATTTCATACCCAATATCCATTCCATATGACGTCAGCTCAGATATAAAAACTAAGGAAAGGACGAGGGAGGAGGGGCATTTGTTGTTTACAATGTTTGCCCACTGAGAAAATAATATGTGTGCTGAAGTCCTTCTTCCCAGGACGTGGCCAAACGTCGCTGCTGATGGGAAGTAAAGAATAAACCTTGTTATTTTCCTCTTTACTTGTGCATGTGCAAACTTTCACTTTTTTTGCTTTAGTAAACTCTTATCTCAACCTGCAAGTCATTTTCCATCTTATTCTCTCTCCCCTGTCTGGCTGGGAAGAGGAGCGATAGAGTAGCTTGGTAGGCACCTGGCATCCAGCCAAGGTCAATCCACTACAGTTGTAAACTCAGCTTTGGAATGAAATAGTGCTAGGCTGATATTTGAATTTTAGTGCTTGCTCAGGTGATGTTCAGAATACTTTCTCTTTATATTTGAACAGTTTTCATCTCATCATTAAATGAATCTGATCTAAACCAAAAATATCCTTATGAATAACATTCAACTAGGAGCTGCTTTTTATCTATAATTCTTGTTCCTTTTCCCCCTCTCTTTTTTTTTTTTTTTTTTTAATTCACATTAACTGGAAAGGAGGACAGCATCGTAATGAAGCAGCATTTATATTGGTGATTTAACAGCAGTCATCTAAATGTAGTTACGTGTATTTTCCCCTTCCGGGTCTCAAACATTTCCATTAAGAACAAAAATGAACCCTTACTTGAAGAGTGGATCAAAAATCCTTCTGTGTTATTATTAAAAAGGCAGAACTCTATTTTTCTTTTTTAATTCTTGCAGGTCTGTATGCACATTTATAATTTATTAACATTTTGAAGTTTGTTCTTCTGGCTAGAAAACTCTGATCACAGCTTAAAATGTCATCACAGTGGGGGCTCTTTGAGTAAAACAGCATAACATTTTATCTAGAGGCTTTTAAGTTGGTCTTACACCTCTTCCACTTGAGGGTAATATTCAACAAACAGAAATAGAAATGTATTTTTTTTTCCACTGGAATCAAGTCTCCAATGCATTCTTTTGTGTTATTCATTATTTTTCTATCTGCAACACATTTTTTTCTTTGTTTTACCTTAGGTTTTTAAGCCGGTTTTAAGACTGGTTTGAAATCTTCAATATTAAAGAGGCTACTGCATATGACTCATATATTGCCTTCCTTAGCATTTATCTTATAATAGGAATGATCTTTTCCAGATATAGGGTAGTTAACATTAAACAAAAGCATTTTAAACACTTGGACAACTGATCTGCTATATACATCTTTCACAACTGGTCTTCTGCTCAAGAATCAGAAAGTGTAATTTATGTCACATAATAGGTTCCTGTCAGGTGCCTGTTACTAAAAGAACTAGAGCAGGTCTACTCCACATTGTTTCAGGAAGTTTTACCTCTCCCTGAAGTCTTCTTCTGGATAAAATACCATTTATAAGTACAGTGGCTATCATTGCTATTTCGAAATAAACACTAGTTTTTATAGACCTTTTCTTTAATAAATGTTTGTCTGTGGAAGTGCCACAACCCTTGTGATATATCTTTCAAAATATAGGTATGTGGCTAATAGCCTTGGTGTCTTCCAGCTGTGAAACTAAATGAACCCAAACCTTGTTTTCTGCTCTCTAATTCCTAAGAATTAATATAAAAATGAGAATATTAGCCATAATGGTAAATCTTACTGCAATTTGTTAAAGATATTTCTGTGTCCTAAGTATGCTATACTTTATCCAGTTTATGGTCCACTTCTTAATTGCTTTCTAACACGTAGAAAGAAAAGACAGCAAACTAATAATTTAAGTTTTTGAATTTGCTGGACAGCACATTGTCTCCGTTGAATTCCTGTGATTTCTTTATTGCTGTGTTAAATCCACAAAATTTGAAATAAGTTGGATATCAAAAGGCATCTGGAAAGAAGCTACAGACTTGTCACACCAAACAGATATTCTCAATCTGCCATAGCAGTGAATTATACAGGCTGGTTACATATAATTTTGAAGAAGAATTCTTAACACTGCAATTCACGCCAGAGTCAAGAATATAGGGGACTAACATGTTTCTTAAGACAAAAAGAT
This sequence comes from Campylorhamphus procurvoides, assembly GCA_013396655.1. Taxonomy (NCBI): domain Eukaryota; kingdom Metazoa; phylum Chordata; class Aves; order Passeriformes; family Dendrocolaptidae; genus Campylorhamphus; species Campylorhamphus procurvoides. The sequence goes on from WBMV01006118.1 coordinate 752,305, forward strand.
TTAGGACTTTAAGCAGATATTCTTTTATCTCTCTTTCATCAATAAAAATGTTGCACTGGAGTCTTTTTAAGGCCTAATTTCTGGGGGTTTATATATACAGTGGTCTTTCATCTTCCATGACAAAATAAGATATTAAGACAGAAATCCCTGCTGAACCAAAACAATTGTTCACACCAGTACTCTCTCCATTGAGATAGGGGATTGCATCTGCAATCTGCATTTAAGACCTTCTCTAAGACTTGCCACTTAGCAGTCTGAATGTTCTTCAAATATATCCCATGGGATAACTAGAAAAAGATACACTTCATTGCTTCCTAAAACATGTTCAGCAGGCAAAATTTCAACACTCTTAAAAGAACAGCTCTGAGGTACATAGGGAATGTGAGGCTACACATCAGCCTCTTATAATGCTTTCTGCAGCATTTTGTTCAAAAATGAGTGCCATGTGCATGTCATCATGAGAGTTCTCACTTAAACTGAGAGTAGACAAGATTGCCACAGAATTAATTCAACCAGACACTGCAAGTGTTGGAGCTGAGCAGAGTACCAAAGTGCACTATCCTTTTCCCCTCATCCATTCACCTCCACGTGAATGTCGTCTTAGGTTGGGTGAGAGAAACTAGTGTTTAGTAATGGCAAAGAACAGAAATTTCTAAGGATTTCCCTCTTTCTAGGTCTGCATCTGCTAGAAAACTTAGGTTTCTATGAGAATTTACATAAGTCCCAAGATAAATCCATATTTATACTGCTCAGTGACTTTCTGATTCCTTTGGACCAAGTTTGTCTGGTAGCGGAAAGTTTTCTAATTTTATAGCTAGATGTATGTGACAAGTCTATGGGTGTTCTAGATTCCATCTTTTCATTTTACTGCCAAACTGCTTTGCAATTGCTTCCATTGCTTTTCTATGGAAGGGTGGTCCTGCAGCTGAGATTGCAAACATAAGCTAATTGTTCTTTTATCTTTCTTGCCATTTCATTAGTGTTCTGGGACAGAATCCAACTACCATGGAAGTTTCCTTAATCCTCCAGCTCTAATTTCTTGCTGATCACTACTGACCTGATAATGGTACTCTGACATTTTCTTTATTTTTTTTTTTCCTTTTTCCCCTTGGAGTTTTATATTTCTCTTTCTGGCCTTTGTTCCCAAGTACTTATGAGACACAGATCCTGCCTACATTTTAGAATTCTCTATTTCTTCTGTCAGTGAAATTACACTTTTTATGCCTTAAAGATGTGACCATACTCTCTGTGGCTTATGTATTTGAACATTATCTTATTTACTTAACCTTTCACTTGCTCCTTTCTGTTTTGAGACTTTATATCTCTTTGCAGTATTAATACTATCTTCTTTACCCACTTTGCTTGGAAATTTTCCTGTTTGTTCTCTGTATTACTAATGCTATGGGATGCATGTAATGTAGAAATGAGGGCAAATGAATATCTAACGTGAGGACAGATGAGCAGAAAAGAGCAGCAAGATTTGGGTAACCTATTGAAATTTCTTGTAGACAAAAGGACAACAGAGCTTTTCTATGCTACTCTGTTTCTTTTGAGGTATCATCAAAGAATGGGGACATATCTACTGAATATTACTGAAGTCCTAGAAGTGCATTTCCTCAGCATCTGAAGTTCTAAAAGAGCATGGGGAAAAAGAAATTACTGGGTCTATTTTGTGATTTGCATAGTTATTGTCAGGTTTGGCAATAGCTGTTTATAGATAAAGTTGTCTAGTATTTTCCATTACAGGACCTTGATATTTAAACACTTTTATGAGTGGGCTACAGTTAAGCCTTTCAAACTAAGGTTTTGCCTAAGTCTGTATATTATTTTACAGTTAAAGCAATTCAGCCTTTCTAATCATCTAGATTAATGGAACTAAAAACATACAAAAAAATGAAGAAGTTTTGTTTGTTTGTTTTTGACAGCCATTACACTAATGCATTCTAGCAATTCTTTTTTGCAAAGTCAGTGACATTTGACATAAAAAGAAAGAGAGAATACCTATCACAAGGCATCATTTCAGGCTGTCATTTGTCCCCATTACAAATTCATCTAGCTTTGTTTGAATAGGTAGTGATTTCAAATCAGAGGATGACAACAAACTCTAGGCAAGAGAGTTTTTTTCATGCAGCCATCCACCCCACAACTGAGCCACGGTGCTGAGGGAGCAGGCTCTGCTCCTGCTGAACAGAAGGATGAACCCTGGGGGTTGTGCAGGCCCTCACTCCACCTGTGTGTCTTCTGGCTCAGGCAACTGGCACCTGCGTGGGATGAAGAACAAAACAGACAATCCTTTCTTTGCCTGTGGTGTGGAGGAGAGGAAGGAAGCTATCATTGTCTGTGGGGAAAGAGAGGAGGGAAGACCACAGAAGCCTCTAGCCCATATTATTATGGATGGTGGGGCATGTCCTTCTGTAATTTTTTTGCCTTGATTGGCATGGCTCTGATTTGAGAGGCTGAGAGTCTCTAATGGGTCACGTATAGATCAACATCTCCATGTAACAGTGTTTTTGAGTTCCTTTTTGTTTTCAGTCTGTCCTTTAGACAATATAGAAGCATTTATACCTATGTATTAACAGAAGACCTATCTGGGAGCTAAAAATGTATTATCCTCCTATTATCAGCTCATGTGGAGGACACTGCCCACCACATTATTAACTGTGGCTACCTGACCTCTAAAGCAACCACTATCCACAGTATAAGGACAGTTGTGAAAATGCCTACATACACTTGTACATGCTCTGGAACAAGAGTCTATTAAAGCTGCAAATGGAGCATCTGAGACTTAGAAAGTTCCAGAATTGAGGCTGCCTCTGTGACCTTTATTTAGCCTCCTGTGTTTTTGAATTATGCTACAGTCTTTAATAGTGTGATAAAAGCGAGCATCTCTTTATTAGTGCACAACATGGTTTTCTCATACTGGTAGTGAATAATACGGTTGCCTTCAGCACCTCAGACTCATTTGCAGTGGAAATTTCTCATCTTTAATATGGGACTAATAACTATTACCCTGCCCAGCCAGGGTTTAGGAAGGTAATCCATGGTTAAGATGTACTCAGAAGCTGTACTAAGTCAGCTAGCCTAAGAAAATCCAGCAAACAAGTTAATTTGGATGATATTCAGTAAATAGAGCACAAGTCTGGACTGGATGATGAAGGTAAAAAGAAGTATTGAACAGTGGGAACCTCTGCTGTGATACATGAAAAAAATTGGATGTTGCTGAAAATTAACATGGATAACTTTTCATTTACACTTTTCTTCATTTCCAGTAATTTGCTTAAGTTGCCTATGGATGGTTGGAATTATTTTTGTTGTTGTTGTTGCTGTTGTTGTAGTTTTATTTGTTTTGGGTTTTTTGAGTTTTTGTCTTTGCACAGAATACATTATTGTGCCTGGACAGGAATGCATTTTTGAAACATCCAAGCAATCAGTCCAGCAGCATATTCTAACTTAATTCAAGCATGAAATATAGACATGAACTTTAGCTTGCATAGATACAAAATTTTTCCATGGTCACAGAGTTATCCTGTTGATTTTAAGGCAGCAGCAATTAAAATATGACATTATTTTCCTACTGAGTGCTTCAGTACTTATTTCCACATACCAGGAGAAGTATGCATTTGATCTGGCACTCTAAAATGAAATTGGAGAGCAGAAGAAACCTGTTCAAGTTTCATTATACCTTTCAGAATTTGGAATAGTTCAGCATTCGCTTAAAAAACCCAATGGTTTTCCAAGCAAATTTATCAGTCTGTCATGCTGTTGTCTCCTGTCATAAAACTGTCATCACAGTCTCTCTAATGTGGCAATGCTGGGGGCACTGGCAAAGCTTCTTGGCTCAGTGGTGCTCAGATTTTGCATGGCAAGTTAGGTTGTTCCAGTGAAAGTCACATGGCTCTTCTGCCACAATGTGGAAGCTATTGTGCCTTTCAGTATTAATGTCATCAAATGCCATCTTGACATCTGGATATATTCCCACCTCCATTCAAGCATCAGCTGTTTATTCCCTCACTGTTGACCTTTCTTACCTCCTTATAGTTATCATCCTTTCAGCAACCTGCTGCTTTTATTTTCTATAAAAAGTGCTGAGAATGGATTTGTGTAACACTGTGTGTTTATCAAACTAATGTATATATTTTTCCATCTGAGCTGTGCATAGGGTCATAATGGCAAGAAATATCTATAAGAATCAAGGAATCAAAGAAAAAATGAATTGGGAAAAAACCCTGAAAATCATATCACCAAATATCCCTCTCAAAGGAAAACAAATTTTGTAATCTGATGTTTTAAGGTGGCTTTTGGAGCCATAGTTGTATCATTGGGTTTCTTGATTGTATTTGTTATATCTCTACTGTTCTGGCATCAGAAATTATGCTGTAATTGATTGTACTTATGATACACGACAAGTCCATATGCGTCTTGTACACTGAAAGTCAGTTTAATTCCCTCGTTCTGTATTTCTCAGGATTTTTTTAAGGACTTGTTTAATTTAATGCTTAAATAATCTCCTTAGACTTCAATTTGCTGAGTTAGGATTGCTATAAAAAGACTATGAAGTCTAGGCTTAGCTTGAAATAATATGAACACTGAACAATGGTCCTGAAAAGAAAACCAACAAATTTTTAAATTTCTGTGGGAACGGTGTGCCATCTCTTTAGGATAAATGACTGTTATCTAGACTATCTCAGCTTTAGTTTGTCATAAAATAATTAATTTGCTTTCCTCTCAATATGATCCATCTCCTGCATTTGCAAAACTTTCCTTGTTTCAAATTGTGAAATATGGGGTGAGGCTGGGTTTTTTGGCTTTTTTTTTTCTTTTGAATGAGTAGTGCATAGTGCACAATATGTAAACTATACTCCTAACCTGCCATGCTCTCATTTTATCTCATAATGGTTTTGTTTATCACTGTCTTGTCTGTAGATACTGCTTTCCATCCATTTCAGTCCCAGTACCATATTTTTCTTTGTAAAAGAGATGTAAAAATGACTATGGCAATACCCATCTTCAGCAAGTGGGGAAAAAAAAAAGGCACAAAGACATAGTCTATTAGTGTCTCAGCTCTAGCATTTCTTCCTACAAAAGAAATGGCACTTTTGTGGTTATACAGGCTACCCATGTAAAACCTTTTTTTGGCACCTTTGTGTACTGAAACTGTCCAACTAGCTGATAAGCAGGCACCATGCCACTGAAGCAGATGGGCATAGCTGTACAGAGCCAAAAGACAATGTATGTGCATCAAGTGTGGATGTTGGTGGCAGGCTTCCCAGTCAGTGATGTCTTAACGATTAAATGTCCCAAGTTTTTTACATCTGTAGTTACAGAGATGCCAGCCTTATTCCCGGGTGGGGTTTGAAAAATTCTCCTGGCTTGTTTGTAAATTATAAAGAAATTTTTTGAGAATGCTTGGCCTATAAGGTACTTGGTTAATAGTAAAGGAAATAATGACAATAACCTTTCCAGTCCTAAACAGGCACATGTTACCACCCAAAACTGAGATGCAAACCGGAGTTCCAGAGGAAGGACAACCAAAGGATTTTTAGGGTATTTGTGATATGCAGAGGAGAGAAGCAAATAGATACTTTCAGAGAAAGAAAACCAAATACAATCAGAGAAATACAATTACCATTATTTTACAAAAAAAAAAATGTTGAGGTTAAATCATGAAAGAAAAAAAACTCAAAGTCATGAATAAGGAACATTATGCTATTCTTTGATTGTGGCACATTTAGAGAGATATAATTTGGCCAATCTATGCATATGAAGGGGGCTGGGCCACAACATTTTCTGATTACATCTCTAGTTTCTTCTCAGAACTAGAAAAATATAAGGTGTGGAATATTCTTAGCTTATATTTTTTAATATCTTTTGAAAGCAAAGGAAAAGGTAGTTTCCCTAAGATACTCTAAAAGAAAGTTTTTCTTTGTTTCCTGAACAGAGTCAAACTTGCACACAGAGTCAGGTATAAACCTTCCTGGAGAAGGCCATTATTCACCCAATGAGCAAACTGTGTTCTGGTGATTTGACAAAAGTCAGGTACAGACTGATTGATAAATGAAGAAAATGTTTTTAAAGTAGTACTTCCTTTGAATACATGCTGCCTAGTTTCAGCATGAAATGAATGTTTTTAAGACAAACACAGTCTTAAATCTCCCTGAAGACATTAGAAAATTAAGTCCATTTTGCTTTTTATGCGCTTTTTGAAAGTGATGTTTGAGTACCCACATTTATTGTTATAGCTTCAGATTTCTTTTTTATTTGATTCAATACTTTCAGAATGGAAAAAGACTTGCCAAATCAGGCAGTCTTGCCTATCAGATTTACCAGAAGGGAATAAGGGAAGCAGAAGGGTGTTCTTTGTCTTCCTCTCTCCCCTGCCTATGGCTCACTAGCCTCACTCAGTGAGTCAGTCCCGCACATGTGGACGCAGTGGAAATCTCACAGGTATGCATCCCTACACAAGGAAGTTATATCTAACCCTGTACTCACCATACAGTTTCATAAGGCTAGATTTTATGCCTCTAGAATTTGGCTCCATCCACTCCAGCTACATTAGCTTCCTAAACAAAACTCAGTCTGGCTCCATAGTGTGGTTGCTCTAAAGGGCTGTGTTAGTTGAGGTTCCTTTAAAGGAGAACTCTCTGGAGATCCAATTTCTGATTGTTTCTTATTTCCAAAGAATGGGAAGTGACCTTTGCAATTGACCAGTACTTTCAAAACCTCTATTAATCTCCCAAAACAGAGCTGCCAGCCAGTGCCTTTGAAGGTCTGTGTGATCTGTTCTACTACTATGAAACACAAAATTTCCTAGTATCTTAGCCACCTCCCAATTTTTTTCCAAAAATTTTGGAGTTGTCTTAGGGATTTCTTAAAATTTGTGCTTTAAAAAAAACAGTTCAGGGATAGATGGTCCTCATTTATTTTTCCTATGGCAAGTATATCTTTAGGTAAAGTTAAATCTCTTTTAGAATATGAACATCAAGGACCACACTCACATCGTGAGCTCATCAGCCAGGCTCCTCATGACTTTCACTCTTAAAGCATTAAGTCAAAGAAACTGGAAGGGAGAAAACAATAATTGGAAAGCTGAATACAAATCTCTCAATTTATCAAAAAGATCTTATTATAAATGACTTAGTTTTAGAAAGAATTTTCGTATATTCACTGAGGGAGATGGATTCCCTTTATAAATAGTTGTAGTTGGCACTCAAATACTGAGGCATCAATAAAAGACTCTAGATAAATGTCAGTAGACTTATGTTCCTAGCAACAGTAGCTATTGATTTTATTTTTTGCATTCAGTTAGAAATGAACACTGAAAGAATTCTGATTGTCCTGATTTGTATTTTTAATGGGGAATTTAAATGGGAACAGCTGCTAAAAACTCCATTAAAATAAACTGTTCAATGACTGAATTATAATCAAGATTTTTCTTTTGGGGTGTTTCTGAAAATGCCAGAGACACCAAGGAAACAGTCAATGCATGTCTAGCTCCACCAAATGCTGATGCCTGAAGCAAATTACAGCTTCCCACTTTCCCAGTGAGAAGCACTTCTCATTAGCTTCCAGTGAAGATATATGTCTTATGTTTATTTTAGCTGACAAAAACACCTTGCCTTCCTGGCTTCACATTGTCCAGTTCAAGCAGGAGGGAGTGACAGTGTTTCCTCGGAGGTCTGGTCACTCAGCAGAAGGGGTAGATTCAGCCTAGGATTGCCTGAGGTAGACAAGGACCTAGAGACATGGTCCCCAGCTGGGTGGCCTGGTTTACACTGGATAAAATGCAAGCACGTGGCAGGGTGAACACAGCACAGAGCGCACATGGAGCAGCACTACTACTCTGCAGAGGGCTTGGGTGTGGCTTGCAGTGTGGCTTGTTGAACTGGTACCGTCAGGAGAGCCCCTTGGTAGAGCAGTCTCTGGTCTGGGCAATGGCAGGGAGCGAGCAACATCACTTCTTGGTAAGGAGCTATTCACATATTCTGCAGAAAAGTAATTATATGATCTTCCTGAGCAAGTTTTCAAATATTTCTTAACAGTTGAGGTAGAGTTGTACATACTAAACAACTGTCCTTTCATCTGTCACTTTTGTGCTAAATGTGTGGGATTGCTTTTTTGTTTGTTTTTTTTTTTTTGCAATGTAGTCATTTCATAGTAATATTTGCTGTCAGTGAATCCTTGGAGAAAGCAGCTTACAGTATCGACTGATCTATTTCACGTTGCTTTTTCATTGCTAATTAATTGGTAAAATGTTCTGGATATCCACAAGTTACAGTGAAATTTTGCAGCAACAATTCCTGCAGTTTTCCCCTAAGATTTTTTATTAAAAATGTATCCATAGAAAACAGCTTGAATTCTCGTGAATGCAATTTCTATACTGATCACTGCATACTAACTCTGAGGAAATCCAGGCCTTGAAATGCTTAGCATCTTATGAGCATTCTAGGAGGTAGGGTTTGCAAAAATTCTTTCAAAATATTTCTAGCCCTCAAATTGAAGAACCAAATGACCTGTAAAATCACATAATTTTTATTTCTATCCTTTTTTCTTTTTTTCTTATACCAACTTTAATATGAATTTAACAGCTGATTAGAACTGGGCAAAAATAATGTAATTTCAAAGCCATTATTTCAAATTTTTAGATCTTAAACAGCATTGATTTGTAGTGCTAGTAGCTCTTGAGGTAGATCCTGGTAGATTAATGTTGGAATTGAAGTAGAAAGGATAGAAAAAGATCAAAACAGCATTATTTTAACATTCACTATTACCTGATCAGCTCAAGTTATGTCTTGAAATATAGAGATATTACAAGAATTCTGGTATAAAGAAGGGCTTTAGAAATGATTTAAGTGAGAATTATCTGCATACCATTTTACTGTTACTTACATTTAATTAGTAATTTCTATTTTCTTCCCCAAACAAAAGAAAGAATATATGCATGTATATGCATGTGTCTGCAGCTGGTTGGATATGTACTGTGTTGCAGCACATTGAGTATTCAGATATTTGAAGTTGCTTCCTGCTGATAAATGTTTCACAACAAAGATGTGATCAAAAGAAATGCAGGAATTGAATGACTAGTGAAGCCAAACCAATTAAATCTCTACTGCTATGTCAAAAAGATAAAATAAATATGTGCTATTAAAATTTCTGCCTTACCTTACTTTCTTTAGTACATAGAATACATGCTTTTTCTCAAAGGTCAAAACCAGTAACATATAGATGCAGAAGAATATTATAATAATATTATAATAATAATAATAAAACCTCCAAAAACAAAAACAAAAAACACCAAACAAAAAACCCTAACCAAAACAAGCCAAGGAGAAAAGAATTTGAGATAACAAGAAGAAAATTTCTCTGCTCCCCATTTGTAAGAATGGCAGAAATATTTTCTGTTTAAAGAAAACACTTTTTTAAGGTAACTCCTCAGTTACAGAATATTTTCATTTGAGGTTCTAGAACATTTGTAACTTCCTACTGTAACCTAGTAGATTTACTGAACAATGCTACAGTGCTACAATGTAAGCTAAGTATTTCTGTCTGCTTAATTTTTTGGTTTGGCCATTCACCCTTATAGTATCATATGGAAAGAGACTATTATTTGTAGGAATGGAGTGACTACACTGAGAAAATGCTGTGTATCTTTCTGATGAAAACTGTATGAATAGATGGATATCTCTCCTGAATTGTTCATGGGTTCTTGGAATGGAGGGTTGTCATTTAGTGTTTAGGGTAATACTTTCAGTGGTACAGTTAAACACTAATACAGAAGCTGAAAAATGAATTAAAGTGATGCAGTACCAAAAAGCACTTCTCTCAGTCTTTTCCGCTGAAACCTAAAGAGCTGTGAAGCCAAGAAACAGAAAATGAAGAAATGAGTGGTTCAAGCTTAAGCATTAATGGATCATCAGTACGTGTAGGATACAAGAGACAACAGCTGTCAAAAGGAGTCTCTTCAGCAGTCCATTGGTGACATTTTATGCTGGTGATGTTTAAATTGCTTTGTCTTTTGTTTTGTTTTGTTGCTTTGCTTTTTGTTTTTGTTTGTTTGAGGTTTTTTTGTTTACTTTGTGGTTTGGTGTTTTTTGTTTTGTTTTGGGATTTTTTGTGGGAAAAAGAGAGTGTGTGTGTGAGAGCATAGTGCAGTGTTACTATCTTATATTTTTATGTCACCAGTAAAAGATTTTTAATGGGCTCTGTGACACTGGGAATTTTGCCTTTGAGAACTTTAGCTTTCCAAACAACAAGGGTAGAATGATCTGTGTCAGACACTGAGAAATGAACCGAGCCCTGAAAGTGCCTTTCCTCTCAATTGACTGTAACGGGAATCTAGATGCTGCTTAGAGAAGGACATCTGCATTGCAGACATCGAAGTGTGGGCAGATGGATATTACTCTGACAGTAATGTTCTCTGTAGAAATTCAGCTTCTTTTATGCGAAAGGAGCTGGAGCCGTGTCTTCAGAAGGGAAAGTAAATCTCTGCTGTGCTTTCTACACTGAGTAATTCTGGCACACAAGAAAATGGCGCCAAAATATAAGAAGCCAAAAGAAAGAAGTCCAGTGAATCCCACCCAAGCTCTGACTTCCTGGCTATGAGCTGATTGATGGGTGACTGCACATCATAGCTATGTACTGGGCTCTGGGTTGTCCCTTCATCCATTTATGACCTGACCAGAATGTGCCTCAGCTTTCTTCCTGCCTTTTATGTTTATGAATCCTTCTTACACGGATCAAGGGGAAAATAGAGTTAATAAACTCCTTTATAAAGTCAGGGCTTATAACTGAGCTCAAGGACCTTGAAAGTTTATAGCCACTGGGCATATGGAAGCATCTGGAAAGAAATTTAAGCAGCACTTGCTCTATATCTGCAAGTGGTGATTGCTCAAGAGTGAAAAACCATTCCAACAGTAATTTTCTGTTTGGTAGTGACCAGTTCTGTTGCACTTGACAGCTCAGCAGCTTTCAGTCAGTCTTGGCAGAGGACAGTTATTATTAAAGTGCAACAAGGAAGTAGAATATCAGACAGATTTTTTTTTTATCCAAGAGAACAAAGGGAAGGAGAAAAAATACTTACAAATTCGTGACTAATGAAAGACTGGAGAGCCAAGGACTCACAATACCAATGGGTTAAAAAAATCTCTGATAAATGGAAGCAGAAAACTAGACTGTCATTGCAATTTGAGACAGAAACCTCCAACAACTCAAAATGGATGCTGCAAAATCAATTCATACTTGCTTACAAACAAGATCACAAAGATGGACAGTCATCTAATATTATAGCCATGGTTAATTAAAAAAGAAATAAAAAGAAATTAAAAAGCATCTGCAAGAAACATCTAAGTCCTAATGATATGAAGAATTCAGCCAAGCAAAACTAGTGCAACCTACATGCTGTGACAACCAAATGAAAAATATCCAGAGGATTATGTCATTCTGCAAAAGCTTCCCAGTTTCCTGAGTACATTCAGGAAAGTGAAAGAACATTCATTGAAGTTGAACTGCTTGCACAAAGCCCTCTGCTGCCACGAATATTATTTGCTGTCAAGACTACTGGTTTTGGTCCTGAGCAAACTTCCATTGAGGCCTATAGGATATCTGCTGGGCAGAGAAGACTTTCATCTGGATTATTAAAAACAGAGTGTGGTTGCTCTTTGTGTTAGGCTGCTGAGAGCAGCAGTTCTGTTTAAAACATCTGGTCCTCATGGATTCCATAAGTGTATCTGTACTGGGAGGGAATTTGGCTTCTCATTCCTCTTTGGAGCCCTTGTATCGCTCAGTTAAATGTGTTTGTAATTGACTTACATATCAGAAAAGAGTTTGGGAGCAAGAGAAATGTCATATAAAGTCCTGTGGAAAAAAAAAATGCTTAAATTTAAAATGCTCATAGCTGTCAGATTTTTACACTTGAAAGGTATGCAACATATTTCTCCTTCAAGCAAAGTGTGACAAGAGTATTAGATGTCAGCTTTGGTGACCAGGTTTATACCAAAGGCACTACTGGGCTACCTGAAACTTTGGTTCTTGTGCCCTTGTGATCATTTTTCTATTCAACTGAGGAATTTAGTCTAATTAAGTCTGATTTAATTTCTTTGACCTTCCATTTCCCGGTTAGTAAAATGTAGATAATATTACTTAGGCAACTTTGACAGAAGTGTGAAGAAGAATGTATGGATTCTTATTTCTGGCACCAATATTTTAATATTTCAGTTTTCCATTCCACAAGAAAAAAGACATGCTATATTCGTTTGTGATGATTCATAGAAATTTTCAAACACGTACCTACAGAGTATCAATAAACCATATGGTAGCTAATTCTCAAATTCTTTGTAGACTGTTGTAAATTCAGGTTTACCTCAAGCATATTATAAGAGCTGTATCTCTAAAGTTGATTTTACAAATTAAAGGAACTTTTATTGATTGGCTCAAAATTTTCCAGATAGTAAGTATTGAAAACTTCAGTCTTAACCTTCCAGTTATACCTCTTTCCAAAGTGGATCTCCATAAGAATAATAAGCTGCATTGTCATTGCTGTCAGTATCTCCTGTCAGAATCTCCTTCTTGGTCAAGTGTGTATTCATCAAAGTTCTTGTCTTGCTGATATGTGACTGCTGTAACATTGTGGCAGCTTTCTGTCAGATAATGCAGCTGTCTTGAACTCCCACATATGAGAAAAAATGCAACTATAGCCCTTGAAGAACTCTTATAAAATGTGTTTCTAATTAGATAGATATAATAGAGAGTGCCAGAGGGATTTGTTCATTGTCACAGACCTTCAGAGCTGAATTTCTGCAACAATTTGTTGAAGCACATAGACAACAAAAGAGGCATTTGTGACTGCATGTGATTCAGAGATAAGAGATGTGGTAGATCTGAAGCATCTGAAATAAGAAGCAGTGGGAAGAAGAAACATCCTGTATTTCAATACAACTAAACTCAGTGTTTATCCACAGAATTCAGGCAACAAACACTTAATATAACATTTCAAAAGGAAGCAGTTTAAAGCACACTTTTAAAAGAAATGTTTAACCTTATCTGTAGTGCAATAAGAGCGGATGCTTGTTAAAAGAGTCTATCTAAATGTCAGATAAACTTGTCATTTTTTTGATGATAGACTAGACAGTGGAAAAGTTTTGCTTCTTCATTTAATAAGGTTCTCTGCAGGGATAAGCAAGTCCAATGTATCTTGGAGTGTTCTGTTAATGTGCTGTGCACAATGAGCTTTTTAAACAGCTCTTGCTTCCATGTTATGTGACAAGTTGTGCCATGAACAGCCAATCTAATGAAACCTAGTTTCCAGTGGCTCTCTCTCACAGTTTTTCCCTTCATGCTGATTGATAAGTGATGATCTTGTAAGTCTTTCTCTGTATTAGGACTTGATATTCCCATTTGAAGGCTTACTTTCCTGAAAATTTTGTAAAAAAAAAAATCTTTGAATCTTCTATTATTTTGTCCAGTTTGCTTAAAATTGTTCTGCAGCACAAAAGATCTTTCAAGGAAACAGACATTGCACACGAATATTATTTCTCTGGTCTCATTTCTTTGAGAAACCAATCTAAATGCAATATTTAGAATTTTCACTATAAGAAATCCATGTGTCAGAAGGACTACTTGTATTAATCCCATCAGAATATATAACATTCCAGTATTAAAATAATTGGCAAAACAGAGCAAGCTAAAATGCTGCAGAGTTGGTAAAAAATGCCAAATTAAGCTTATGGAATCTAAATTTATGTTTCTTTCTCCTGAATGATAGACAATGTTATACAAAACAGCATTTGCAAGAGAAATTCAAAAAGAATCCTACATAGATTGTTACTGAATTTAGAATATGAGATTGTCATTCATGACAAACCATAGTTTGTCATGTATTTTTTTGTGTGGGATGGATAGCATACATTCAAAAATATTGTCTGCTTATTCAGAATGTGAACACAGAGGTGTGCAGAAAATAATGTTTCCTGATTTGGAAAAGTAGTTTATTAAAGTTTAATCAGTATAGTTTGGAGAAAAGTCTATAAGAAATGAAGAGTAAATCTGCAAATATTTCAGAGAAAGAAAGTGGTGTTATAAAAGGAGAAAAAAGCTCCTGGCTATAACAGATAGGGAATAGTGTGATTATTACTCTTGTATTGCACACATATGCAGTGTCATGTGGCATGAAATTAGCAAACATGCAGAATTAAATTGTGAACAACTAGAGGATAGCTACAACAGCCATTAGAAAAACATTTGTAAATCCTAAAGTTTATTAGATGATGGACTAATTTGTCAAGGGAAGTTCTCAAGTACAAACATTAGATACGAGTAACAACATCACATCAAACTTTTTATTCAAGATTCTCCAGCTTTACAGCAGGGGAATGTAGATTCCAGTCCTAGCACATAAGGTCTTATGAATGCAAAACAGAAGCAAAGTAGTGGACAGAAGGAGAGAAAACATGTACTCCATTCTTCACATCAGATACATGTACAAGTTTGGCGACTACCAATGAAGAGATATTGCTTAAGCATGCATAGTTCTCCTATACACTGTAAAAACAAACCAACAAACAAAAAAACAGCCAAGAAACTGGCAGTTAACAATGCAGTATGCCCCTTGAGGGTATTGAATAATTATGAACCATGCTTTGGAATGTCACAAATTATAGAGGCAGCTGTCAGGACCAAATCCCTCCCTATTTTGTAGAAATAAACTATACATATATATATATATATATAGAGAGATTTATTTTCTTCAGGTTATATATATGTTTGGTTTCTTTAGACTAAGTCTAAAGTCTTGCAGAATCCATTCCCTATTTCAATTAGACTATTATTTAGTATATTTTAATAATCATTAGAATAAACAGATCTGCACTTCTAATACATAATTGATATTACATGCCTCTCTAGTGTAGAATACACACCATTTTGAACAAAAATAAGAGATGCAGATTAGTCTCATATTTAAATGTCAAATCTATCAACTGTTTTCTGAGATAGATTTTCTGGTGTGACTGAGTACTCACTAAGTCACTTTAAAATGTGTCTGGGAAAGGGAAGAATTTATTCTCGGTTCTCTTTTATGTGTAACATTTTTATTTATATGCACCATATTTACAGTCTGGTTTTGACTTAGATTGAACTAATGGTCTAATGAACTAAGTTTATCCCAGGTGGTAGTGGAGTTGTTAATGCAGTGTTTCTCTCTTCCTCCCTACAGTATGCTGTCTGGCTGGTCCTTTGGGTTACATGGAATGTGTTTGTTATCTGCTTCTATTTGGAGGCTGGGGACCTTTCAAAGGTAATTTACCATTGGGTATGTTTAAACCATCAGCACTTTGTGAACATGCCACAGTCAACAGGCTGTTGTCTATTTTATTCATCCTTTTAGTGTTACCAGAAGTAGCACAGTAGTATGATGGAAATTTGGAGTATTCTGGATGTGTTAGAAACTTTTAAACTAAACAATAATGAGATATACATTGTGATGCCCACAACAATAATAGCAAATATGTTTTAAGAGAAAATAATTTCTTTTTGCCCCTCTCAGTAGTCCTGCATTGCAAATTTCACCCCTGTGAGAGACATTAATTAGTGATTTCATGAATACAAAACATTGCCATCTCAGGGGTAAACAAATTGGGATTTGTACCATTTAGCTTGCTGTTACTTAGCTGGATTCCTTTCAGTGGTCTTACGCCATAGCATAATAATTGTAAAAGAAGGAAACTTTCATTAAATTAAGTCGTAAACTGAGACTGCAGAACATACTGCCTTTTGGGTACAGCACTGGGTTTTAAGGTTGTGCTTCTGGTTGTAATGTTATGCTTGAACACTTATACACAGTAAAAATCCATAGGAAAAATATATTTTCCCAAGAATGACATATTTATAGGGTTTTATTGACACAGTAAATGTTAACACATAAAGTAGCAGTTGGTAATGGGCTCACACCAACATTTCAAATGAAAACAACTTTCTATGGTGCTCCCAGAAACTTGGCAATTTGTGGGATAAAAGATTAAAGACAGCAACAAATTATTTTGTTAGAGTAATACACTTCTAAATATAGTTCTTCATGCTGAATTATGTTCATAGTGCTGTGAACTGATTATGAAGGAGAACCCCATGTGTCAAAGAGATCACATTCTCTTCTTGACTCACATTTTTAATTGCTGTTGCTGATTATAAGGAATTTAGTCCAATTGTAAATTACAGATGTAATTCTCTGATCCTTTGTGAGTTACTTATATCTTGTGATACAGAAAGTTAAACACAATTATAGGAAGAATAAATGAGGCAAAGGTATTTCCTTACCTTTGTTTTCTTTCAAATCACCCCCAAAGTACAAAAGATACTGGAAACAAGGATATTTCATGCCCATGTATCCATTTCTTCAAAAGATGCTGACTTCAAAAGCATCAGAATTTCATTTCCTGAGGGCGTAAAGTAATTTTCTGCAGGTAAAATGTTACAGTTTCTGGGTTTTATACCTTCAGACAGGCCCAATCTCATTAAAAGCTTGGCAAAAAACATAGTAAATGAAAGAACTTACATATCTTTTATTTGGTTATAATCCTTTCTTTATTGCTAAGTGAACTATTGCATATAACAAACCTGGCACCTGTTGTACAGTTATACTCAATCCAACCTACCCTCTTTCCACCTGCTTGTTTCAGCCACCTGGATTCCTAAACTTGTAAATGTTGGGATGCTTATCTTGTCTGGGGAAGTCAAAGGGAATGGAAAGGAATGGAAAAAGGAGAAGCAGCTGTTTGAGCACTGTGTCTTAATGGGTATAAAACCAGCTTAAGAACACTAGTCAGTGCTAGTTGGAATAAAAATGGGTTTACAAACAGTATCTAAACCTTGAACTGATTTTTTTCTTGAGTCTAGGACTGTGTCATCTCGAGTATTTCCCAACCAACCATAGGGTTCAGGCCTATATTTGAATGTAGTTAATTTTTTTATTTGGTCTTTAGAGGTATTATTTGTTCCAGTGATATTATCTGCTTTGAAATACCCAGTAGATTATATTCCTTCCACTTCAACTGGCTTTCAGAGCAACAGAATTGATAAAAAGAGAGAGAAAAGGAAAAGTCACAAGAAAAATGGATTTAAGAAATAGGTAGAGAGAAACTCATCTACAAAAGGTCTAATTTACATGTGGGACATCAGTCTCCTCTCCTTTTCAACTGCGAATGGCACGTTAAAACTCCCCCAGATGACCAAAAAGTCTGCAAGATCTAGGGACTAGAGGAAAGATACCGAACTGTTTGGGTATCTTTGGGATATAACTTATGCTCCTGTTCTAGACCCTTCTGAGGCTCTGACTGTTTTACAGATGTGGGTATCTTACAAAGTGGATCATTTTAAGTGTTATGTCTCTCAGTCATATTCATAAAACTTGCACTGAATCTTCTTTATTATTTATATTTTCATCTGGGAAGAACTTTAAACGTGTAGTTATAATCTTGCTTTGTTTTTTGGTTGTTTGTTTGGAATGGTACATAGAACTTTGAGAAAAGCTCTAGTCTGAATTGGTTCTAAATAGACAATAAAAAATAACCTTTAGGCAAGTACCAGAGGGATGCCTCTGAGGTTGTAAACCATGAGAGAGGACCCAGTGCAGCATGTCTTTAGGAATTGATGGGTTAAAATTACAGTCTAATAATAGTTCAGATGGGTATAGTTTATTTTTATATGTATAATTTATAGCTTACTACCAAATAAAATAAAAGTAAGATGCTGGGGTTTTTTTAAGTTTTGAGAACAGCTTTCATTCTATGTATGTGTACAGCAATTTTTCCATCATACCTGCTAATACAATGGAGTGAACAAATTTCAATTGTTAATAGTAATCATTGCTAATAATAATTATTACAAAATGTTTGCTAGCTTCATCTTTTTTTTATTTTAGTTGTGCATGGGGGTGTAGGTTGTGACATTTGTGCAGCTTCTCCTTATTACACTGAAACAGGTCCACAAAGACTCAGAAAGCTTTAGAACAATGAAATAATCATTTCTGAAGAGACTGAGGAGGCTCAAGGATTATTAGTGAGCAGCCTTGGAAATCTGTTTGCATTATACACCATTACAATCATAGATATCTTGTGGGAAATGGCATCACACTGAATATTTTCTGTCCTCGAGGCACAGTTATCTTTGCTGAAACTCTTTCACAGCAAGCTGGAATATTTATGGCTATGTAAGAAAGGTTTGTAACAAAGGGGGAGTGGAATGACTAGTTCTTAAGCTTGATTTCTATGTGGATCTGTGAATGAATGCCTAGAAAGCCCACTTCTCAGACTTACTTTTCAGTATTACTCTTCAAAAATATTTAATTCGTCTGTGTGTTGCTTTGCTTGCTGGTGAGTGCCATACTCAGTGTATGTAGGACTTTAAGGAAGAAGGACTGGTAATATTTATTTCGGCCTGTGCCTAGGGAAATGTAGTATATGAAAAGCATAGCCTCTTGTCTTGAATGAGGCACACCTGAAGTACACTAGCAAAACAAAAAAGTAAAACATCATAGAAAGCCTTTCTGAGAAAAATGTAATATTTCTGTGATTTTTTTAAACCCAGGAGAGGACACAAGGAGATAGAATCTCAGAAAAACAACAGCAAAATATACCCATGTGATTAAGAAACAGTACTTGCTTCAAGGCCTTTAAAAGCTTCCTCTAATGATGTCTAATGATCCCACAAGCAGAATAAAAGCATAAGAACTATCACACTCCCATTTTTTGTTTAAAAATAAGTAAACATTTTTTTGCTGAAAAAATTGCATGGCTGATGTTGCACTGGTCCCATAAAAAATATGCAAGTGGTGATGCTACTGCTATCAGTTACTGGAAGTCAAGGTGGAAGGTGGGTTTGGGATGCTGAACAAGAGGAACCAGCTGGGGTTCAGGGTGCGACGTGGCCCTTGCTGCACATGATTCCAGCCTTGAGTCAGCATTTTTGGTTGTCTTTGCACGCAACCCTATTTGTGTGACCAGGGCTCTCCTCTTACTGTGGCCCAGCTGAGCTCCAGAATCGCTTTGCTGTAGTCCCTAGAGTATTATGTGAATGTGACCAAGAATACATTTTTTGCAAACTCATTTTAGCTGTCAAAATTGATTTAGTTTCTATTTGTGTGGCATTCTTGACATCTTTCGTACTTATATCTAGTAACATACAAAGGTTACATTTAACATGTTAAATCACAAGGTTGTACTTCTATATCATTTGACACAAAAATTAGATGTTTGAAACGCTCCAGTATCAAAAAATGTGAGATTTTTTTCTGACTCACCATGATTCGGCTCACTCTTTAGAATAATTTTTATATAGCTTTTAATTATGCAGTCACAACTGGTTTTTTGGTGGTTTTTGGCTTTTGTGGTGGTTTTCTTTGGTTGGTTGGTTGGTTTTGTTTTTGGGTTCCCCCTCCCCCCAGTCCTTTTCTTAATCTCTGTACAACACAGGCTATTTAGAGATTAAGGTTAGGGAGTTGAGTGAGTCTGCCACACTGGATCTTACTCCATGTGTTGCAGTGGGCAGAAAAAAATATAAAAGTAAATCATGTACTTCATTTTGGATCTGAAAACATGTAGGATAAGAATATGAAAGGTTAGGTACACAACAGTGGCACCTAAGAACACTAAGCACACTGAGGATATTGTGTACATAGCTCACTATGTATAGTCCAAGTGTAGTTCCTCAAGATTTTAGTACTCATTTTACACATCTGAATTGCAAGGTACTGTTCTTAAAAAGAAAAAAAAATTCTATTTGCATTTAAATTATGTTGCTTCCTTTCCTATATTGCCCTGAACTGCAACATGGGAACATGAGAGAATAAGAAAGATTAAAAAAAAACATTTATTTAAAATTGAAATCATTAAATATGATACAAATAGCTGAATGTAGTGTAGTTATTAAAATGTAAGCTAAGGAAAAATATGTAATCAGGTTGTTTTCTAGCAGAAGTTTTAATGGAAATCAAATGTTTCTGAACACATTCTCTCTTACCCACCCCAAATAACTGGAAGTATAAGATAACTTAGACTCACAAAATCACAGGCTTATTCATGTTGAAGGAAGGTCACTTAAGGTCGCTCAAGGTCACTTAATCCAGTCTCCTGCTCCGAGCAGCACCAACTTGAAAGTTATGTCAGGTTGCTCAGAGTTTTAGCCAGGCAAGTTTTAAAAATCTCCAAGGATGGAAATTTCACAGCTTCTCTGTTTCTTAAGCATTCTCATTGTGAAAAAAAGTTCTACTGATATGCAGTTGAAATTTCCATTGCTGAAATCTGTGACACTGCCTCTTGTGCTTTCACTGTGTACCTCTGCGAAGAGTCATACTCCATCTTTTCTAACACTCCCTTTAGGCTTTTTAGTGGAGCACTTCAGCTCTGTATTTGTCCTTTCTACAGTTGAATTCCTATTTCCGACTGCAGATAGCTTGTTGCACTTCACCAGAAAAAGCTAATTATTGTGTCATAAATGATCAGTTCACTTTTCACAATTCTGCATGCTTTACTATCGAAGAAAGATGAAGGGTCTTTACATATATGTAAAGCCGAACAGTATCTTAGGTAAAATGTGGAGAGAGGAAGGTTGTCTGTGTTTGGAAGAAGTAGTAACACATTCAAAAAAAATTAGAATCTTTTAGTTTAAAGACAATTCAAATTATACCAATATTTAAGTTTCCTGATATTGTATTTAGCAAAATGCTGAAATTGTTGCATATAAACCTTGCAGTCAACTAAAATGCTGCAAATGTGTAACTCTTCCCCTTTCCTGCTGAGGTAAGTATGAATCAGGAAGGTTAACTAAAACTTGGTGAAGGCTTCCCAGTAACTGATAGGGAGCAGTAGAAAGGCTCTATAATGGCATTGCTGGGGAATACCTTGGAAAGAGAGAGCTCTGCAAGGCAGAAGAACTACTGGAGAAATGAAGATTTAGGGAGAGTTTGTTTTGTTACATGCAAGTATTGTCCACTCTGTAGATTAAGTGCAAGTTAGTCTGTTTTCCATTTCATGAAATCAGAGGAATAAAAACAAATGTAAGAAGTCATGTCAGTAGTATTCTCCAACTGCCAATGTGCACTGTGATTAAAGTCAGTGTTTTCATTCTCATAGTCATGGTTCATAGTAAAATAAGGCCAGAAGGGACTTCAGGATATGGCTAGTCTCCTGCCTCCAGCCAGGCTCAGCAACCAACCCACACTATGGGAGAGCATCTGATGCAAAAGATCTTAAGGGGAAAATGAGCGGTGTAGAAATCCACCCACATATGACACTCATGCATTAATAATTTTTCATCACTGACAAGTCCTCCTTTCTCTTCTTGATTTGTTATTCCAAATTAGCCAGATTTGGCTGAGTTTTAGTGGCTGTAGGGCAGCCCATCCTTTTTCTTTTCCTTTTCCACTGGGTGACTCTAATGGGAAGAGGAAGAGGCAGAAATGGTCTTAGCACTTCCTGTCAACAATTTGACACCTGTACTGCATTGCTGTTGGAAAAAAATACAAGGTGTTGGAGGAACTACAGAGCCTGTTTCTTCCTACCAATCCCATTTGTCTGCATCCTCTTATTCAGCAAAGTTATAAGGACCAACCAGAAATAGGCACCTTATAATATATAGTATTTTTCCATTTTAATATCCCAACTTGGCAAGCACACATCCACCTGTGTGTTTGACTTTCACCTACCACTGCTTGGATTGATATCTAGTTGCTCTGAAATCCCGTTTATGTCCATATGCAAATTAACTGCAATAATGCAAATTACTTCAGGATATGATTTACATAGCTTGTCACTCATGCTGCTTAAAAAATATGCTGGCTGTGAGTATTGAACACTTTATGCAGCTGATATACTCTGATTTTAAAGGGAGGGTTTGATACCTATATGAAGCTGATGAAAGAAGGAAACAAAAGAAATGGGTTATTCATGTTCAGCATAACTCAGGTATAACAAAGCAATGAACTTGGCAACAAGATTGAACTTAAACCTGTTACAAATTCATTTTACATCACTTTGTGTCCATTAGTATAATCATTATACTGCTTTCATTCCACATTTACTAATTATTTTTGTAAGGCAGTGGCCATTAACAGTTAAATGTCAATGTCAGGCATACTTTAATAAAACAACCTTCAGGGTGGTTAATTTTGAACATATTACCTTCCTTGGATGTTGTTTTAACAGATGTCTTGTTAAGATAACAGAGAAATTAAATTAGTTTTCAACTCAAAGCATCTGGCTAACTTTGTAGGTAAATGCCTTTGAGCAGTAAATCTGACCACAGTTTTCAGATAAAGAGCTATCAGAATGTTATAAGTAAATGACTTTATTTTTTTGCTTCTATTACTTAGGGCAGATTTGACATGCTTGATCATATATCTAACAGATGAAAATTGAAAATAGTGCTGGCAACCAGCAGTGTTATGTTATTCAGAGGGTAGTTTCATGGGTAGATACTATTTAGAATGCTTATGGTTTCATAAAATTTATTTTTGTGGCAATTTTTAAACCTCAATATCTTTACCAGCTAGAAGATAACTGATTATAAAATTTAATCTGTTTATTACTGTAGACATGGCATATGGTGGAATACATTTAGATAAAAGTGGAGTTTTTCATCTCTGTAATAGTGAAGCAAATTGTGATAGGAAACCATTCAAAGTATAGAAAAATATGAAATATGATTGTATAGATTTTGCTAATTGTAGCAACTTTATCTTTTAAAATCCTGGGGTTGAGTTTATGAATAAACATGTGTCTGCATGCTGATTTATATACATACAGTTTTTCCATAATCTAATATTTTTGCACTGAATACAGGAACACATGGAAATGAGTAAGTGTAGTGACTGATCAGATTATAATTTCATGTGACGATTTACACGTGCACATATATAAATATCATATATGTGTGTACATATATATTTAGTACCTTAGTTATGTTGTTAAGATCAGTAAGCTTACACCTTAAAACTACATATGGAAGCTATATATCTAAAGGCAGTGCCATTCTGCAAGTCTTTCAAGTGTTATGGCCAAGACATTGCAGAAAAATATCTAAATGTGTATTTATGAGATTACTTTTTAATATTTATTAATTATATTGCAGTACCATCTAGTGGCCCCAATTTGATATCAGGGTGCCATTATACTTTGAGCCCTAGACACACATAATATGAGCAGACCTTGTCATAAATGGTGCATAGTCTTAGTATGTGATTCTGTAAGAATAAGAAGTGGAAACTAAATAATGGTAGAATGTTGCAGGAATCCTGACCAGTGTAATATCTTTTTAATTCTTCACGAAGTCTGGATTTTCACAACTTTCTCATCATATTTTCCCCATGGTTCCCATCTCTATGAGGACTGATAGTCGAGTGTTACAAAGTCCTACTTTTACAGCATTTCATGGTCCACCTCTGTAAGGAAATTTCTTCTGTATGCTGTGGTGTATCATTGCTAACACTTCACCAGCTGTGTAAGGCACTGGGGGAAAAGCTGTTGATTTTACTTAAAATGAAAGATCAGAAGCTAAATTTATTTCTAGTCAAGCAGATGCTCAGAAGATCACAGCTAGAGAATGCATGTTTGCTATGACAGCTCTTCTAGGGAGTTGTCTATGCCTCTCATATACAGTACCTTTCCTATGGGTATATGAATCTGCTATGGAACAAGAACTGAAGGATTATTTACCATAGTTGAAAGCAGGGGAGTCTGCCAGAGTAACCACTCATCTTTTGTGGAAGTATGAAAACATACAAAAACATGCTCTGCTTTTTAAATTTCACTGTTTCATGATGTCATCTTTGTATTTCATTACTTAATCTTTTGGGCTACAGATTCAATACTTTAACATCGTCCCTAATATTTTTTTTTGTTCTAAATGTAGATGCAATCGCTAGAATATACTTTCCCCACATCTACTTTTCCTCTAAATATAAATAAATAATTGACCTTCTAATAATAATAATATAACTGATGAACTCCATCTTGTAAACCAGGGCTCTACTAGAAATTTCAAGGCAGCACTAAACCCATACATTTTCTGAGGAGCTTTGTATTACTTGGAATTTCTGAAAGAAACCATTCCCATACTTATGCTGCTAAAAATTACGCCAGTGTTAATCCAGGAGGAAATAAAAATTCTTTATTGCCATCAGCAACTTTTCACAAATGAATAAGCATTTATTGAACCTGGGAAAGTGATATGAGCTGTGAAGCATGCTCTTTTTTTTGATCCTGTTTAATACTGACCCCCCATTTTTAACCACTGCAATGGTAGAAGGGAGCTCACAGGCCACACCGCTGAAAATGGCTGTGGTGACTGATCATCTCTTACAGTGGTTCATCATCTTATAGTAATCCATATTAGCAGTTGCCCTTCTGCTGCAGGCTCCCGCTTCCATGGTCCTGCCAGAGTACTAAAGCACTTTAACATTCATGATCTATCTCTGGGCTAAAATACACAGGTGTGTCTTAAGCCAATTTCAGCAGCCACATAAAATATGTTCTTACACACACACAGCTTTGCACTGAAGCAGGTGAGTAGCTCTTAGAGAAGGCACTAATAAAAAGCTAAGGAGACAGTAATGTGTTTAAACTGCCACAAATATTTCAAAGTGAATGTCTGTCCTAGTCACAGAGCCGTGCTATGCTTTCTGCATGGCAAGAGAATTTGCAGAATTTACACTCACTAAATAAATCTCCTTAAACATTTAAACAGATGTTTCAAAAAACCTGTTGCAATGTAACTATTCAAGATACAACAGAAAGTAACTTTTCCTCCTGTAAAATTGCTACTTCAAAACTGTTGAATTATTACAAATATTAGGTTGTTTTGGTTTTTTCATGTAATATTCTTCCTTTCTCATTCCAATTAAAAGAATGTTTTCAAAACTGGTACTGAAAGGCAGTGATCTGTGGTACATTGATGAGTGAATTAACTGATGCCAACTTTGATAACAGTGTAGAATTTGATGATGAATTTTTATTAATTGTCCATAATAAACAGAAAAAATATTCTCTTGCAAAACCTCATTGACTTCAATGTTGTCTCACTACAGCTGACAGCACTTTCTCAGCTGGTTTTGTTTTGTTCATTCCATATGCTCAGAATAAAGGACTAGCTATGAAAAATATTTTATCTCCTTTTCTAATAACCCATTAAACCAAATGATTGGCCCTGTGAATTTATCCACAGAGGATAAGTTCACTCTAATATTGTTTTCAAAACTTTCTGCTGCAATTTCAATGGTAGCAATTTTAAGGGGCAGCCTGTCTCTTCAGGAGTGCTATAGTAATGATGTCACATCCCACTTATCAGATTATTACAAACACCTGTTTGGGTAGAAACTGGATTTTGTGTTTTGAGGGTAGGATTTGATTGATTGAGTAACATTGTGAATTGAACTGAAGTGTGCTTTATTGTGGGTTTCATGCTAAAAGCCTATTCTTCAGCAGGCCGTGGTGTAACTGGCCATTTTTCTTCCACCCTACAACAATTGAGTAATTCAGCAATAATGAGGTGATCTGTAATGTGCTGTGTCTAAGTATCTCACTGTTATCTTCAAACTGCCAATGAATCCTTTTATAGAAAAACTGCTGTTTGCAATGTAGATGGAGAGTAAGACTAGAGTGCTCAAAACTGTGTGAAGAAGCCAGTTCCTCATGTATGGATAATTGAGATATACCTCCCTATTCAGATGAAAAAGAAATAAAAAAGTGTTTGATTTGTCAGGCTTTTGACCATACCTTAAAAGTGAAGGGCTTTCCCTATATATGTAAAAGGGGCCCTTGTATGACTACCAGTCAGATGCACAAAGCAATCTCCCTCTTTCTCTCTTTTCTTGGCAATTTTATATTTGTCACTCTTCTCTTTTCTTCCCTCAGCTTATTAAAGCTGAATGCTTCTTTTAATCTTGGCTTTGCTCACCTTGGCACATTCCTCTGATGCTTAGCACATTCAAATGAATTCCAGCTGGATTTGGCTAAACTGGCAAGTTTTACTTGAATTTGGAAGATGGGGAACACTGTATTTGAGTGCATTTTCATTTAGGTATTTCTCTTTAACCATCTTTAACAACATTATACAGGAATTGTTGTTATTCTTCGCTAGCCATTGAAATCAAATGCTGTTGATCACCATGTTCCCACAGGTGTTCTTAAAACACAAGTATGAGACATTTGTCCTGAAGCAGTGATGATGGATATTGATTTGCATTAGGTGAAATTAAGCAGTTAGAACATATTTGTTTATCTTAAAGTTTGACTTAGACATTTTTTAATCTTTTTTTCTCACTGAAATATCAGTATAAGGTATGTGTATGTGTATTTGTTCGTTCATACATTGCATAGCAATACTAGAAATTGTAATGCAACATTGTTAAACATATTGCCAAAATAATCTAGATAATATACAGTATAAAAACTTCTTGCATAAGTAGTCATATAAGAATTACGTAAAAATTAATGTTAAGGGTTTTGCAAAGGTTATCTCTGAATATTATCACATACTCAACTGCACTTAAACCTGGGTGTTCAAGTTCAAGAAAAAAAGAGATTTCTTCATAGGAAAAGATTCTCTGTAGGTCTAGGGAACTAACCACTCACTCTTATTGAAAAACAAACATATACATACACACACACATATGTATATATATAAAAGATCAGTTTTTTCCACTTCATTTGACAGCACACATGTGCCATTCTGTGTCTGATTATTTTTCTTCAGTATTATTTTTTTAATTTCTTTATTCTTGTAGGCATGAATTCTAATTTAAAAGAGATGTTGTTCTTAACTCTTCTGCAGAAATACTCTATATTCTTTTAGTTATTCTGTCTTGAATAGTTGTTATTCTACTTATCAAATGCTATCAGTGCCTTTGTGAATGCTTTTAAGTAGTTTAATCACAGAACTGGTTTCAACTCATTGCAAGGATATACAATATAGTGTAATTTGTGTAGAATCAGAAATCTTTGGAGCTTCTAATTGTGCATTTCTTATCGTTGACAAACAATGAGGTTCAAAGCATGAGATGTTTCCTAAAGCTGCAACTTCTGGCTGTTGTGTTTGCCTTCTTGAATTCTATGGTTTTATTTTTTAATAAAGGAAAAATTCATGAGCCCAGACATCTGTTTGGAAGAAGAGGCTGCAGGAGAGCTTAGTAACAACAGACTATGATACCATGTAATTAGTTTTTTTCTCTTCATTAGCATATACAACCTGCTACAGGAATGAGAATATAATGATAATTGCCAGACTCTTGGGTTTTCACACTTAGAAATAGTGTAAAGTACAAATCTAAAGTAATAGGGATTCTTTCAAGAAATGTCTCTGTCTGCATAGTGAAAGCAGGGGCTTGTAAAGGACTATGGAGACTTAATTTTGATGTTAAATTTTTGGCAAAACATCTCCAAGAGATAATAGTACTGATTCTCATTCAGGTCTCGAAGTGAAAATGAATGTAGCATTCATTTGTTAACTTATCATTAAAGAATGTTTGTCTGTGTCACAGCATGTAGCATTTATGATAGATTCTGCAGAGAAGAGTTGCTTCTATATGAAAAGTCACTGAAGACTAAAGTTGATTGAAAAAGCTTATACAGGATTTTTTTTGATTCCTCTACACATTCTGTTTAGCTTTAGGCAATATTTCCATTTTTTTTCACAAGCACAGTAATGTGTCAGTTAAAAAGAATTTATAGATAATAAATTTTTTTAGACTGATATCATTCTGTGTTGTATAAGACAGTACTCCTTTGTTTCCTATCATAAAGAATTATGCTTTCAAAGTGTATGTGTCAAGTGCCATCTCTTCCATACACAGGCAGTACAAAATATTGGAAGCATATGTGGCAAATTGCTAATAAGTAGAATGTTGTTTCACATGTAATTTAGATCTTTGATAACCCTAACTCTAAGGATTGTTTTCAAGGAATAGTCAAGTAATTTGCTATTTTTTTTAAATGGTTACTTGTAGGCAGGAAAACATGGGCTGAAGAAAGCCAGCAAGCCACTGTGAGTCCAGAGGCCAAAGATATGTCCGGCTCCTTCTCAGCAGTAGATGCCCTAATGTGCCGCCATCCTCCCATGCCCATACTACATGCCCCTTTCCCATGTTGTAATTCTTCAGTATCTCGCACTCCTTATTTTTCCACTTCCCCCGTTTTCCTGGACACTTGCCTGATGCAGGCAGTGCTGGGCTGAAACACTTTGGAGATCCCTGCTTCTCTGCCTAGATTGCTAGCCCAGCTCAGACTGAATACCTGACTTCTAGACAGTGGAAATTAAATGAGCTGAATCCAACCCTCAGTGCTTATCACCCACTGAATTCATGGTAGTTAAGCACTAACAGGATTTCTGGCTTTAACACTGAGCTTCTAATATATTTAAAAATCTGATGCCATGAAGCCTAAATTGCATTTAAATAAGAATTTGAGTATTTATTCAGTTAGTAATTTTGGTAAATGAGGTTTGAGTTCTACCAAAAGAATCCTTATCCTTTCTGGAAAATCCTGCATTTATTGATTTGCCTTCAAGAAAAGGAAAAAGAATGGCAATAGTAGAATTTTCATTTATAAACATACTGAAAAACTGCTTCTTGTTTTCAATTGAAGTTGCATAATTTATTTAATTCTCCTCCTTCATTGATTATAATTTTGTTTCAGAGTAAGGCAGTGATGCTGCACATGAAATAAATTAAAAACCTGCCTAGCATGTCTATGAAACAAACAATGGGAGTCAGTTACGGAAACCTAATTAAAAAATCATACCAACATGCAAATAAATAATAAAGTTTTGGTTCAGAACATGGAATGGTTGCATTTCAAAACCTGAAATCCTTAAAAAGGCAAATGAAGTAAAGTGCATGCTTCAAAGCAAAGAGCAATGTCAAGAATTTGTGGTTCAATATTGATTGGTACTAGAGAAGACACAACAAGAAAAAGAGAAAGACTGCATGAAAAATTCAAGGCAAAAGATCTGATATGAAGATTTCCAATATTGAGTAAGTGATATATATTCAGCCTACTAAAAAATTTAAGGCTAAATTTTTATTAATGGCTGTTTCTTTTCCGTAGTATTTCTTTTGTGATGGGCTACACAGTACATGTTAGGTTAGGTAAAAAGGGGAAAGAGTCAAACTATTAAATATGTAACTGCCTGAACAAATAAATATTTTATTTTGCTTTTTTAGTATTAAATATCCAACTCTAGAGATGTAGAACTCCTGTATTTTATACACAGTCACATGGAAATATGCCAAGTATAAAATCCATTGGTTTGATTTACTTTATCATTAGAATTAAAAAGAAAGAAAGAAACAAACAAACCAACCCAAAAAAATAGATAATCCAGATAAACAAAGTACATACTGTTGTTGCCGCTATATTCAGAAAAAACACCCATGAGTCCAGAATGTCCTGTCTTTTTTTCTTCTCTACTTAGGTGATACTAAATTGCCTAAAGTAGAATTATAGAAATATAAGGGTGGAAGATATCTGTTTGTAATAGTTATAATATTTCTTGGATATAGAAATTAATAATGATATTTAACCTGTCTTGGTTAGCCAAGTGATTTTTTAATAAACTAATAAAATGAATTGTGTATATATTAAGTAACCTGTTTTTGAACACAGGAAGTTTTTCCTAGTACCCAATCAAAATTATTTTACTGACTGTCTTTGACTTTTCCTGAATAAGCAGGACAAACATTCTCTTTATTGTACCGTCTACACGTTAAAAGGCATTTATCATTCTGATTCTTCATTTTTCTTCACTTCTGTAAGCAGATACATTTCTTTCATGTTTCCTTATTGCTCAGATTTTCTAGGTCTCTGTTTCTTACTGCACTTCTCTAGATTGTTTCCATGTACTCTGCAGCCTTTTTAATATGAAGTAGAAAAGAAAAAAAAAAATAAACAGAAGAAGGCTATTCCATTTGAGACTTCACCAGAACCAAGTAAAGCTAACCTATAGGACCTTTAGTATTTTATCTACAAAACTACCAGTAAGTGCTACTGAATGAGATTCCTTGGTTTTGCCCAGCACTACAGTGTTGATATTCATTTCTGAGTCACGGAATCCTCTGCAGTTCTCTTTGCCATATTTTACTACCTTGCCAAATATTACTTAGTCTCAATCTGTCTGATTTCTCCTGCCTACAGGAAGCACTTTGCTCTATTCTTTATTTAATTCACCTTGTTGTTCTTGAGTCATCTCTTCAGTTGTCTAAGATTATTAGGTTTGCAGACCTTCCCTCTGCAGTATTTGCTATCCTTTCTCTGCACAATATAAACAGTGTTAAATTCTATCACCCAAATCATTCATGAAAATGCTAATTGAGCTGAATCTGGACTAGACACCCACATTCCACTTCAAACACTTTCTCAGTTTAACAGCCAATCACTGGTGAATACTTTTTGTGAACTGGTTTCAAACCAGCTGTGTAACTTGTTCTGTTGATTTACATCCATGATTCTCTTTCTTTGTTCATATATAAGTGACATCCCACAGCCCAGTGTCAGAAACCAGAATAAAGTATGTCCTAAAGTATACCGTTCTGCCTATCCAAAACCAACACAGCCAACTCACTTATCACTGAAGAAGAAAAGTTATTTTAGTATTAATTGCTTTTGAAAACTCATATAAGTATCTTTTTGTCTTACATAGTTACACAGAGATTAATGCAATTTAGTTTTGTTTTAGTCAGAAACTTCAGATGGAACCATGGCTCTGTTGAAGTCAATGCATGGGTTGTTGTTGGTTTTGGTTTTTTTTTATTTCATTGACTACAATGAGGCCAGGATCTGACATAGACTCTTCAAGGGCTTTTCAAAGTGTCAAGTCTTATCCCTAAAAGCATGATGATGTGTTCAGAATTCAGAACATCAAAAACAATTTCAGAATAGAAGAGAAGATTTTAGTTTCATTGATATGGAAATCATATTATGGAGCATGCATTGTGAAAGTATTCAGTGTCTAAACCAACACTGTGTAAAGCATGCGTAGGTAATTGTCATCCTCACAAAAATATTTTTAATTTAGATTTAGTAAAAAAGATGTACTGCTATTTATCCAAAACACAAATAA
This sequence comes from Campylorhamphus procurvoides, assembly GCA_013396655.1. Classification (NCBI taxonomy): domain Eukaryota; kingdom Metazoa; phylum Chordata; class Aves; order Passeriformes; family Dendrocolaptidae; genus Campylorhamphus; species Campylorhamphus procurvoides. The sequence goes on from WBMV01006118.1 coordinate 783,394, forward strand.
AGAAAATAATAGTATGAATTTTCTTTTGATTCTTTTCTTTCATTTTTCAATGCACTTGGAATATAAAAGACATGCAAACATTAGGGGCTATGAATATGTACATGAAGAAGTAAACATGTATTAATCTATTAAATATCATCTACTCATGAGTAAGCCAGTAACTGCAGAAGAGTTTGTAATTCAAATTGCTTTACTGAACCTTGAGAGATTTAAGTTCACTTTTCAGCTCTGATTCAGATTTCCTGCAAATCAGAGCTTCTACTTCAAATTGTGTTCTCAGTCGTTGCTACTGATAACAAACGTAAAACAAAGATGATTGAAGATGCCTGCATGGAAAGGACAGCACCACAGTGAGGCGAAACTCAGTATTCCTCAAATGCCTCAGAGTGTTAGTGGAGACACCCTACTCTGCTGGTTCACCAAGTCTAGCCCTGTTCACATTGAGGAATTATTTGGAGCCTTGCTCATAGAAACAGGTCCCATTAAGTTTTCTCATGTATGAATTGTTCCCTTTCTCTGTAAAATTGCAGCCCACTGCTAACAAGAAAACTAATCAATACAGTTACTCTTTGTTCTGCTAACTTTTATGACACCTATGGTTGTCATACATGTATATTCAAATTACTTGTAGAACTTTAAGGGAAAGAAGTCTTTTATTAGAAATGGTTCACCTGAAGACTGACAGTTTGGTCCAAAGATTATTTTCTTTTTTAACTGATTTGATTAGTATAATAGGATTAGATGAGTCTATTTGCCATATTGAGTTTACAAGCTAGGGGACATTTGCTTTCTTTAAAAAGCTGGTGAGAGTAATGTGGAAGATAAGGAAAATCAAAAGCAAGATTAGATACTTCTGTTTTTATTATAATGTCCTCCCACTAAAATACTGCTAATTTATCTTTTTCCTTATTTTTTTAGTTAAATTATCATTTGACAATCTGTAAGCAGATAGAAAACAAAAGATAGGAGACAAAGAGACAGTTTTCCAAAGGAAAGAACTGGCCAACGTATCCTAGCAGGATTTGTGCTAACCTTTTCTCCAGCAGAATATTCATCATTGGTAAAGCAAAAGTGGTAAATAAAGTGAAGTGATAGAAGTATTTGAGTATACCAAGAGCTTCAGATTAGCTAAAGTTAAGAGGCTGGGTAGAATTGCAGAAAAATCTCACAGTCTTTGTACTTAAAAAAATAGGTGATAGGACGAGTTGGCCCTGATGATAAATATACAGTCATACCCTCTAGGTTATCTGTTACCACTTAGGAAAAAGGTCTAACATGATTAGTCTCTAACAGCATCAACTCAACTCTGAAAAAACAATGTTGACTTGCTAGGAAAGTAACTGATCACTAGGCAAGGGATATTGTACTGCAGAAAAAAAAAAAGCATGGGTAGCTCCAGTATTGGCTGCTGTGTTTGGTGCTGCTCATTTGTAACAGAAATAATGGATAAAGATGTTCAAGATGGAACAGGTGTGTTAGAATGGTTTTATGTTGAATAAATGACACAGTTTCTTGAAATTATGAATATTTTCCTGCAGTATCTGTTTCACACTTACAACACCAAGGCTATATTTTTAGCTTAGACTATCGTTCCCATGATTTTTGGGTTCAGAAAATAGGATGTGTTTTGATTTGTTGCTTGTAAATATTGCCCTCTTAAAAACAGCAATAAAAAATCCATCATGAAAAACTGAGGGATCAAGACAACTGGACCAAATTATTTAGGAATTTTCTTGTAATTATTTATATTTACTCTTATAGCTGATGAATCACTCTGCCCACCTTCCCTCCCTCTCCTCTTCTGCTCCAGTAAAGCAGAGAGGGAGACAGGGGTGATAATCCTCCCGGACTGAAATATTTTACACTTGTTTGGTAGGTGATAAACTGTGCATTCCAAGGGGATTAGAACAAGGAAACTTCACTAAAGGACTGAGCATTTCTGCATGCTTGCTAAACAATTCAGAGCCTTGCTGAATCAATAGCAATAATATATTTTCTGTAGGAAAAGGTACGAACAACAACCACATTATTTTTTTTTATTTTTTAAATAAATTATATTATTATTCTACCATGTCTACTGTGCTGTGAACTCATTTAGTTGTGGGGATTTTTTCTCTCATTAGTTCACATTAATTTATGAACTTCTTTTCAGTTAAATCTTAACTGTGTTAGCAACACATATTTCGTCTTCTCAGGAATGGGAAGCGATTTTAGGCAACTTTATGTTTTAACTCAGATGAAACATTTGTAGTGATCAGCATTACAGCCACCATAAAATGATAATAAATGTATATCCTGTTAAGTGCAAAGGATATAATATTGCAAGTAAAGCATATCTACTCTTAGTAGATTCCTATAACTTCTTTAAACACTAAAATATCATTAAAACCTGTCATTGAAAGAATACGCTTAATTTTCATTCTGCATTTCTTATGCAAATCTATGCACTTTCAGAAATACTGCTGAGATCATTCAGATTTTTTTCTTACCTTAGTGAAAATAATGTACAGCATGCTTAAAACGCAAAACTGATTAGAAGATTACAAGATGGTTTAACTCCTTTCTTCTAGATATGTCAAATTTATGTTTGAAAATGCTGTTGTTTGCAATTTCTTCAGTCTACATAGAAGGCAAGTAACCTATACTAACATTGAATCCAAACAATAGGAAACTTAAAGGACCATATTAAAAGACCAAAATGAAATTGTTTTGTGGTTTCTTAATGTTTAAGCACAGAATGTAACTAAAAGTCCTATGGAAAATGTTAGTTTATGCACATCTTATATTTTACTACGTTTTTCCTATTCTCTCATGTGCTATCCATAGTTATGTCCTCATGCAAAATCAGAAGGCTGAAGCGGAAAACCAGGGAAAAAGGAACCCACTAATACTAGATATTTCTACTACCAGAGAGTATCACATGGATGATTTTAAATGTGAGCTTTATTCTAGAGCTGAGTGCTCTGTGACAGATTAGCTCCTGATGTTGGAAATACTGCTTTCAGTCCATTTTCTTGATAAACACTGAATGTATTACTTTAAAAAAGCCATGAGCACAATTATGTTTACTTTGAAGAAACAGTGTAAGATAATGTCCAGTGAATTGATGCCAACAGTTTGAGCCGTGCTTGCTTGCGCTTGAAGATTGCTTGTCTTTGTAGTCCTTATCCAGGGACTACATGATCTCAATATTGCAAGTGTTGGGGGAAGAGGGGATTTGCACTATTGTATTTTATTTCCCTTCCTTTTAAAATGTGGTTTAGGCAGTTATGCCTTCAAGAACATATGATTGCAGACTAAGGAAATGGAGCCACATTGCTGATATGTGATGTAGTCAAGAAGATGAAGGAATGATGGGCCAGGGTGCTAGAGAGCATTCAGTCTGGATGTGAGATGATTGCTGACAATCTTGACATACCTTCCCTTGGTTATTGAGATATCTTCCCTTCACCAGTTTCTCTCGCAGGTTTTGTCCCTAATGACTTACAGTGTACAAAGTCCTGAGACTATATATATTGCAGGATGTTTTAGGAGGAATCTCAATCTACTTTTATAATTTCATGGAAATGTTAGAAAAAAAAAAAGGACTAATGAAGGCAGAATTCAGAAAACATTAAAGTAAGAGTATTTTCTGTCTTCAGTACCTTAACACTAATTCCACAGCTTAAATGATAGGCAGTGCATTCAAAATAAATCTTAAGCTAAGAGAGAATAATCCTGATAAGTCACACTACTATATTTTTCTGAAAAACATGTCATTTTTGCAATTTGAAAAATGGTATCAGTGATGACTAATTAGACCTTAAATTGAATGCTAAAATGTTACGGGTTTTTTTGTTTTTTTTAAGCTGTCATATATAAAAAGCCACCAAAAACTGCATTTACAGTGCCTGACTTAGAAAAGGTTATTTCATGGTTTTGTTTTGGCTTTCCAGTATGCAATGCTTTTATGATGGCAGAAGATAAAATGATGCCTCCTCTGCTGATTTAGGCTATAACATTTAAATGCTGCAGTATCTGGAATAACTGTGTGCATCTTAGTGGTAATTGTTCGCAATTTGTTGGACTGCTAGAAATCTTTGTGACACATGCAAAATAGAAGAATAAAATTTTTCTATGCTAGTGGTGCAACACTCAAAATATCTAAATATTGTCAGAGAACCAATTAGAGAGTTAACACCACAATCCTTCTTTTTCATAAAATGTAAGGTTTTAGCACTTTAGACATAAGTAATACTTGTGGCAACAAAAATGCACAGTATTGGAAAATCTATTGAATATATTTCCATGTAGATGACATATTATTTGCTTTTAGATTTCTGCTTTTAAAATTGCAATAATTTTTTTTTGGCATAGGATTTTATCTCATAGCCAAGGTTATAACTTAATCACCAGTCTCAAGAGATGGGGAATGTTCTGCAGAATTAGTAAAAATTTTCTTAAATAAGTCCTCTAAGAAAGAGAGTCACATTTTTCATCTCTTTGCCTAAGACACATTTGTAATTAGTTCAAGTAATGGATATAGGATTCTGGATGCGGATTGTTTATTTGTGTGTGAATGGTGAGGTGGTGTGCATTGGGTGCCTTTTGTGTCCTTCACACACAGCAGAAGAAATATGCAGATGGCAGGCTCAAGATAGTAAAAACTGGTGTAAAAATGATTATATGGAGAAAAGCAAAAATATAAATAACATTTTTCTCAACAGATCTGATATTTTGGGGTATATCTGTTTTATTGACAAAATTTGATATTTTTCCCTTTTCATTGCCTCATTACCATGTTGATACAAATATATGAACAGGTAGATGGTGTTTTAAGTCTTTTCTATGTCTAATCATCGGCATTATTTAGTGAATTATACTTTTAAACCTCTTTGAACATTATTAGACACCAGTCTGGAGACACATTTGCTGACAGTTGGGAGCTGTAAAGGACATAAATTACCTCAACAAATCTTTGCCTAGGTAGTGCATGATAAAAGAAGGCACTGTTTACCTTCAGATTCTACTCTGAATTTTGTGTTCCTTCATTCTTTTATCTAGAAACCATTTAGAAACATTAAAATTTCAACCATGTGTTTAGTCTTTTGTAATTCTAGGATCACATCTTAAGAGTTGTAGTTGTAGTAGATATGTACATATCTGTTGCACATCTCTTTTGTTGAAATAATCCAGCATTGTCTTTTTACCTTGAGGGCCGTAGAAATCAGTGAAGTTTTTGTCACAGTATGAAGTAAAGCTTTTGCTTCTGAGGATAAAAATTATAATTATTAAGCATAGTCGTTAAATAACATTTTTTTTTCAAAAGTTACAGGCATAAATTTAAATTGAGATTATTGTCAGTAATTGTAATTTAATAGGTGTAACAATACTGTGGGCAGTCACTGCTTGTGAAAATTTGAGAATGGGAAAAGGAAGGAGGTTTAGAAAAAAAGTTGGAGGTATTATGAGAGAACTTGGACGCTGCACAATAAGAACTATAACAAGTTTTTAAACGAGAAGTAAAGATAACATATTTAAGTAACCCAGTCTAAAAATAATGTGACTTGCCTTAGCAAAAATATGTATTCATGGATTTCTGGTGCATTTTAATGGGAAATTTTTTTATTCAGTCCAACTTTACATCATCAGATACATAGTCTCTCAGAAAAAGTCATTACAATGATAACTCCTGTTGAGGAAGAAAATAGACCTGTATTTTGTGGGGGAATAGTGAAAAGGTCAAAAGTATTTCTTGAAATGTTAGGACAATTTTGCTTTTATACTTGCTATGTACTCTTCTCTTTAAAATTACGTATTTGTTAGTGGAGATATAAGTAAACCATTTTAAGACTGTGAAAGCCCATTGAGATCCTCTAGTTTGATCTTTTAATAACACGGTCCTTTGAATTTCACTGAGTAATTTTTCAAATTCTGATGGAGCTCTCTTACCATCTCAAATGGTAAAAACTCAATCTCATCTGAAAAGCTTTAAATTCCATTGTTCTAAATAAATTGTTCTACTGCATAGGTATGTCTAGGGTTAAAACAGTGCTCCTATCTTATATGAATTTATTTAGCTTCTACTTTCATCCTGTGCTTTTTGTATCTTTTTCTGCTAAACTCAGTGTCTTGCATCACCAGAATTCTTTTCATATTTATATTGTTTTCCTCCTTGCACCAGTGGTACTCTATTATCTTTACCAAGTCTAAACTATAAAATTACTGCTATTGATCTACTAAGATAATTTTTTGTAGATTGAAATTCTTAAATCTCTCATTGTAATTCAGACTTCCCAGATCCAGAATAACTTTTTGAGCTCTTCATGGAGCTCTATTTGACTTTTCAATTTCCATTCAAAAGTGAGATGTGAGAGCTGTTTCCTAGTAATGGTCTCAGCTATGTAAAGAACAGGGTAAATAAAAAGTCCAGTTCAAACATACACATCCTACATATATGTTCAGGAATTACATCTATATTCTTTTTCATTATTTCATTCTGGAAATTCGAGTTCATGCATCACTATAGATCTCAAAGTCCTGCTTGAGAAGGATTTTCCTTCTCTCTAAACTGAGGAGAAATAGATCCAGTGGGCAGACTGTTAGATGGATAAGAAAATGGTTGGATGTTTGCATCCAGAGAGTAGTGGTCAACAGCTCTCAGTCCTGAGGGACATCAGTAGCAAATGGTGTCCTCCCTCAGTATTCCATGCTGGGACCAGTGCTATTTAATACCTTCATTAATGACACAGATAAAGGGATTAAATGCAACCTCAGCATATTTGCAGATGAAACCAAGCAGAGTGGTGCTGTTGACACACATGAAGAGCAGGATGCCATCTAGGGGAATTTGGACAAGCTCAGGAAGAGGGCTCATGGGAAACTCATGCAGTTTAACAAGACCAAGTGCACCTAGGTTGGGGCAACCCCTTGTATCAATACAGGCTGGGGGATGAACTGATCAAGAGCAGCCCTGCTGAGAAGGACTTGGGAGTCCTGCTGCATGAGAGGCTGGACATGAGCCAGCACAACCCAGAAAGCCAATTGTATCCTGGGCTGCATCAAAAGCAGCGTGGCCAGCAGGACAAAGGAGGAAATTCTCCCTCTCTACTCCATTCTGGTGAGACCTCACCTGAAAGACTCTGGGGTCCAGCTCTGGGGTCTTCAGCACAGAAGGGACATTGACATTTGGAGCAGGGCCACCAAATTGATTAGAAGGATGGAGCACTTGTCCTGTGAGGAGAGAACTGTAATTGGTCAGCTTGGAAAAGAGAAGACTTAAGGGTGACCTAATTGTAGCCTTCCAGCACCTGAAGGGAACCAACAAGAAAGATGGAGAGAGACTATTAACAAGAGCATGTTAACAGGACAAGGGGGAATGGTTTCCAGCTGAAATAGAGTAGGTTCAATATTAGGAAGAAATTCTTTTCTGTGAGGGTGATGAGGCACTAGAGCAGATTGTCCAGAGAAGCTGCCCCATCCCTGGAAGTGTCCAAGGCCGGGTTGGATGGGCCTCTGAGCAACCTTGTCCAGTGAAAGATGTCATTTCCCATGGAAGGAAGGGTGGAACTAGATGATCTTTAAAGTCCCATCCAACTCCAATCATTCTATGATTTATGATTCTATGATTCCAGAATTCAGGCCTTCCTCAAAAAATCTGTAATCTGTGTCCCTTGATCATCATTCTAAGACAGTAAAATGTATTATTTTGAAAAGTCCACCTCACTCTGTAATGCAGGTATATGTGTAGCAATGTCTGCTCCTTATTAGAATTCATCGTTCCACCTTTTTTTTTCAACTGCAAATTTTTGCTGACATGAATGTGCAATTTCTTCTGCATAAATGAATATTATATAGATCAAGAACTTTGCATTAGCCCACTTAAAATTTCTCTTTGCACAGTGGTTCCCAATTAACAGCTATTTTCTGAGATTAGCCAGTGAACAAGTTTTGCAAATTATTATTTTGTGCTACAGGGAATTTTGCATAGTGCTAATTTTTAATCTGAATGTTGTACAGACAACTGCCCTTACAGAAGTCATATTATGTCAACACACTTTCCTTTGTGAACTGAACTTGTCACCTCATCAGAAGTTCTGATGAGATCTGTTTTCCATAAAACTGTGCTGATTGGCACTAATTATGCTACCATCCTTTAATTCTGTAGTACTTTTATGTTACATCAGCTTTTCTATGACTTTGCTGAGAATGGAAGTTCAGCTAACCAAACCATAATTATTTGGGTCATCTTATCTACCCTTTACAAAATATGCTATAATAGACAATTGCAGATTTTTCTCCTTTACATTCTCATTTATAAATACAAGCTTAGATCTCCATACGGAATGGACAGTACGGTTTTGTGTAGTATGTCCTTCAAAAGGACTCAGATTTGTCCACCATGGAACAGACTGTCCCGCACAGGGCGGACTACCTGCAATGTGTATGCAGAGGCTGAATATCACTTACTTTTCACATGACAGAGTCCATACTGATGATGCCACTGGAAAGGTCACAGCCTGCTTAAACTCTTCTCTGCTCCATTAAGTTGTTCCATAGCTCAGATAATCTCTTTCAGTGGTATGTTTTTAAAGCCTTTGTCATAGTTCAGTATTCTTATCACTGTCCTGTCTGTCATGGCAGAATACATGCCCCAGAAAGACCATGAAGATGGATCATCACTACACAGCATGTGTTGCTTTCAATTATGATGGATCAGAAAGACTTTAATGTATTTAGAAAATAGAATATTTATTAATTATGGATCTATAATTCTCAATCTCATGATTTTTATGCAGTTGTAGTCTCGGGGCCAGATCCTCAACCAGGGTGAAGCAGTGTCAACAGGCAATGCTCTGTTGAATGCCATGATGCCACTATGATTTCTACAGCAGCTGAGCAACCATCTTCATTCTGAAGCATATTTTGCCCTGACTCCTGCAGATTAGTTACATTGCATGGCATTACCAAGAACCTTTCTGATGTCTTCAAGTATTTAGCATGTATTCAGACAGTTTCCAATTTTTTTCAGATTAATACATCAAGAGGTTCCATGTAAAGTCATACCAAAGAACAAAAAACCAGAAAACTGGTGCAATCAGATAAAAAACCAAAACACTCTGGAAAAAAAATATCTACCATTTTTACCCCTGCTCTTGCCCTTTCAACATGTGCTTTTAGGAAACAAGGCTTAATTTGTCCACTTTACAAACCCAGTCTTTTCTTGTGCAGTAAATGAGGTTGGCATATATAAAGGAAGTAGGTAGGATTTGTAGTACTATTTTTCCAGCTAATCAGATACACATTTTGTTCCCATCTTGATCTTAGAAAATAATTGGAGACCAGAGTGTTTTTGAAATACCAGCAGAAAAATGTTATATTGGAAGTCCTTTTATTTTGAGGTTGCTCTGCTATTCATCAAACATTAGCAAAGCTCTATAGGTACTGAAAATACAGTACAATAAACGTGGTTTCTGTGTAGAAGAGAAAAAGTATAAACAAAATCTATTTGATTAATCATATTTATAAAAAGTATATTAAAATGCATAAAAAGCATAAATAAATTTAGGAGAAAGTAAAATATGATCTGCATACTATGTTACAATGGAGGATTCTTCACCTTGGGCAACTGCTAACACATGTTCATGGACGTGTACATGTACAAAGCTTAATCAAGTTAATTTTGCAGACAAAAATACTGCCAATTAAAACTTTTTATTGGAATTATATGTAGTTCACAATGCACTGCAAGGAATCTATGAAATGTCTCTGATCCAGAATTTTCCTAAGGAGATTTTGTCTTAGGAAATTTCTAATGCCTGTTGCTATTAGTGATTGAACAGGATACTTTGATTGGATGTTTCTATAAATTTGCTAAAATCAAGAAGTAAAAAAGAAATAAAACTCATATCTATTCTGGAGGCAATATATTTGATTTTAAATCTATGACCTGGGAAAGGCTTAGATGTTGTGCTCGCAAAAATGTTATTGTAATTGGTTTGCAAATTCCTCTAAATAGTTTTAAGGCATTTTCTTTTTAATTGATTTCAGTAAGTATTGATTTAGTAGTTTTTCTTTTTATTTGCCATATTTTTTGGCATAAATATAATTGTCTGGTCTTGAACAGCACTGACTTATCTGTGACTTATCTGTGATCTGTAAACAATGTATGCTTATTATTATATATAGTACACATTATCTGTGCATTGTATTATATTAGTATCCATGAACAGCATATATTATTTGTGTTATTGGCCAAAATAACTTGAAGATGAATTAAGATTGATAAATTTGAAGCATAATGACTCTCCTCCAAGCTATTAAATTTTGTGATTGAAGAACCCAGTTCAGTTTCCTGAATCTGTTAAAAAATTCTCTTTAACCTCTTCATTATAAAACACGTGTGGTGGAGAAATTCAATTTCTAAATTATAAAATGCCTAAAAGTCTTTGAATTTCAACTTTTTGAAGTAAGCCTGTTGTACTGGTCAGTCATTAGAGCAGTTCTAATTAAATCACATCTTTAGCTGAGACCTACTTGAAGTTACTCTATTTGTAGGTTATGTTTGCCAACTACCATCTAGAATTAGTCTGTATTTCATCCTGCTTACTTGTTGCCAGACACTGCTGTGAATCCTTAGTAGTAGACCGCAGTGGGATGTCTGCCTGTTGTGAGTGTACGTTGCATTTCAATGGACAGTTTCATGTTTAGAAGACAATCATTTAACCTGGAAAGCCAAACAGCCTCATCCTGGCCAACATCACAGCACTTGATATAGATTGTATCACCTGAAACTATAGCTCTCTACTCTCCATGGAAACTCTCTGACTAAATATTACTACTGCATGGCATAACAATCTCCTTTTATATCAGTACTATTAACATACTATATTTCCATTACGATCTAATGAAGATCATAAAGTTTATCTGCAAACAGTATCAAAGAACCATGTGTTGTGATGAGTCAATATATGAATTTCCAGAGGCTTTTTTTTGTACCTTAGTTTTATTAGGCTTTCTGTTACTATTTTGTCGTTTGATTGTGCTGAAAATTTTGGTGGTTATTTTCCTGGTTTTGGTTCAGATAGAGCTAATTTTCTTCTTAGTAGCTGGTAAAATGCTGTGGTTTGAATTTAGTATGAGAACACTGGTGGTGGTGGCAGTGTTGTAGTGTTGAAAACACAGTGTTTGGCTATTGCTGTGTAGTGGTTGCTCTAAATTGAAGACTTCTCAGTTTTCCATGCTCTGCCAGTTGGACAAGTGCACAAAAATTTGTGAGGGAGCACAGCCAGTCAGCTGACCCAAACTGGCCAAAGGGATATTCCATACCACAGAATGTCACGTCCACTGTATAAAATGGTAGGTGATATTGTCATTGTTTAACCCCAGCAGGTAGCTGAGTACCACATGGCCACTTACTCACTCTCCCCAGCAGAATGAGGAGGAGAATCTAAAAAAGAGTAAAATTCACTGGTTGAGATAACAACAGTTTAATAATTCAAAGAAAAATGTACTACTACCATTACTATTACTAGTAGTAATAATAATGAAAGAGGGAGAGAGAAATAAAACCTAAAATAGACAAGTGATTCTCAACGCAATTTCTCACCACCCACTGACCAATGCCTCACCTAGTCCCAAGAAGTGATCAGCCCCTCCCAGCCAACTTCCCCCATGCAACAGAAAATTCACCATGAATTAAATATTGTGTGTCAATGCAGAAAAGACACAGAAGGTTCCTGGATGTTTTACATTCTTAGATGTAAGACTAGTTTCTCCAAAGTAGACCAGATTTTCTTAAGTGTCCTTCAGTTGCACCAGTGGTGGTTGGAAAAACTGATAAAAAGGTGCATTAACAAAAATAATGCTATAAAAATTGCCCACAAAAGATTAAAAAGAAGGCCTATAAGTGGACTAATTTCTATAAGCCATTGTGTTTATATAGTTTAAAAAATTGCTGTAGTTTTTATCATTTTCGAAGAGCAAAAAAGACATGAACCAAATTTGTTCTTTTATTGATAAAAATTAGGACTACTTTTCCTCTCTATTTTCTTTTTTGTAGAAATTCAGTGTTTAGAAGGTATTTCAGAGACTTGACAGCATTATGACATAATAGATGTGAAGGAATTGAAACCTAATTAATTAAGATAACACATGTTTTCTTACTGTGATTTCAGTAATATCTGCTTAACCACTTCAGAGGAAAGATGGAGGCCAATCATGTCCCTTGGCTCCATATTTAAGAACAGGAAAACGTATCAAACAGTTTTGAGGGAAGAGGAGAGAAAAAATACTAATGAAATAAATAAATAAAAAAGGCAGATTGCAAACTTTTGTAGAAAACGGTAGATAAACAGGCAGTTTTTTCCCTGATAGAAATTTAAGGATTTCTTTCATTTTATTCCTTCTGCATTTTATTGTGTTTGGGATCAATTTCTAGCTGTTAGAATGTGTTTCATCATATTTTGCTATATTTTTGTGTCATAGACTGACTTATTTTCCCTTTTGGAAAGTAGAAGCAGGAGAAACACCCTCAGTGTTCATTTTGAGTGAGAGATCTTCGGTCCTGAGCTCATCTGGTATTCAGTATCTGAAGACAATTTACAGGGAGGATGGAGGCTTTTTGCTTTTATTGAGCTGTGTGTAGAATGGAGGGAAGGACTTCAGCTGCCTTGAAGTTTTTATGTTCAATGGAAAGCAAGGACAAAGAGCAGGACTTCTCTTTGACAGAGCGACTTCCCATTTTTCGGTTTTTGAGATGCAATTGCTCAAATATGATATTCCATGATACATATGCAACTTGAAAATGTTGCAGTTCCAAATAAGTTTGGTACCAAGGAAAAATAATTTTTCTGTGCCTTTTTTTCTTTTATTTTAATAAGATGACAAACCCATTTAATTGTGATCTCTTTTTTCTGAGAGGGACAAAAATATTGCTATTTTTAACAAATGAGAAAATGGAAGGATTAGAATGATCTTCTTGAGGAACAATCACAAACCTCAGCAACTCTTTCTGCAAACATAGTATATCATTTACTTTTTTCTTTCTTAATATAAATAAAAAGCAACATGTATTTTGAGGATGTGCACATACAACAATACCCTCCAAACATAACAGCAATAATAGTGCCAAAAAATGATACTCCACTGCACATTTATCTCTCATTTCCCTCTTCCTTTGGTCCAGGTGATTAAAGAAATTCACAGGGTAGCTGTTAATTACATTGCTTAGAGTCTACTCAACATAAGAATCCAAAAGTACAAAAAGGCTAAAATTATGTTGAATTTCCTTCCCCCCGAAGAATTATTTCTATAATACATGCATGTAATTTTCTTTCAAGAAAATGAATTCTAGAGAAGTGATGGACGCATGAAGCTAATGATAATTCATGCCTTAAATACTTGTCTTTAACTATGTGTCACCTTTTCATACAGATAGCCTCTTCTAGTAAACTCATATACTTTTCCTTTTCAGACTGTCCTTAAGAATAGTGCTCATTGTGCTGCTAACAAATAAATGGTCTACTAAATGTTAAATGCAGGATACATTATAATCAACAGTTACATTCAAAATTTTCAGTTCCATATAGATTTGTGTATATCTCCAGAAAAAAAACCACAGCCAGCCCTACCATATTTGAAGTCATGTTCTTGAATTTTAAAGACTAGTATTCAGGTATTTGAAAAGGGAAGTCCTAATTTATTGTCCTTTGTGAAGGTAATAGTATGCAAAATGTGATTAGATGTTCATACAAAACTTTTACATCATGACCATTGTCCCATTAAGTCCATAGAGTGCTGGTAATGGTCTAAAACAGTAGCAAGTAATTTCTGCTTGTGACATAATTTATTTGTTACACATTTTGCATTGCATGTGCATATAATATACATTTTCATATTGTATATTACACATTTGACATTGGAATGGGCTGACCAAGGAAGGCGGTGAGATCCCCATTCCAGGAAGTGTTCACAAAACAAGTGGATGTGGCACTTAGTTACACTTAGTCAAAGGTTGAATTCAATGGTCTTGCAGGTCTTTTTCCAACCTAATTGATACTGTGATTCTGTGTTTCTATGATTTTCCAGTCTCTACATAGAGTAATACCCTTGAAGGCTGCCTTTATAAATATATAAATTTTATAAATGTAAAATTTTCTTACAGAAAAAGAAAGGGAGCATGTATAGTGCTTAATCATAATGACACCTTTTTTCTTCCCTTCCCTGATGAACTTTTATTTGAAAGCAATATAGTAATTATGAATTAAAAAGCTCATTATATACCAGAAACTAATGCATGCTAAGGTATCCACCAAAACATCACATGAATAGATTAGAAATATTGTGCAAACTGCATCTAGATAAGGCAGTCCAGTTCTCTTTGCAAATGGTTTACCACAGGCACAGAGTTAACAGACCAGGAAGACAAATCAGGTATTTCAGCTCCATGGCTACTCCTTGATCTGATGGGAACTCTTTCTTTTATCTAAATTACTTATTTTAAGGGTGCCTAATAATCTAATGACTCTTGTCTGTCTTTCTAGGAAGAATGCCAACAGTAGTAACTAGGAATTAGTGGCAACAATAGTCCAGAGTAGTTTTCATGAATTGTCCCAAAACACTTTGTGTAAGTTGTGTGTTTATCTTGTCCATTCAGTGCTCCAAAGCAGACTTTGCAATAGCATATATAAAATCCTCCCATCCTGTTTAGCACTTTACTGCACAAGCAAAATCTTTGATTTATATGCAAAAATGCTATGTTGTCTTCTCACATTGCAAGAAGTACCCCAGATATTTCCTAACTCCAAGTCTTGTCTGCACTGATACTGTCTCCCCTGGAAGCTGACACACTGAGTTACCAAATGGTTTCTCAATATTATGCTGAGATGTGGTCTGATACTGAACAGAGGGAAGAGTGCCAAAAATTGAATCATCAGTGCTTCTTTCCTTAGCACCTGGGATTTTCTTTGGAAAGTTCCCAACCAACTATTATGCAGGTCAGAATCTGCTTACTTTATGAGATCTGACAAGATCACAACCTGAAGAAACACAGATGGTAAGGCATTCCCGTCATTATCATCATCCACAGGCAAATGAACTATTTTTTGTTTGGATCTACTTCCAAGAAAACTTAATATTTGATGGATATAATTAGGTTAAGTGAGCCTGAATCCAGGACTAGATGTGGAACTATATTTGCACTGCACAGGCAATATATCTCAGTTATGGATACATGACAGTTCTAATATCAAAAATACATGCACACAGCAAGAGGGTGCCAAAGGAGGGTGTATGAGAGCTCTGTAATTCATTATTTTGTTGGCCATTAATTATAGGAAAAAAACCACCAAACTAACCAAACAATCCTACAAAATGAAAAAGCCAACAAAAGCAAAAAAACCAGCTTTGTTTGCAGGGGAGTTTCCACAACTTTCAGAGAACCTGGAAAGAAGATTATACACACACACACACACACATATATATATAAATTAAATCAAATGCTACAGACCTCAAAGAGTCATGAGAGAGATATAGGTCTCACAATCAGGAAGGAAAATGTAACTCGAATCTCCCCTCTGAGACAACTGAAGTAACACTGAAGCGTCCTGAGTCATTCCACTCAGAAGGCAGAGATAAGAATAGAGACACCTAATGATAATATGGGAAACCTGATCAGAGGGTCATACCAGTTATTCCCACTTTCTGACTTAATGAATACCTTGTAATTTTACAAACCAGAATAGTTTCCAACTAGACTAGTTTCCAACTATGAACTTCCAAGGAAGTGCTGCTACTAGTTCTACCTGAAATTTCAGCAGGCAAGGATGAGACACTTGTATTTCAAAACACATTATAGCTGATAAGAGATTTATCTGATTTTTCTGAGTGATGGAAGAATCAAAAAAGGCCAAGGGGATTTCACATTCATTTTAAACATTCTAGTCACTATACTATCAAATATAGAAAAAGAGGCAAAAAAAATCTCTACTATTTTGCAAATATTGTATCACAAGAGAATATTTTGTTAGGAAATGCTGGAATCAGTTGTTTCAAATGCTTCTTATTTGGTGTCCTGCAAGGAAGGATTCTTCAACAAAGATAAAATGCAGCAAAGAAAAAAGGAATTAACAAAACTGAGGAAATAAACTGTGAAACCTTACTGTCCAAATTGCATATACATAAAGTCAACAATTTGTTGACTGCCTCCTCTGTTTTTTTGAACTCCAGATATTTTTGAATCCCTTCTTTTCTGCAAGTTGTTGTTTTGCAGTCTGATAATCTTTCCATAATCTCTCTTGACTTTCCTTATTTAAAAGATCTACATTTTCTTTTACAGAAGTCTTTTTGTGATCCTTATCTCCCTCTATATGAGGATGCCTTTCTCATATAGTTGAATTGGAGTGCTTTGGCTCAGAAATTTTATAAACCTTTTCACTGGTCACAACCCATGACCCTCATGGAACACCTGCAATTCATCTACAGCAACAAGAATGAGTCTGCCTTGTTTCCATTTATCTGCTTCCATTTTCTAGTAGTTTTGCTGTTCTACAGGGTTATCATTTCAGCAGCAGTGAAACTTTGCTTATGACATACATATTTCTATCTGGAATGTAGATGAAAGGAAAATGTCTGATGCTAAGAAATGTTATCTTTCTGACTCACTTCAGGGTGGGAACAGTACAGTGTCTAAAGAAAGATGTTTTTTGTTTCTTTTGTGTGTTCTCCAATCTATAAATAAATGCAGAAAAAAATATGTTACTCAAAGGAAAAAAACACTCCCATAAAATGCTAAGACAGACTTGCTTGCTTACCATTGTGTGATAGCCATCATCTCAATCCTCTCTGCAATTATAATAACATTTTGCTTTACAAAACTGCTGCAATTAGCATATTTAAACATAGTTGTTTCAAAGTATGCTGTTTAGCTCAAATTTATCAGCATATTCATTGCATAAAATTTCATCTTAATAATCCATGAAGGTCAAGCTATTAGCATGACATACGTAAACTCCCAAAAGCATGCCTGGAGCACAGTGGAAAATTCACGACACTTAAGTGACTTGGCTATAATTCCTTTTCATCTCAACAGCCTTTAAAACTCTCCACATGAAAACAGCAATAGCCTTATGACAGTTGCAGGGCAGTGTGTTTTCTGAACATTTACTCACTTGACTTTTTTTAACCTAGGGGTAATGTACAATGTCAGCACATTTGAAGAAGTTAAAGGTGGAAACAGACTTTAAAACTGTAATAATTTTTCATAAGAGCCTTACAATATTTTCAAAAAATAGACAGTACATAGATACACTAAATTTGCATATGTGCAGTATTTCCTGTAGATAACCTGGATTTTTATGAACAGAAAAGAAAATCCATTTCAGTTTGCATGTCTTTTTTATGCCCTACAATATTATTTCTTACACATATTTGTTCAGCTGCCTTTCTGAAATTGTTTCTCTGTGGTCTGCCTGAGGCTAGGAACTTTATACATTGATTTATCTAAGAGGAAAAATTCCATCAGGATTATTTTCACAATTTGGATTTCAATAGTAAGATGGGAAAATTAAAATGTTTCACTACAAGTGTTCCCTGTGTTTTGATTTTTACAATGTAAACAAACAAAACCAAAAACCCCTTAAACGCTTTTATATATACACTCTTCTTCTCCTACAAATACCACCCTTAAGTATCCAGTTGCATTCAGATTTAATCCATTCTTTGTTTAGGTTTGTGTCATGGTTGTAAATTGCCTTCTCAATGCCTTTAGCATTGGACTTAATAAGAAACTTTTGAAACATTTCATGATGTTCTATTTATGGCCCTAATCTTGATCCGCCAGGGATCTCCATATTTTATTTTTAGTTTACATTTAATTCAGATTCATCTTGCATGGTTTTCTGAATATGGTGTGTACATTTTTCTAGCTTACTGATCCATCAGCTGTGCAAAATTCTGTATCATTAGTAGAGTTAATGGTGCAAGCAAGTGTCCATTTTCAAATGATTGATGCAACCTGATACAACAGCAGGAGAAATAACATTTAGTGGAGTTTAAAAAAGAAAGGTGGGGGAGGTTTCTGCTGCACAAGTCATTGTTAAGAAAGGCAGTAGTCAGTGCTAAAGGAGTTAAAAACCGGCAGCTGATGTCAATATTCAACCATTTAAAATAATTAAGACACATGTTCATGACCTGCTGTGTTACTAGTATCATAGAATCATAGAATCATTTAGGTTGGGAAAGATGTCTAAGATCATCAAGTCCAACCATTAAATGGACACTGACAAGTCCATCAAATTCTAATACCTTTTCCCTTTCAACTTACTGATTATTAACATGTCTTCTAAGGGGAATGTGTTGGTGCTGCGTGAGGCTTTGGCTCTTGAACTACTTTTAAGCTAAGCTTAGGCATGTGTTACACTGTGGCCTAAGCAATAATGGTTTCAGTCTGAGCCATGTCCTGTACTGTGGTGGCCTTAGTTCATCATTTAATATAACATGTTTTCTACTGGGAACTTTGCCACAGTCAGTGTGGCTAGTAAGCAGGGAGATCTGTGAAGTCCACTTCCATAGAGCTGGACTTCGACAAAAAAAAGTCATGAACTGGAAACATGTTAGATCACTCACCTCTGTTATATCATCCACCTGCAGAAATTATTATCTCTCATCCTGTCACTTATATAGAAAGGTTTGCATTCTTGACTATCTACACACAGGGATCAAGAAAATAAAACTTTATATAATAACTTCCAAAGCTAAAAATAATCAGTTGGACGAATTCATTCATTCTAGAGCGCAGAAGAAACCAAAATTCAAACATTTCAGCTTAGGTCATTGTTCTCTAGTGCCAGGCATGCAAGGAAACACACTTTAGTTCAATGTAATCAAACAAAAAAAATCTGACTTCAATTATGATTTGTATTCCTAGACAGTGGTCATCAAATCCCTAAGTGTCCTTGAATTTATAATGACCAAAGTCAGACTGTAAGTCATTTTATGTTACATGCTTATATAAATTTTTCTAAGTGTCTCTGTCCTTTGTTGCTTCATGTAGAGAGTTTGTGGGCCTTGCTTGATATTTTTACCTTTTTAATAGAGATGGTTATTTGCTTAAGGGCAGCAAGTTCTTCTATGCTGGAATTAATGAATAATATTTACATAGTGCATTTCAACCCATAGAGGATTTTTAAAGAAAAGCAATCCTTAACTTAACTGGCATGTTTGTTCTAACTAATATTTTTGACATTATGTAATTCTGATATATGGGGATTGATTGTCTTTCATTTTTCTAAATAACAATTTCATAAAGCAGTTTCCAGATTAGAGCAGCAGCCTACATTTACCTTTAGTATACCCATCCTGTTTTTCTATTTTGCACCTTATTAAGAATGGAAGAAAAAGAGACCAGATGGTTTCTTCTCCAGTGAAGTAGTACTGTGTAGAAGAGGATTTTATTATTATTTTGGTCAGGGAATATATTAGGAGACTTACAAGTCAAAAGGAGAAATGAACTTACCAAGAACTGAAAGTGATTGTAAATTTAAGTTCACATGAATCATAAGCTTAGATTATTTGCCCAGTAGAAGTGAACCTGATTAGCTTTCCCTCTCTGCCACATGTCAAGTGTGTGTGTGTGCGTATGCACATGTCCGGTTAGTGGAAGTCAAATTGCAATTTTTTGTGGGAATGTTAAAGCTTCCAAGATGCAGTGCTCTCCAACAAGATCGATTGTAAGTCTTATTTCTACCACCAGCCTCTATGACTCCATATAAAACTCCAGAATTCTGATAAACTGTCATGGGGAAAAATGATAAAGTGATTTATACTCAATTTCGCTGGAAGGGAGAAATGCAGAGGCTGTCAGTCTGGGTCTTCAGAACAAATGAGTTACAGTTCATGAGGCAGCTCAATAAGGCTATCATTTCCCATCAGCTCCTATCACTGACAGCCACAGATTTACTGGATGGGGAAAGGGAAAATGGCTCAGTTTTGGTGCCAGGTGAGTCTACACTATTACTCCATCAACCAGACTTGTGTAGACAAGAGGCCACCATGAATATTTGATAGAAGCTTCTTCCCATAAGTGCCTGTAGAAAGTAGTAAAGCTGTTCTTTCACTTGTATAAAAAAACACGTCTCTCTATTTGAATCCAGTTGAAAATGTCCATTTTTAAACTGCTAAGGTTTCTCTGATTTATTTTTTGAGTGTGCATGTGTTTCATTCAGCAATCTGTTTTGTGCCACATGGCTTATTTATAGTCCTTGTGGAATGAAACAAAAGAATCCTCAATCTGCTGGGATTTCACATACAATGCATTTGTCACTATCCGTCTCACAAAACTGCTATACAAACAGAGCCTCAGAGACACCTGTGCATGCTCAGAGGAAAAAAGAATTTCATCTGCCACAATTATAAATTGTTAGAAATATCTGTGTTCCAGTTCTAGGCAAAAAAGCTGAAGAACTTGCTCTGTATGTGCTCCTATTAAAACAGATCAGCATAAATAATTTCTATATTATCCCATGTTTCTGTTGCACAGAATTTTTTTCTCGGTCATTGGTGTCTGTTAAAAAAGCTACTATGTATGCTACCTGCATTTTTTGAGGATGATTGCACAGCTGGATTTCTTAACAGAAATTCAGATTTACTTGCTAAAACATTTACCTTTTTTTAATATTAATTATCAGTAATGGATTTGGTCCCTAGATGTCAGCATTAAACATTTTCTTAGGCTGGACTATGAAAATGTGCTACAAGAGTGGGATGATAGAATCATAGAATATCCTGAGTTGAAAGGGACCAACAAGGATCATCGAGTTTAGCCCTGCACAAGACAGACCCAAGAATCACACCATGTGCCTGAGAGCATTGTCCAGATGTTCTTTGAACTCTGGCAAACTTGGTGCTGTCACCCTGGAGAGCCTGTTCCAGTGCCCAACGATCCTCTGTGTGAAAAACTTGATATCCAACTTAAACTTCCTCTGACTCAGTTTCATGCCATTTCCTCGAGTCCTGTCACTGTTCACAAGAGTGTCCCTCCTTTTCCCCTAGTGAGGATGCTAAAGACTGCAATGAGATCTCCCCTCAGTCTCTTCTTCTCCAGGCTGAACTGACCAAGTGACCTCAGCCACTCTCTGTACGGCTTCCCCTCAAGGCCCTTCCCCATCTTTGTGGCCCTCACTAACAGCTTAATGTCTTTTTTATATTGTAGTCCCTAAAACTTGCAGGTGTTATTGCCAGCCTGCTTTTTAAGACAGAGAGATATACTCCCAAAGGAGAATTGCAACCAGAAACAAGGTTGCAATGTTTTCACTCAGCCTGATATATCTCTTGTACCTCATTCTATGTGCAAGAGATGTGAATCAAACACCACTACACTTCTATCAGTCTAAACCTCTATATCTCTAACCTACAATAATCTTCAGAAATGAGATAGTTTCCAAGCCTTTGCCTGTGTCCATAGCTTAGGCAAAATGTTTTTAAAATACCTGTTCAGTTACAGAAAGTCCTTCCATCATACACCTACTGAGAACACAACTTCACAAAAAAAAAATTAAATTATATGTCTTTCATTAAATAAAAGCAAACCAAAACAAACCCCCAATCAAATGAAAATCCACACCACAAAATTTCATTGGTATAGTTCCTCAGAATTCTCTAGGCTTTCTGTTTAAGAGAAGCTTTCCTCACAGATCTGCAGTTATTTTCCTAGATAGTAAATAAATATATAAATAAAATCATTTTAGCCCCAGAACAATCAAAGTCTGTCTCTGTGAAGATTTAGAATAACATTAAACCTTTCTACATTTATGGAAAAGTACAGCTAATACATATATTGTTAATGTTAAAAAATATGGTTTCTTGCCTGAATTTTTAAACCAGTGTTAACTGTTTTGTTTTGCATAGTTTTTTTTTTCCCATGTCCTTGAGCCTTTCCCTTCATTGCTAATAGGTACAATTTCTTTTTTCAAATATAGCTCTGCTTTCATTTGCTTTAATGATTGATTGCTGTGTACCAACTCTGTCTTTAATCTTTTTCCCTTAATCTTCAAGAATCTCAGTAAATTCAATTTCTAAAATAGAAAAAAAAATAAAATTCAAAGTCAGAGCAGATTAGCAGGTTTGTCATTTTTCATCTAGGAATAACAAAGAAATATTTTCTAATTTGTATTTCTCTCCTCTGGAGCTGGAGATGCAGAGGGCTGAAAACCAAAGTGTGTCATAAATGGATCAGACTCTGTTTATACAGAGTAAATAAAGTAGAAGACAATTACACATAGTCCTCTTGTTTCATATCCATCATCTGTCATGATAAGATCTCAGAGAACATAGTGAAATGCACGTTAATTTAGACTTGAGAAATTCCAGCATGCATATCACCATCTGCTTTTCCGTTCCTTTTGCTTCTTCATTTAGCTGAACACAGGAGACTGATCTTAGGGCAGAACCTCAAAACTATCTGTGTAAGGAGCAGGAATTCACAGGAATCCCTGCATCACTTCAGTTTTTGTCTTCTTTGTGTTCACATAACTGACCATAAAAAAAGATAGCAAGCTATGATACCAAAGTTCCATGATCATTATCTCATTACAACAGTTCCCTGCTCTCTCCAGTGATTGAAGAACTTTGCAAGATCTGAAAGAACTGCATTTTTTTCTGATATCAAGTGATTTTTCACAATCTAGAACATCCTAAATTTCTTTGTTTGAATATTATGGCAGAAAGACAGGGCAAGAAAATGGAGAACAGGAGGAGGAAAGAAGGTAAAGATGGAAAAAGAAGGAAAGAAAAGGAAGTGAAAAGGGGGAGATGGAAAGGAAAATGGAGAGAGAAAACCATACATGTCATGTTTCTCAACTAGCAGACAGTCCTGGAAGAATCTTTAATTCTAACTTGAGTTGCAGTTATTGTTCAGGAGTGTTTTCTCTTTGAATTTCATTAAAATTTTAAATTGATTTTTGTTTCTAGCAGACTCAGCTATGAAGCATGAACTGCAAATTATAGATTTATGAAGTCTTACAGAATTTGGTGTGGCATAAATTTCTCATTTGAGTCAAGATCTTGTCTGCTTTTATCCTGTTTTCCATTTCCCTGAAGAGGTGACCATCTTAACTGAAAATTCTAAAAGATTGTGAAAATTTTCTAGAAAAGTATTTTCCTATCTTTCCTAACTATAATTGACTATCAGACAAATCTGGTACATTGGTCTGATATATTTTGAATGAGCATTTGAATTTGAAGAATGTTCTGAAACATTCTTCAGAAAGTTCTGATGGCACCTGGGACACCTTTAGTTTGCCATATTTCCTAAATGAACTATATCCTTTTTGAGATTCTGGTTTCAAAGTTCTGCAAGACCAAAGACTTTTCAGTTTTAGTCCATAGTTCAACATTTGAAAGATATCTGTATCACAGAACCACTATGAAACCACAATTTCTGGTGTGGGTTCTTGTATTTTTTTTATTTTTTTTTAACATCCTGTTGTATGAGAATCTTATTCTATGCCTCTGATTTTGCACTTAAAAGAGCAAAAAATCTCCAAATATGTGGGTTTTTAACCAAAGTCTGTGGAGAACCAAACGATTTGAAATCAGTGCAACAATACCCTCCTGTACATGCAGTAGGTCTTCTGTACAAATATTACACAGTAAAGTTATCTTCAGGAAGAAGAAAATATTTTGTGAATCCCTCAGTTACAGTATGGCAGGTGAATATGTGCATGATTGTATGACATTATCCCCATTTTATTTGATAGTAAAACTTTAAGAGCTGTTACGGGTAGAGAGCCTGTGAAAAAAGAAGATAACTTTCTAGAAAGTATTAATTGCTGTCAGTTATTAATGGATTAGTTCTATAAATTCTGCTATAAAACAGCTTGTAAGAACACAGCTGCTGAACCATTTTCAAACTACATGCAGTTGTACAGCTAGTGGCAGGTGAAACTGTTCATTCGCCAAATTGCATCACTCCACTTTTCTCACAGAGATTAACAGGAAAGCTAGTTCTTTACACGGTGAGAAAGTGTATACCTTGCTCAGGGATCAAATAATTTACTTTTGAGTAAGTCGCTCAGATTTCTTTATTATATTCTCTGTTTTCCAGTAATAGAGTGCTTGTTTCTCTACAGCAATTCAAGGTGTAACATGTCAACTTCTCCATTTCTTGGAAGTAAAATCATAATATCTAGTATATAAAGAATAAAAATGGAGCCAATCCATGGTCCAGCTAGAAAAGAACCACAGTAGGTATTATGTTGCTTTATTCATTTGAGCCTTAATGTCCTGGATTTTCCAGTTCTGTTCAAGAATTAGAATAGAATCAACAGTGAGGAAAGATTGAAGTGTGAATAAAGTTAATTGAGGAAGTCCTTAGAGCATACTATCACTGGTACCAGCAGAAGCCTTGAATGTTAGCTATCTAATGATACTATGTTTATTTTGTTAACTCAGAAAGAGCTTATGAAAATTTCTTTTTTCTAATCCAGAAGTAAAAATTAAAATGAGGCCAGAATTAACAGCCAGTAAACATTAATGGCAAAGACATGTCTTGATGTGGTTCATTTTTGTAAAGGTGCTGTCATGCTTATGGCAGAGAAAATTCCAGAGAAAAGATAATTTTTGTTCTGTCTTTTCACTATCACCTGATAAACAAACCATAAGGAAATTACACAGGACTACATTTATTGAATTTATATTATATGAAATCTAGTTATACATCACTCCTTAGACACAGTTCTGGCAATAACTATAAGTGTGCAAAGCATTATGAAATACCTGTCTGTGAGGAGTAATTCACTTGAACATTGCAATGTCATGTGCACTATAAAACCTAATGAGTAAGAGTCCATATCCCTCAGCTGCCTCAGGACTAACTCCTTGCTACATTTCTACTGTACATCAGCTCTGTTGATGCCTTCCAGGTAGCTGCTGGAATTAGCTCATCCTCCCCGTTGCACAGCGCCACCATGTCTTCTGTTTCCATGTTCATGAGAACTTCAGCTCAGTCAAACATTTGGGCTGACTCAATGCACATCAGTAGACTGCTTGGGGAAAAGAAGTGAAGCTCTGGCAGGCCTATGGAATTCCTGTCAGTAGGCTTCTCAGAGCATGACTCAGGCTTCTCCATGGGGAGAAGCAAGGAGGGTAACTGCTGTAATATCTATGATGAGGTAGATGGAAGGCAACACATCACTACAAATGTCATCTGCTGATGTAGATCTTATGATACCCTGAGTGTCACTGGGTCAGGGAGAGATCCAGTCCACTCTTCATTTTTCACAGTAGCACTGGGGCTGCAGGGTGACATGGCAGTCACCTGCCAATGGGAATATTTCTAATTTCCTTTCTGTCCTGGGAAAGTCAACCCTAAACCTCCAGCCATACTAGAAAGTGATTTGGCAGCAATATTCTCTTTAGAGGTAGTAATAATCTTTATCCTTCAAGAATAACTTGTTATATGCCATAGGATTCAAGATCATTTAGACTTGAGAGTGAAGGTATGGCCCTATAATTCAGGACATGGAGACCAAGAGCATGAGATGCCCACAGGGACCTGAGGATCTGTGTCTCCCTCCTTATCTTCAAAAGTCTCAGTAGAAATTGGCAGTTTTGTATGAAATACCTTGATTCCTTCAAATTGATGTTTGCCAGGGGCAAACATTTCATTTGGTGAATTTGCATCTATCTCCCCTTCCTTGCAGGATGAGAAAAAAATGACAGGAGACTAAATTCATGTCAAATCTCTTTTGTAAATGGAAATCTGTCACTTCTGTTGGCAACAAGAACTAATGGTTTGATTGTCACATAGAATTTGCAACATTCTAGTTCCAACAAGCTGGAAAAATTACTGACATGCAAGACTTCTTCATTTGCCTAAAAATACAGATGTGTACAGAAATCATTGAGGCACACTGAATTCCACTATTTTGTTTTGTCTAAAATAAGCTTATAAAAATAGACGGATTGGGAGTCTCCTTTTTTCCACAAAATGATGGTCACCACATCTTTTAATGACAGTCACCACAACTTTTAATGCTTTGCTGACTTGGTGTTTATCATGACTGGTTTTTTTTCCCATCTGGAAATAAGTCTTTAATCAAACTACTTTTTGAGAATCATTTTTAGGCTGCCTTAACCAATTTGATTTCCACAGTACCATGGTGCCTCTGCACATGCTTAGCCACAATAATATATACTATCAAATCTAGTGAAAATCTTACCTGAAACACTCATAACTCCTCTTGATTGTAGCTCATTATTATTAAAGAAGTCTCTTTTGGTCTTTTTCAGTGGCTTCATGGGTTCTTTAGTAGTTTTGTCTATTTTTTCTTAGAAATCTAGTTATGCATAATATGTATTGCCAGAGCTGTGAAGGACACAGATTTTCAGTGCTTTCATAAATACTACATTATTAATAGTTTGTTTTACTGGAAATAGAATAAGAACACTAAAAATCTTTTTTTCAGTTGAACATTTTGCTTCCTGTTTCAACTTTTAAATTTTGTGTTAATGATTTACAGTACAAAACATCATCTGTATTTCAAAATGACTAAAAATAGCAGTATTTTTATTTGTGTCTGAAGCAAGCTTCCCTAAGTCTGACAATGTTCTCATGGAACACTTTTTATCACAGTAAATTTGTAACATAAAGTGTTTCAAAAATCTTAGTACTTTTTTAATTGCCTTTCTGACTGTGTTATAGCATTTTGTGGAATTCCTTCACCTTACTCTGAGCTTTTAATGATCCCTTTATATTCTGTTTAGACTTTCATACCCTACACTGTGAAGAAATGCACTCTTACTTCCACTGAGTTAATTCTGATTTTTAATAGCTGAATTTGTAGGAGATTATTTGGTTTGTTATACTAAACCTATGTAGTTTCTTTGCGATATGTCTTTTGCTTTTCTATTTGTATTTTCATAGTGGCTTTACTATGCTATACTAAGTTTACTAGTTTCTCTTTCTTTAGCTTTGCTTTTCTATTTTGAATGATCCTACTTCAAAAAAATTGTACATATATCTTACTGTAAGCCATTCATTCATTTTCTTTATGATTATTATTCTAGACATTTCACTTTCCTTAATTCTTGACACTTTCCTCATTAAAGGATGAAACTACTACTAATACTTGACAAGGCAATTAATGCAGTGCTTTTTGGGAAGATAAAGTGTGCTTGTTTAATATGCTTGGTGTGTAGTAGTTGGAATTTTATTTCTCTGATTACATTGGCAGTAGGGGGAAAAACAGTATTAAATCTCCAGTGTAATGTCAGATTTTACCTTTTTTTTTTAATGATCTGTATCACCTGCTCTTTCCCTTATATAAGAAAAAAAGCCCAAAACAATGAAATGCATGTTATTGTACTCTGTTAAGTCTTGAGGGTTTAGGCTTTTTTCTTCTTAGTGTGAATTAAGTTGTTAAAGAAGGTGGCCTAGTTGCTCAGCACACTATTCTCTGACTCACATAGAAGGTGACTGAGTGAAACATGAATTTTCATCCCAGTATTAGCAGTCTTTCAGCAGTGGTATAAAACGGGCTTGTCTGCTCAGAGGAGCCTTATTTTTTTTTTTTCTCACATAAGAATCAAACAGAAGCTCAAATAAAGCTTCTTTAAGGGAGAAATTTCGTTTATTTTTCTAATTGGAAATGAAGGCTTCCATGAATGCCCATACTTATATAGGACTGTGAATGTTGCTCTGAGAAGCCTATTGCCCTCATTTGATTTAGCTCTGGGAAAGACAGATTTCCAAGATTGACTTCAGTCTCCTCAAAATCAGAATCTGGATCATCCTGTTTTTTAGAATTGTGTGACTTCAACTCATAGAATCACAGAATTGGTGAGGTTGGAAGGGAACTCTGGAAATCATCTGGTCCACACATCCCACACACCATACTTGCCCTCCCCATTCAGGCAAGATCAGCTGGAGCAGGATGTCCAGGACCATGTCTGACTTTTGAGTGTCCAGGAGTGGAGATTCTTAAGCCTCTCTAGGCAACTATTTCACTGTTTGACCACACTTCTCACAGTGAAAGAGCGATTCTTATGTTCAGATGGTATTTCATGTGTTTTAATTCATGTCCATTGCCTCTTGTTCTTACACTTGAAAAGAGAAAGACTGGGTCTCTGATCTTCATTGCTTTCCGTTAGGTAAATTCCTTTCCTTGCTTGGTTCACGAAAAGTCTCTTCCTCCTCCATCATTTCTTAGGACTGCTGTGGAGAAGATGGACCTCCACAAAGGCCTAAGCTCATCTGGCACTGTGAATCAGACTTTAGACAATGGTTAATGCATTTTAAGTAACTAAGAAATACCAGTTTCACAACAAAGCCAATGCCTTTTTGAAAGAAATCTGGAAGGAGAAAAATAACATGTGAATACTTTTATCTGAAATTTGAGCAGGTTAATAATATTCTTAGTGTGTCACTGCTCTGTAACTCAGAAATCATAAACATTAGTAAAAACCATATTTAAAGACTGTATGGTAGCATCTACTTGTACTTGCCTCATTCAAAACCACCAGTTTTAAGTTCCTGTTCTTTAAATTTAGTTTCAAATCACAAACTCAAAAACATGCCCTGAGCTTAAGAGACTCTAATTTGTCTTAAAAGTAGGTCACAGAAAAAGGAATCTGAATCATTAAATGATGCTATTCATAACAGAAGAGGAAAACCACAATCTTATTATATACTGTTGCAGACTTTTAAAAGCTGAAAATTGAAGCTGAATTTTAGTTAACCTTTTAAATTTGGAGTAAACAAAAAAAAAAAAAAACCCTGTCAGCACAAATATATTATTCTTTGATAAACTCGTCTCTCAATTCCAATCATATTCTGCACACGTAGACTTCTAGGACTTTCACACAAATATTAAGGGAGTATTCATTTCAAAGGCTGAATAGAAATATCAATTTATTTTGTGTCACTGAGTCCAATACTTCAAATGCTGGAAGTCCTGATGCATATTTAGGATAAAGCATTCTATCAAAAAATATTCATTTGGATGGTGAAATCAACTGAAAGAAACATTAGTACAGGTAGAACATGAGTTTTGTGATTCTAAATGCTTTGGAGAAAACATTGGAGGTTTGTTAACAGAAATAAGAAGGGAATGGGGAATGCATTCCCCATTGTGATGAGGACATAATTCTTCAAAGACATTAGAAGTTGTTTTTACTGGCCAGATTGTTAGAGAAAATAAAATATTTATGCTGGTTTTGTGGTAATTTGCTAATTTTCAGCCTTTTGCAAGATGTAAAGTTAGTTATAGCAAGAGGTTTTTTAGTTTAATCTACTTGCACTTTTGGGGAAAATCACCGTGCTTCTTAAATGGCCTTGTGGTGTTTGAGAATTTAAGGTGTGTATATTTCAAATTGCTTAAGGGTTGGAAATCTACCACTTAGGAGCACAGTGTAGGAGTTGATAGTAATGTATGAAAAATAGATGTAGCCCAGCTGTGAAGCAATACAGAAGGCTTCTAAAATACATGTCAGCAAAACTGGAAGCAAAAAAGTCAGTTAAAATCATTGTATCCCTCAATGTGACCGCATTTTTTCTATGTAGTAATTTTATTTGGGTTTTTCAAGTTCCCTCTACATATGTATATTCATTGAAATAAGATCCAATTATGTTCAAAAGCATAACACTTATGTTTAGAGTTTTCCCCAAATTATAGTATGTACCATCCTTTACCAAATTCCATTCATTAACACATGTGCAATCTAAAGATGTTGGGAAACAAATCTCTACTCTTTTTTACCATTTTACTGCTGCCTGACTTTGGAAAAATCATTTAATATTTTGAGTGAAAATTTTGAAGAAAAAGCCTCTGAAGTTTAGCTTCTACATATTTCAGTACTGGTGACATGTTTTAAGAGCTACTGAGTACACCTGTTTCTTGTACTATCATTTTAATCGCAATGGAAAATTTCTACATAAAAAATCTATTTTCCAAAATTCATGGAGGAGTGGAAATACGACTTTTAGAACCACTGGGCTTGGTTGAAAATTTGGAAATATTTCCAAGGAATATTTATGAATACAGTTCTTTTATATATGGGCCTAACAGAAATTATTTTTCCAATTGGAAGTGTTTGAGGGATTTTTTTATCATGTTTGTGCTTTGATCAGTCCAAGAATGATTGGTCTCTCTTGGCTAGGTTTTTCTCTCATATGAAGGGAAATATTCAAATAATATCAATATTATGACTGTGCACTTTATACTTGGAAGTTTTCAAAATTCTTGCATATTTCAGAATGCTGTCTGCTACAGGGGCTGATTTAATGCAAGAAAAGGAGGATGTAATTCAGAGGTGCCAAGTCATTCCCTACCTCCAACCTTCTTAGCACAGATTCAGATACAGTTATAATCACATGAAAACTAACAGCACAGGGGAAAGTCTAGTTAGCCATAGTTATGGCAAATAATGTTTAACACTGTGATGAAATTAATTGTGTTTGTAAATGAGAATGCTATCCTAATGGTCTAGTAGATGGAGCACTAGCATGTTACATCTATAGTCCTGTAAATCTAACCTAAGGTTTTCAACACAATTAGAAGAGTGTTTTAGGGTTAATACCTGTTAGGCAGTAGTCCCCCATCATCTTCAATAAAGGCAATATAATTTATCAAAATCAGGCTTAATTGGCAATTCTCAGTCTGTGTTCAGCAGTATTTTGGGACTGAGACAGAATGGACAATAGCTTTATTCCTTTGATCCCCAAGGGTGATTTTTCTCAGGTCATTTTCAAGCTCAGTGATAAACAGTAAGAGGATCTCATTAAAAAAAAAATAAAAATTATACATTCTGGATCAGTAGCTGTCACCATTTCTTTCTTTCCCAGGTTAGGCATTCTAGGCAGTTCAGTTAGCAGACATGACACTTAAGTCAGAAGATATCTCAAAATGTATTAAATTAGATACACAGACATTGATAAAATGTGCTTTGCATTACTTGCGTTCGTGGCTAAGATTATATTGGCCAATGCTGCTGAATACTACAATGGCAAATCTTTGTGTTATTAGAAAGAATAAGTTCACACTATCTTGAATTTGCAAGCTCATCTGTTTCCCACTCAGACTGTATTTTTTGTAAAGCCATAACCCCATTCAAGCTTTTTCTTCTCTTTTGGAATGTTTGAAATCCTATTCCACCACTGCTATAAGTGTCACAAAACTGCAGCTTATGCATAAACATCTCAAGTCCCTTCACTGTATTTGATTGTTTCAGGGGGCATCCTTCCATATGAGCATGGTTTGCTTGTTTGTTTCGGTTTTTTTAACAATCTCTATACTGAGCCCTGCCACATGCAAAAGGTTCATTGGCAAAGAAAAATCTCTGGCACACATCTGCCTGCCATTTATGCTGTTGCCCCATATGAATAAGGGAAACATGGGGGAAAATGAACAAATCTAGGTTTTATTCCTTTTATGTATCTAATTTCTGTGTTTCAAAATCCTGTCAAACTTTGTTGTTCTAGATCAGCATTAGGGTAAAGCATGAATGCATTTTCAGAAATTAAAAAAGAAGTAAACTCCTGACCTAGCCTAGATTCAAGCAGGTTGTACTAATCTAAAAGACAAACATATTCCTGAGAATATGACACCAGATGTAGACAATTGCCTTTATATTACTTGAAATATGGTAATTACTCTCTTCTGGAAAAATTGACATGAAGTGACTTCAGGGAATACAGGACTTGCTTACTGAATTTGGTGTTTAAGATACCTATGAATAGTGATAATATGGCATGAGGAACAGTAAAATATGCCATCCTTCCCTCATAGTGAATGCTTTAGCTAGAGCAATATTAAATCTTAGTGTAAGTTCTTTGTTCAAATTTTATGGTGTGGGGTCTTTTTTTTCAAATCAATGAATGACCAGAGGAGAGCTGAAGCGTTGGTGAGGCTTTTTATTCTTAAAGAATACATCGAGAAGTTATCATTTCTTCTCGGAGTTAAATGCAGTATTCACTTGCAAATGCCGTTCTCACCAACAATCTATTTCCATTACACCAGCATCACCTCTTTCAACCTCTGTAAGGACACTTGTTCAGCATCAGAAACTTATACTCAGTCCTTAAGAACTGTAAAAATACATGCAGATGGAGCCACTGTAGCCACATATTTTAATAAGGATAAATTATTATATGCCAGAATGTATTGTTTTGTAAACTTATAGAATAGAAGGGAGTAATCTGCCTCAAAGCACATGAATGCAAAATAGTGCAGTAACTGAAGGAATTTATATAATGAAGAATGAATATTTTATTCTCTCACTTGAGATATAAGATCTGTGTCTTGAAATGTGCTGGGTTTGACCTATGAGTGATGGAGAATTTAAACAGTCTCTTCAGTGCAGTAACAATACAATACATTTACACAGCATCTTGCCTAAAAGAGTCACGAGGGGCCTATCTGTGATCTTTCAATATGTCAGGCCTACTGGCTCTGACTAATTTCTTGTGTATTGGAAGGAAAAATGAATGTTGTTTAGGTCTCCTAGACAACAGTCTGTGCTTTAAAGGTAAACTATGCAATAGGTATCTATCTGATTCAAATCTAGTATTCAATTTGGGAGTGAAAAAACGTGAGCATCTGTCATTGTTTGCCTGAGCTGCTTCAGATGGACAAATAAAGCTCAGCCAGATTTCAGTACTGTTCAGTTCAGATAATATTTTTTTAAATAGATATCTAGATAGAAATATTTCTCCATTTTCCTTATAGAAAAAAATTAATTCCATTAATTTTAGTGTATTGATATTTCTTATAATTTAGCAAGGATTTTTGCTTTGTGCAAATTATATTTTCCAAGTGGGCAAAAGATTACTATAAACCCACAGCTAATAATGTATTTATTTGTTGTTTTTGAAATATTATTTTTAACAAAACTTATTCTTCTCTCTTTAGACCTGTATTTCCCCTTATGCATAGTTTAACTTTGCCAGCAAATGTCTGCTATCCTCAACTGCCAACTCAGGTACCACAGCAATATGCATTAGACTGAAATTATCATTATTATTATCATTATTATTATTATTGTTGTTGTTATTATTATGATGATTATAATTATTTATTATTATTACAGGGTACAGAAAGGGGGATATTCTTCACAGAAATTAACAAAGAAGTAATTAGATCAGCAGTGCTTTCCTATATACTGATGGCATCTTTAAATTATGAAGCAACCTCAGTGTGATTTCTAACATATGTTATCATATATAAACTTTGTTTTGCAGTGTTGAGTTGAGTAAAACCACATGGATTAACTAACTAAAGGAACTTGATTTTCAGCTGCATCAGATTTCAGGTGAAGTTCCAATTAGCTGAGGCAATTTAAGCTTTACATTTTTTCCAGGCCTACTTCTTGAGGAAAGAGGGAAAACATGAACAAAAATACTCTAAATTATAAAATGGTATTTTATCCTGAAGAAGTAAACTTTCTACATGAATTGCTGAATTTTGGCAGTGGAAAGCTACTCAGAAACTCCACTCTGCCTATTAAATAATGCTAAAATAATATTAAAAAAATTGATTTCTATGAAAATTACTGTTTGAGGTAATTCCCAAATTAAGAAAAGCATTTCATAATCTGACTCCAAATTAATATTGTTTTTTCTCTATCAGGCAAAAAAAAATTATTTTTAAAAGTTGCCATAGCCACAACCTGTAAAGTTTAAAAAGATTAATTAAAAAAATCCATAACTTTTCAATTATGCCTTCATAAAATTGGATGGACATGCCAAGTTATTCTTAATTTTAAATATGTATGTGAATAATATATGTAGATATCCTGTTTTGTAAATTAAAATGTGACACAGACAGGCATTATTTCAATCAAAAGCAGACCTATTTTGATTGCCAGTTTGTACTCTCTCATTTACTTTCAGAAGCAAAAACTTGCAATATTTACGTCTGAGACAATTCTGTTGCAGAATAGTTAGGTAGTTGTTATTAACAGATATCTTTTTTTCTCTCATTGAAAACTTTCTAATGCAACTCTTTGGCTGTCAAAATTGGCCAAGCAGCTTTTTTCTGTTGAAGAGTGTTTGCAGGAATCTTTTTACTGATGAAAATAGTTTGCAAGTTCTTTCAGCTGTTACATCCCAATGTTAACTGCACCACAGTTATCCATAGGAAATAAACTTCAATTATTTAGTTTATGGCATTTTAACTGAAAAGTATCTATGCTTTAAGATGAGAAATGAAATGGTAAAGTCAGAATAAAAGATGGAATTGAAGCCAAGTTGATAGTATATTGCTAATCATTTTCCTAGAGATTGCTTTGAAATATACATAGAAAAAATGGACTTTTTTATTCCCTCATGCCAGTTTTCATAGTGTAATTCCATGGTATTCAGAGGGGTTTTATAAAATTGCATCTCAAGCTTCTTTGCCATAAACCCCTGACATGATGGAAAGAAAACACACGTAACTTCAGTGGGATTCTCTCCTTGTATTCTGATATCAGACTGCATTTCAATGGGAAAGCGTGGGGCAGGGTAGGATCCGTGATCAGTGTCTAAATAAGAAGAGCCCAGTGAGTTAAGGAGTACAAAGGATGACAGACTGTCAAGTCACTGACAGTTGCCCCCACCCTGTGGGAGGGCCGTTGCCTGACCTGGACTGTACAAATATTCTACCTTCTGCAGTTTCTAGGTTTCTCAGCAGTGTGTTAGAGGCTCTTGATGCACAAGAGTAGATCAGTCTGTAAGCTACTAGCTGTTGAAAGCTGGAAGAATGTACCAGAGAAGAATGACATGTCTGTGCACATGTTCTCCTCTCAATGTTCTGAAACTGGTCTATGTCATAAAAAGAGACACCAGATGCTCTTGAGTGTTTGATGGATTGAGAGAATTTGTTTTCACTCTGGAATTTGAGAGCTCAGAACTATACTATATATTTAGCCACCAGAATGCTATTCAAAGCTTTTTTTAAGGTAAAAGGCTTTGTAGTAGCACGGTCTTCATCTTATATTGGCATGACTTAACTTTTTTCAGGTTACACTTAATGACAGACTGTTAGAAGAACTTCAGAGTACACACAGTTTAAGTACTGACATTCAGCCACAGATGCCACTGTGAGATCCCAAATTGCCATTGCAAATAACAAGTATTAATGGGGAATTAAATCTCTTCCCAGTAAAAGTTAGAATGTCTTCTTTTATACTTACCTATTCTGTCTGAACTGCTTCCTTTTTATAACTGTTGCATTTCTGCCAACTACCTGTTCTTTCCAGCCAGGAACTATAAAAACAAAGTCCTTGCCATTTAGGAAAGATGTTGACAGGAGGTAGATGCAATGATCCCCTGCCTACTTAGGCATCAATTTTTTCCAATCAGCATCACATATGAATAAGTGACTAAGTGCCAAATGCCATTCTCTGGGATGGAGAAATTTAGACAGTGCTGGAGAATCTAGTCTAGATCCTTAAAACAACAAAACTCAAGGTTTCTTCTCTGCAAAAAGGAGCTTAAACCCAAGTTTATAACTAAAGCAGGCTTAAATAAGGCACTGAAATGAATGCTCACACTTTACAGGTGAATTTCTATCACAAACATTCGTGTCCCTAAGTAAACAGATCAGAATGTTTAGACCTCATAAGTAACATCTACAAAGTGAAAGCTGTGTTTTCTCAGTGCTAAATTTGGGTGTGTCATGTGTGTGTAACTGTAATGCTTGGCTCACCAAACAGGTGGTAAAACAGAGTTCTGCAGGTTTCAGTATGTGGGATATGCAGGGATGGTTGATCTCAACAGCTGAGAGCACCTGCATCATACAGGCAGTGAAGCTGCACATGAGTTCTTCAGGCCATTGTTCTTTAATACTGTAGTATGTTTTTATATTAATAATAATAATCAATTTTGCATGAATGTGAACAATGTGAATAGTAATATTTGAAAAGTTATATTTTAATGAAGGTACATTTTCCATGAAAGTCCTTGGCACTAGCATGCTGTTTACGAAGAGTTATTGGACAGCACATGCCAGTGCTATCTAGTTGTTAGGCACTTGAGATGCCATTGCAGAGACAGCTATTTGATAAAAACAAAATCATGGTGTCTAGGCCCCTCCAACCGAAATGATGGTTGTTGACTGGAAGCAAATGCATTCTCCTTACAGGAATTTGTGTAGCTTCTGTTTCTACATACAGTGTCACAAGGTGTCAAAACTAAAATTCCTCCCTGTTCTCACTTTCTATGTAGCCTCTGTTGCCTCTTAAAACAACTGTAACTTTTCAGTGAAGAAAGAAATGCATCCTTGGAAGACAGGTTTTAGAAATGAATGTGGCAAACACTTCACACTGTGAAGAGGTGTGATATGTTACAAGTAATCTTGGAAGAAAGGGAGTAGTGGGCAGAGTGGAGTGTTCAGAGCAGCATGTATAATTCACACTTTGTGTGGTGGGTGCTATAAAAGAAATCAGTACATTAACTCAAAGGCAGATGGAATTTATCACATATTTCTGCTGTTTGTCACCTGAAAATCACCAGTATGTATAGGATGCATCTGCACAACTTAATCTTATTTTCCTTCTAAAAACACATGTTAAATGCATATTAATTTCTGTACACAGAAATGGAAGTATTTTGGGTACAATATGCCTAGGATGCTGAGAGGTTTTAACTGGAGATAACTTGCATACTGCCAAAACAAATTGCATCTTTTCCAAAATCATGTTTACTCCTCAGTGAGAGGTCTGTCACATCAGTGCTTCATTTTAGGTAGCTCATTCTGTCGAAATGTACAATAATTACTTAACCTGTAATAAAAAAAATACAGAATAATTAAACCTATTAATAGTAGCAATCATTATAATATCTTAATTAAATGTTATGCTTCATTTCCATAGGTCAAATGCTGATTTGGCAAGTAAATATTCTGGTTTTGCTATTTGATCAAGATCTGAAGTATAATTCTAAAAAGAATGAGGATATCTATGTATGTTCTTGCTATGGTAAATAAAAAGTGGCCTTCCAGCCTTTGATATGATATTGAAAAATGATCTGTTGAAGGGAAACAGTAGGAATTTGAATTGAAATATAGAATTTTCAGTTTTCTGAGAGGCACCTTCCTGCTAGTTTAAATTGTAAACACCTGAAAATCCAGTGTAAATTGATGTTATATTTACTGTGTAGCAGTCACTTTAATATGCTTCCCTTGAAGCCCCAAAAGCAAAATCCTGTGTATTAATCCTATGGCTTCAGAAAAGCAGGGAGAAAAATAACCATTGATGCTTATAAATATGAAGCCTGCAGAATAAAAGTGAAAGAAATTTATAGAGAAAACCTTGAACAATTCCTACAGCAACATCAGCCCAGTTTCATTCTGAACTGTTGAGCCAGAAATGTGAGAAAATGAAGTGACTGAAGCCTGTCAGAAAAGAAAAACTGCTAGTGGAGTGATGATATGAATCCACAGACAGCAACACTGAATCCATTATTTTCCCTGCATTGATTAAAGACTGTTACTATTCAGGTGAATTGAAACCTTCACTGAAGCCATGGTGGAGATGAGCACTATAAAAAGTTATTTGTAATTTGTAGCTCAGTAGGACTCTGAAGTAAGGAACTGTTTTTTTCTGTTTTTTCCTCTTGTTGTTTGGTGGGGTTTTGGTGGGGTTTTTGTTGGTTTTTTTTTTTTTTTTGGTTTGGTTTGGTTTGTTTCAACTAGGTTATATTAAATGGCTCAGAGGAAGAAATATATATTTTGTATGGGTTTTTTTCCAATAAATACCTTGTTATAAAACATGTTAGCAATCAGATTAGGTAAGATCTACAAGACAAAACTTTCCAACTATAGCTTTACCTAATTGGTATAGCATATATCTTGAGTTATTCCAGTTTGCATAAAACAGTGCATCACTTAAGCCTCATTTGAAGATGAAGCTGTACCTTGCAGACACTGCAGATTTCAACACACTGTGGTCTCTCCTAATCCAGCTTGATAGTTATATTTTATTCTAATTGTGATGGATAACAGTCCTTTTCCTTAAAACAAACAAAAAAAAAGTTCAAATTTGTTCAGGATTTTAAACTTGAGTGGTGGGGAGTTTTTTTTTCGTTGGTTGGAGTTTTTTGGTTGGTTGGTTTTGGTTTGGTTTTTTAGTGAGAAGACAGCAATTTTTGTAAACTTTCATTTTTTTTTTTTTTGGTAAACTTTCATCTTCCAGTCTCAGAACGGAGTACTTAAGCTGGGTCTCCCACATTTCCCTTACACCTCTTACATATACAGATGCTGGTGCTTGAGTAGGTCTTCCCAGAAATTTAAGTAGGAGTTTCACTATTTTGAATAGATAGTTTATGGAAGTTATTTCAAAAGCCAAGTTTTACCTTGTCTGCTTTCAATGCAGTGAAGACAACATCCTTGCCATAAAAAAATCTTATTGTGATAACATTATTAAATGCATTATTCATGACAGGTCAGGACCTGTAAACATCGGGTATGTAGAAAATGCTCAAACAGACTAAAAGAATTATCCAATATTGGAGGCCTGTCAGGAATCTGACACAAGTTTAAGTGAGATTCAGCAAAACCCTATAATAAATCTTTCTACTCCCTTAACATGCAATAAGGCCTGCAGTTTACAGCATTCCACAAGGAATGATTTGGCTATACTCTCCAAAACACAGCACAGCAAACCTCTGCTCTGTCACTCATGTATGCATAGTAGCAGAAATCAGATAAAGAGCATTCACTGAAGTTTAAGTATAAAATAATAGTTTCTGCCAACAGTTCTTAAATTGACACTATTTCAAATTCATGAAGTTGAATTAATTCAGAATCCTTTCTGTCTCTCAGTCAGTTATAAAATAAAATATGGATTTTGTTCCTTATCTATCAAAAAAACCATGAAAATTAACAAAGAAATCCTTCTAATTTCTGTGAAACTCCTTTGAAATATGACTTCTAGCAGTAGCATTTGACAAAGTACGCTCAGCCTGCAAAAATCAGCAAAACCAAAATAAACTGCTATGTTGCTGTCTTGCTTCTACTGAAAAGCTTTCAAAAATCAGGGGAGAAATGCCTAGAGATTTTACAAGACAACCTTTCTTTAGCAGTAGAAAACTCCACATTTTCTGTATGCTTTATCCTCTCTCAGTAGTCTTTTGGCAGAGGAGACCTGAAACTTTCAAGATATATTTGTTAAATTACAAGAATATGAACTGTGTTTTGAGTTTACAATGTCAATCCTACTAATGCAAATTCATATATCAGGCATAAAGCCAAACAAAACTGGCTCTTGCGTATTTGTATTTTGTATCTGCTGCACCTGAATGTAATTAAATGCAAATTGTTAGTTAACAAAATACCAATGAAAGAATATCCCTTCAAAGTAGTTTCCTTAATCACAGATTTTTGCAGGTTTTAACAAGATCTTAAAGATAAAAAATAGACAAAAAAAAAGCCTATTCAGGAACCTGAATCCTGTTCGTTCCTTCCACATGAGCTGACCTTGCTTCATCAATTTAAGAAAGTCATTACTACAATGAGGTATTCACATGGCAGCAACAGATAACATAGATTGCTTGCCTTTACAAACTCTAGAATGTCAGGCATATATTTCAGCAGTGCTGTGTATTTTCCAACAAACACCAGTTAACCTTAGCTGAAATTCAAGGTGTTTGTACTTAGCCCTAACTGTTTAACATTTCATTTCCTGCAAGACAGCTTTTTAGTCTCTGCATACCCATGTTTCCTATGTTTAGCTACTTGTCTCATGGGTAGTGAGGTTAGAAGTCACATGCTATTTGTAGAGCTCAGCTCATGTTTCTGGAATTGATGTCCCTTGCCTTTTATATCCCAAATAATTCCTTTTTCAATTCTTTGATTCTTCCAAGATGAAGGACTTGCTGCAAGGAATCATACAGTAAAGTGTTCCATATCATAGAGAAAAATGCCTGTTGCAATTTTCTTTGAGGATCCTGGGTCATGAAATGGGAGATTTATGAATGTGCATTTTAATAATTAAAACTAATTAGGATCTGTGCTGCTGTATAAGAAGAAAATTCTTGGTGCATGCTAACCAAGAAGAAAGAACAATGAGTCAGTCACAACACAAACTGTGGGAAAAAATGGAAGTTTCTTTCACAGAAATGTCAGTATTTGATATGATCTGAAGAAGTTGCTAACAACCTTGGAGGCAAATGCTTCTTATTAATAAGCTGACCCTAACCACTCATACCAGTGTGTGTGATACCTTGCAATAGATCAAGTGGGATAGAATTGAGAGATGAGGGTGTAATGGGTCTTCCAAATTTGAGCTTCTTATCACCTATAATATATTGGGAAATGATATTCATCTTCTTTACTTTTATTTACCTCATGTGAGATATAAGAACGAACAAAAATCTCAGCAAATTTTGTCTGTGTCTGTGATTAGGCAGAAGAAGCAGACTTATTTTTCCTTGTGTATCCTCACAGATTCAGTTAATCAAACTTTTAAGAACAGTCTGAACAAGAATTTACTACTAGTTTATTTTGTTCAGTAGCCTGTAAAAAACCTTTCTTCCATAAATTTCTGTGATAACTTTTCTAGTCCATGTAAAATTCTGGCATTCAGAGCACCTGATAGCAATGAATTCCACAACTGAAATGTGTGGATTTTTTTTTTTTAATTCTCATCTTCATTTAGCATTCTAGTAGAAGAAATAAAGAAAAAAAAATAATTTCCTATTGACTCTTTCATCAGATCTGTCATTGCATTGCATGGAACTTTATAGCTCCATCTTCTCCAGGTTGAGGAGTCACAGGCTATCAGCTTCTCCCCGCCACAGTTATAGCTTCTTCTCTTATGGGAACCATTCCACTTGTTTGATCAGCCTTATCCTATTTTCTCCGTTTTTTTCAAGTCCTTTCAGCTTCATATATTTGAAAATCATGTAAGTAGAACTGTGTGTATTATCCATAGTAAGGGTGCACCTAGTCCTCTTTCTAGACCAAAAGAATGAGTAATACACATATTAAAAGCTACTGTCAGGTATTATCAATGCTGAATTTAAACCATCTGTTATTCAGCATGGCAATGTCTTGCAACTCTGTTGCATATCTCTGTTCCAGTTCTGACTGTCTGGCTTCCTTTTTTTTAATTGTAGAAATTAGAACAAATTTTGAAGTGTCAGACATTTGCACATACTGCTTGTATTTATTCTTCAGTGAATGCAAGATCAGGTGATTTGTTTTTAGTTTATCATGTATTGGTTTACTTTATCACTTTATTCTAAAACTTATTCTACTGGCTTTCCACTCTATGACATTTTAGAGTCATACCCAAAAGAAAGAAAGAAAAAAAATCCCTGCAGTAATCATCATTAGAAAAAAAAAGAATTTGTCTTCTTGTCTTCTCTGAGTGTTTATGCAACACATTGACATCTATAGGCACTGAAGACTTTTTTCTGGCTGAACTCTTCTAGAGAGTCCAAAAAAAAAAGATTCTTTTTTGAGTTTATTGCATTTGCAAAGTACTTCTCACGCTCTCTTTTTGGGCTGTTTTGTCATGATATTGCATTTAAATTCCCAGGTATTATACTCTTTCTGTTCTTCTAGTCTGGACACAAATAACAATTTCTGAATGATATCTTTTACTGCAGATAGCTTCTTATGGTTTTTTGTGCTTAAAATTTTAATGATGTGTGTTGTTCTGACCATCATACTCCTTTAGGGGCACACAAAGTTATGGACAATAGAATAAGAATAAGCTCTAAGAATAAGCCCTGGGCTGTTGCACCACATCTCTAGCTAATGGCTGATGTAGACATAGCCATTGTTTACTCTGAATCTCCTTGCTGTGTTTTGTACACTAGCCATGACAACAATAAACATTTTCTCTCTTAAGCTTTTCCTTTTTATTTGTTTTTATCAAACATTCTTGCTTTCTTTCTTAGCAATTATTACCCTGTAGATTTTATGTTTTAAATGTGTTCCTTAAGGATGCAGATAATTAATATTTTACTATGACTATTGTAAAATGGCTCTTACAGCCATTATGCCTTAAATCAGATTCTGCACAGCTGTACCATTTAACACACAATATTACCTAGAGTATTTTTGAGAGATGTATAGGAATGTATATATAAATTAAGATTATAATTAATTGGAAAAAATAATTTACCTAGTTATGGAATATATGAAAGACCAAGGATTTCACATTAAAAATTAGGTATACAGTCTGCTAAGATGATAGAACACCTTCAGAGAAAAGCATTTTTAATAAAAGCAGATACACATTCATCTACTACAGGCAAAATCCTAAATCTATCATAAATATAGCTGCAATTATTATATGACAGAACAGTGAAAAGCAGATGGACCTTATTTGTAATAATGTAGCTGGGCTGAAGGTATTT
Source organism: Campylorhamphus procurvoides (assembly GCA_013396655.1). Lineage (NCBI taxonomy): Eukaryota > Metazoa > Chordata > Aves > Passeriformes > Dendrocolaptidae > Campylorhamphus > Campylorhamphus procurvoides. The sequence continues at coordinate 825,713 of WBMV01006118.1, forward strand.
TTCTACCTCCCTTCCTGCATTAATAATGACATGTGGTGTTGAAGATAATTTTAACCAGATTATGATGAGCTGTAGTTCAGATTCAAAGACTTTTTTTTCCAGCTTCTCATGCTCAGTATATGACTGAACATACTTTTAAATGCAATTCTTCAAAAACAGCATTTGAAGATTTGTGTGTGTGAGAGCTGATGAGGTGCTTGCCTTTTCTGAAAAGAATTCTTTGAAAAACTTAAAAAGAGCATATTTCAAAAAAAAAAGTTCCTATGACTTTCATGTGAAGATATTTATTTTGATACGAAAATGCTTGTAAATGGTATTTTTAAGTAGCAGATTCCCCCCTTCTGAAAAAATGGATCACAGGCTAGATGAAGAACAAAAAAAGAACCCTGTGCTTACTTTAGACCTTGCAAGCTGACAAGGTAGTGTATTAATTGCAGTCTGCTTGCAAGGCAGTGTTTCTTCTTTACAGAAAGAAAAAAAGTATATACATTTATGTGGTACTTGGGTTACCTCACAGCTCAGTGTGTTACCTTCAAAGTGAGCAGAGCCCTTGAGGAGAATTTCAGTTTCTTATATCACATTCTTTGAGTTTCACCTTCTGTGTTATGTGTATTTATGCATATGAATGTATGCAGATATATGCAAATGACTGCATATGTTCTAACTTTCTATAGTTGTTTAACTGTATATAATGGGAAAACAAAGTACAATAATGCTTAGAATGTAGTTTATAACTTAAGTGGGTGAAGAAATGATTTGTGAAAGGGTCAAGACTAAGAGCAACCCTATTCAGCTGAATGAAAATATGTATAAGTGAAATATTAAATAGAGAACTTGTGCTTTCTGTCACTTCTTTGTGAGGAAAAGTTTCATTTCACAATAACCGAAGTCTGTTTTCAAGCCAAAGGTATAAAGGCATTGAGTTCAGTAAGAAATTTGTGCTGAATGACATCTGAATTACCAGCCTGCAATAGTTGAAAAAATGGTAGTGACAGGGACTTATTTGATTATTTTAAAAAACTATTTGGGAAAAACAGTATAAAGAACAGTTACAATTGACTATATAACCAATTCTCAGGTCTGAATAATTATAGCTTGTAAGTGTTTATTTATTCTGCCCATTAAGGTTGAAATTGTGGCATCTGAAGTTCCTCTGCAAAAGTTTATATCATTGCAATACATTGCAGTAATAATAAGTGCTGCCTGAATATGTGTTTGAATTCATTTTTGTCATCAAGTAACTATTCCAGTCCTGAGAGAAAGCTGGTGGCAAATTCCTGGGAGCCCAAAGCTGAGACTAAGGTAATGGGCTCCTGCTTTCTTCTGTTTGTAATCAGGTGAGTTGCTTTGCTGTCTTGCACAGCTGGATCCTCACCCATACTTGCAGCAAGCTTGAAATCTGTTTAAAAATGCAGTTTAAGCAAGAACAGGTCACATTAGTAGTGAGTTCTTTTCACCTGGGCTAGGGTTATACTTAACTACAACTTAAGAAAATCCTTAAACGAGTCATAGTAATGTTTGCCTTTTTTCAATAAGAGCTGACTGAGGCCACGGAAAAATGATTCAGAAAAAAAATATGGTTCTCCCAAATCAATGCTTTAACATAAAGAGAAAATACATAAGGCTCAGTTTTTCTTTAAAACACATTGTTGCATTTGAGGATTGTTCCAATCCAGTATTTTAACTTAGTATGTATTGCACAGTAACCATTTTCAGACTCAGGGTTTGTTAGGTACTGCCCAAAGTAGCAAGACAATTAGCAATACTGGCAGATATCCACTGCTAAAACTGATAAATTTTCCAAGTGACAGGTTACATGTTAGCTTAAAATTTCAGCCTTGAATCTGTGATACTGTTATCTTGGTTCAACCAAATGTAATAAATCTAACTAATTTAAGTAAACCAGTAAATGAAGTTGTGCAGATACTTTTACAGCAGTTTAAATGAGGCATTTTTCAATTTAGCATAAATTGAAATCTGTTTAAGCTAAACTGAAACAAACTGCTTTTAAACTAAGTTATACATACACAATGGAGTTTAATTAATTCACTTTATGAAAAACTTAAGGTAATAAACAGCAAACCTCTTGTGTGAACAAAACTTTATTCTTCCTATATAAAATTGATAAAAATTGTTAAATATGGTTTCTGTGTCTTAATATAAAAGTGTAAAAGAAATCATATTTGACACAGGGTAATCAGAGTACATCTGCACTTTGCGAAATATATCAGATAGAAACTAAAGGTATGAAGTAAAAATTTGCTTTGAATACAATAGTGAACACTAAAAAAATGTTATGTAAGAAATGAATCAGCTCTGATAACCAAGTAAGGTAAGAATAAAGTAAACAGTGGTGCAGGTGATAGATTCTGCACTGTACCTGTGGAACTGCCATGATTTATTATATTTCTAATGATTTACCTTTTTCTAGTATACTACTAAAATGTGGTTTGTTTCATACACAAGCCCGAATATAGACCAACAAAATTTTTAAGAAAAACATTTAAGAGAAATTGTTAATGATCTTCATGCATGTACCTCACTATCAAACTCCTGAGTAAAGAGAGACATAAGCACATACTTATGGACTTTCTCCAGCTGGAACTCTGCACCATTATTATCTCTAACTATGTAAGAACAGGTAGTTCTGTGTTATAGTGGAGTATGAATGAAAAGAAGAAATTGCTTTTGAATTCAGAACAAGAGAGTACCTTGAAAATATTTTTGTTACAGCAGCCTGAGGCCTCTTTGTGGATGAGAGGAATTTGGAGTAGTATAATTCTGTTGCATGTTCTACTGGTATAGTTACCAAGCATGGATCATACCTATAGAGGAATTGTATTGCAAATCACTTTCATCAGGCTTTGATATCTTTTTTTATATCTGACTTCACTGAACTCTTCCCCAGCAAAGAGCAGACACATTTATTCTAGGCTGCTCAACAGCACTCTCGCATGTGCCAAATGCAGCGAGGAAGATGTCCTCACTGTGACACTAGAAATGGAAAAAGGAAGAAGAGATGTGTCCTGCTGAATAATCCAGACCTTCTGGAGTTAAAACACACTGTTTACACAATCAAAGTATGGAAGAGAAAGTGATGGACAGTTTCTCAGCAAGATGGGAGTCTCTCCTTCTAAAGGAGGAGCCTGGTCTTGAAGAAGCATGAAGCTGGATATTGTATTGGGGCAATTTAAAGGAGGACTGTGGCTATTTGTTATGATTGCCATGTAAGACTATCAGAAAACAGAGAGGAAAACATCTGAGGCCATAGGTAAGATCATAAAGAAATTTTCATTGATTAGTGATGAGAAAAAAAAAGAAGGTCAAAATCCATCTTACTGTGTTTTTATAGCAGAATGCTGGCATGCAATGTCTAACTCTTTTTTAAGTATGTGTTTTATTCAGGACAAAATGTTGCCAGAATTCAGTTATTTAAAAATAAATAAGCAGCAGCTTGAATGCAGATAAAGGTACCCAACTCAATTAGGAAGGATTTTTTTTCTCTAAATCTGAAAGCAGGCATTATCCTTCTTTGATAGAAAAACACAGCTGTGCAGTGCCGAGATACTAATACATTCTGCATTCAGCAGATTGTAGACAAAACAGACATTCTTATTTTGGATACAATTCAAACTTTTGGCAGTGTCTTCCAGCTTCTGAGGTCATTTACATCACTTCATTACAATGCACACACAATGTTCACACCTTGTTATATGCCAATTGAGTATAAGTATTTGCATATTATTGCTCCACAGCTTATTGAGAGGCTTTCATTTCAGAATTTTAAATATTTAGTGACCAGGTGCTTAACTGCCAAATAAAAATAATCACTTCTGTTTCTTATGAGGAAAAAATCCAACTGATCCAGTAAGACATTCTCAGTACCCAGCCAGTGAAGTGTGTAAAAAATACAGTGTTCTCATTTAAAACAGCATAAATGTGCAATTATTCCTTTGAAGCAAAATGTACACCACCAGATATATTTGATTTTAATTAAAATTAGACTGTGGACTTTAGCAATCAGTATATTAGTGATATTTTATGTTAAAACACAATGGAATCACTAGTCATGGAAAGAATAAAGGAAAGAGAAGAGAAAACATACTTTGAGCTGCTTCTCCATTGTTGTTTTAATCTTTTTCCAGTTGTTTACATTTCATATTTGTTCTACTTTGTTTTCAGTGGGTTTTGTTTGTTTACTTGTTTTTAAATGATGGCTGACTGTTAGACTCTTTAACATGTACCTAAATGAAAATAGATTGATTTTCAAAGTCATAAAGCATCTTCTTCTTTCCTTGATTCAGTAGCTTTCATTATTTGACCATGGAATGACTATTAAGAAGAAGGTAATAGGATCATAAAAAAAGATAGATGTTTCACTGGGTTATGTCAGCTAAGATATTTTCACTAGAAACAGGGAGATACTGAAGCTGTTTTAAAAGGCATAGTTGAATTTTCATGCAAAATACACAATATAGTCCCAGAGAACCAAGTATTCAAAAATGAAATTTGTAGACAGAAGCTTTGGGGATGATTAGAAGTTTGGAGAGCTTAAGGGAACTGACAATAAGAGTTCAAATTATTTAGTTGACTAAAGAAAAAACCATAAGGAAGATGGCAAGAGAAGGGTGTATTTTTCCTGATCTCTCTTCCTGCCTCTATGAATTAGTGTATTAGAAACCTCTTAAAATGTAGAAATTTATTCCATGCTACCAGTCATCCTTGTCACTTTATGTGTACTGTGAATAGTATGATAACCTCGTGTCTGAAATAAGTGACCTGAAGTAATTGACATTGCTTTATGTATTTGTATCATGACATAACTATATTTTCTATTTTGTCCTCTTTTGTTTGGTTTCCTACTTCACTTATTAGAAAATTATTCAAATTTTCTGTTTGTCTTTCTAATGTTGTTGATGATTTTAGGTCCACAGTCATTCAAAATCTCTTTTCTGACTGGTAATATCCAGTCAGGATAATTCAGGATCCATCAATGAATTTATACAATTAGAGATTTGGGTTTTTGTAGTTTATGTTCTAGACTTCATAGCAGTTAGTACTGAATTTCATTCACATATTATTTATTCAGATATCTAACTGGTTCTAGTCCTGGTATGTAGCCTATGTCTATATTACTAGCCCTAAAAGAATACAGACAGGGACTGAATTCCGGCTTAAATCCTTATCCTTGCACAGTTATCCAGGTCCCTGAAATATTTTTGTCCTGTGCCATCAAATCATTGCCTAGACAATTGACAAGCACCATTTTGGCCCTCAAAACAAGGATGTTAAAAGGCTTTTAAAATGCAGCTACGGGATAAGGAATGTATACTAAACAAGTCTAGTTTCCATATCATGACTGCATAGCTTAGTTTTACAATTAAAAAAGTTCGTATTATATTAAAAGAAAATTTTCTACTTTAGTCGTCTGTTTTTGTCCTATTTTCATATAGAAGTAATAGACCAACTGCTTAGCAGCAATTGTTGCCATGCCTCCACTCATATTTGTCTTTATGTTGCTGAAAATCTTGAGCATTTTCCTTAGATTTTCATAACTGCAGCTCTTATCTCTGCTCTGTTCAGAACATCTCTGCCAACCGACAACTTTTTGGGGAACTGGTGCTCAGAACAACTGCTTGAAATGCTCCAGTTGAGTCATTGCCAGGGCTGGGATGAGAAAAGGCTTACCTTGCATGTCTTACAGAAGAGAATACTCTTTTTGCTTTTTATGGCATTTGCTACTTCTACAGCTGTGTGAAGAAAATCTTTTCTATTGGCCTCATGGGTCTGAAACTTCCAGCAAAAGTAACATAAGTTTTGTTTGCTTCCTTTAAATATCCCAGCCATTTTAAAGAGATTTTTCTGGGTGTGAAGACTATAATTTATTTTAAGCAATCTGAGCTATCTTATCAGATGCCAGTATTTCATTACAGTGTATAGGTACTCCCTTATTCATGGACTTTGAAAGAGAATGATTGATGAATGGAGCTGCTCCATCAGAGGTAATGATTAAAGGTTCAGCTTTTAATACTTGCTCTAGATTATGGACTCATTTCTTTTACTATTTTAACTTAAAACACTGAAGTCATAAATGTTTCATTAGACAAGTTTATAGTCTTCAAACTAGCAAAGTATTCTGTTAGGTCAGACAAGTTTGAAAAGTTTGAAAAAATTCTGGTTGAAGTGCTGAGGACTAATTTATGATCCTTTTGCATTATGATGCTGTATTTTGGGCCTATTTTTCACCTAAATAAAAAACATATTTTTGTCTGAAAGACTTCTAGATATTTTCTTTCCTTTTATTTAAATCACTGAGGTAAAGTAGAGAGGAGACTGTGTGCATATATGAGAAAATGAGTTCTTTGTAAAATAAGCAACTCCTCTATGAATTGGTAGCCTAAATCTGTGATCCCTAGTGTTCTCCTATATCTTACAAATATATGTAAGTCGATATTTTGTTATTGTGAAAATAACTTTTCTACAGTGTTTCAATCTTTCTTTTCTTCATGTGATGTTCCCCTGCCTGAAAAAATGCATATGTTTAAATCTTCCTCTGCTGACGAGCAGAGGAAGATACATGGGCTCTAGCCTGCATAGATAGGAATGCCAGTTGTTTCTTGTTAGTTTATTTTTATCTGGGGGTTTTATTATCAGTGACACAGAACTCTAAGTGTTCTATGCTTTCACATACCTGCAGTGCCAAAACAGAGCATTTCAACACTTTTAATATTTTTTTTAGTTTAAAATTAGTCTTAAAGACTAGTATATTATGCTTTGTTTACCAGCAAAACAAACCTAAAACAGTCCAGCTATAAGCAATTAAAATAGATTTTCATATAAGCTTGATAAAGGATCCATAAGAAAGGCGATAAAGGATCCAAAAGAAAAGCTATAAAGCTATTGAGCACTAAGACTCTGTAACTAAATAGATAATGAAAATTATTATTTTCAACATTTTTCCTGAGTTTCCTGTACAGAGTAATTGTTTTTATAAATTTGATTTGTCTGATTTTCTTTGTTTTTCAAATGTTCAGTAAAATATTCTAAAAATAGGTGCTGCTGGGTGCATCTTCACATGTCCTGTTTTCCTTACATTTAGAAATGTATCGTGTGTGTACTGTTCCACACAGCATACAGAGAGCAGCTCACTGGCCAAAGGCAGTTTATTTGAACTTCAATAAGGTTTTCTGCCTTTTCTATAACAAATCATTCAGAAACTCAAATTAAAAAGCCGACTAAAGCTTGCTTCTCACCTTTTGAACTTAAAAATCCGGGATCCCAGCATTCATTAGCCTCACAGGGAAAAAAGGAGGTGCCCTTTTAAACTAAAACTATTAGTATGCAGTGTTGTAAATATCAGACTGTCAAAAGCATCTTTCCCTGAACCTTTAACTGGTTTTGATTAAAATGATAACTATTTCTGTATATTCTGTTACAGTATCTTAAATACTGTAAAGTATCCCATGAAACCATCTTCCAGCAGTTATGATAGAGGGGCTCAGAATGTTATCCTGTGACAACAGATACTGTTCTTACATGTTGTGTTTAACATGAGTCCTGCTTTGAGATGTTTGATTGCCACCAACCACTCATAAGCACAGAATATTAGAATATTGATTTGAAAAACGAGAAATAGCTGTTTTTCTACTACCCTCTCTACAAGGGAAAAATACAAGGGAAAATAGATATGCCTGGGCCTCACTTTAGCTTCTGGTAATTCATTTGCCTTGTTGTGCTATTGTTTATGTCGATTTGATTACCAAAATAAAGAGGATGCCCAAGTTAAGTTATGCTTTATTTTTATAATTTCATTAACTCCAGCCTTGGTCTCTTGTTTCCTTTTTCGTACTTAGTGACATTACAGACATTTCATTTATGACTACTATCAGCAGTTATGAAAGAGCAATAAAAATGATTGAGGGTCTAAAAGGGACTGATTTATGAGGAAAGGAGAAGAGCTAAATATGGAGTGCCTGTCTAAATAATGATTCATGAATGGCATGCTAAATATCTGTAAGTGTTTTAAGGAGGTAAATGACAGAGGAATCAGGTAGGGTGGTTCAAAAAGAAGTAACCAGGAGTAACTGAACTGAAGTAAAGGAAGGATTTAGGCACATTTTCCTTTATAGCCGTATTTTTCTTACAGTAAAGCTGCATGCAATAAGAAACAATCTCCCACTGGTGCTTAAAGCAGTGTTGCTACTTGATCAAGTACACCATCAAGATGCTTTTAAAAAACAGACTTTGAATCAGTAATAGTTGCTATAGGAGTTGCTTTTGCATACGTATCTCAAAGTGTTCTGCAGCCAGTACTTAACACCTTATGACACCTTTTGTGTCAGGTGATGAGTGTTAGTGAGCAAAGTCAGTCAATACAGAAGTTTTCAAATTATGTCAGAAATAATAACTTTAATCTTAAATGCTTTAGTTTGAATCTTAAAATTGAGAAGAAAGAAATGCTTTTCTTAGCAGAATAGTTACAGTGCTCAGGAAATCATGGCCTCTGGTTTTGTCCTCTATTTATAGGTATTTGACAAGATGTCTGTTATCTTGTAGAGGAAGATCTAGTAATTCATGTGTAGAGTTATTGGCTATGAAGATTTTGAGGTGTGTTATTCCTATTTTTAGCTACTTAAGCCATTGTGCTTCTTAGAAAATTCTTATGCATGAACTGCAGAAAGGCACTGAGAGTGATTCTCTGGCATAACAATGCTGGCAGTCCTTTTGGAGTTGGACAATTTGTGTCAAGCTTTCCTGAGCAGAGTAGGGAGGAAAACTTCCAAAACCTAGTGAGTAATCTGATACTGGTCATTCTGGTCATATCACAAGGATGTTCTAAAATTTTTTAAAAGGAGCCAAGAGAACTAAAATGTTTCATTCATTCCCAATAACATTTTATTTTCTGTTTTGCACATAAAATTGTATTCACTTTGATCTTTTTTTTTTTTTAGATTTGTCGGTTCAGCTCATAAAAAAATAATCTGACAGCTGCCAATCATATGGGAAAATGCTGCCATAAGTCCCAAATATCCATCTACCTGCAAAGTTGGATGTGCTAAAAACATTCACAGCACTAAGATTAGGGAGAGAAAGACAACCATCAAATATGTCATAAGAATAATAGTGAGACAAACAGGAATTGAGAACTTTAAATCATGGAAAGTTTGTTTCCTCTTTGTAGAAGATCCATCATGTTTTTGTTATTACAAGAATTAGTGCTGTGTTTCCCCCACTCTGACATTTTACAACCTTATTTCCTTATTTGAATATCCTGCTGGATTGGTAGTGTTTGAAAAATGTGGTTCTATTTCAGCTCCTTCATAAGATGCACTTCTCAGGAGGTGAGGAAATGGTACAGGATGGTGTCTCTATAAGAGGATATGGAACAGAATTGCAGAATCACAGAGTGGCTAATGTTGAAAGCGATCTTTTGAAGGCCACCCTCCTCAAGCAGATCCACCTACAGCCAGTTGCCCAGGACTGTGTCTAGACAGCTTATCTCCTGGGATGGAGACTCCACAACCTTCCTGGACGACTTGTGCCAGTTCCCAGTCAACCTCCCAGTGAAAAAGTGTTTCTTGGTGCTCAGAAGAAACCTCATATGTTTCAGTGTGGGCCCATTGCCTCTGGTCCTGTCACTGAGCACCACTGAAAAGACCCTGATTTTTGGCACCCGCTCTTCAGGTATTTATATACATTGCTAAGAGGTTCCTGAGCCTCAGCAGTGCTGAGCAGAGGGGAACGATAGCTTCTCTCAGCCTGATGGCAATGCTCTTCCTAGTGCAGCCTAATACTGTCACTTCCTGATACTGTCTACTACTATGCTTCTAGTTCATAGCCAGATTGAAGTCCACCATGATCCTCCTTTCTTTAATAGATGCCTTCTAGATAATCATCCTCCAGCGTATATACTGCTGACTGGAGTTAGTCTTCCCCAGGTGTAGGACTTTACACCTCTATCAAGAGGTCAGAATAATGATGCTCAGTATTTGAAGGACATTACTTTTTTTCCTATAATTTCTTTTGGCAGACATCCTCTTATCAATTTGCACTTTAAGTTTGGTCCTGCACTATTAACAAGGAAGTTCTCTTTTCACAACTGGCCTGCCTATTCAAATTTTGGTGCGGGTCCTGCCAATTTGAACTGGAAAAGATCCAGGCGAGATCTGTGAGCTGGTCAGGAATCACTACATTTGGTGTGATTTTTTAATCTCTTCAAGGAAAGCTGATATTGTAAGTTCTTTTGATTCTTAGCATGTAAAGACTATTAACTTTCTTTATGACTGCTAATTTTGTGTCTTGCAGAAAAGACTCTCCATTAGCTTTCATATTTTTCTTCTTTTACATCATACTTCTTGCAAGAACTAGAGGAATTGTTATTACCATAATAAATTATCCCTAACAGTATCCAGGAAACAAGTTTGAGGAGAATAATTTTTTTGTTTTATTATCCAATCTTGAATCCTAAAAGCTATTTTGGACTTGCATAGGTTTATGTACTAATGTTAATTACAGAACCAAGTAATATATTAACACTTTCTTTCTAGAATACAGCAGTAGGTGTAGAAGTTGCACCGTATATAATCTCTGTTCACAGATAAGTATGACTAATGCAGTGTACATCAAAAAGAAATCTATCCTAAGGCACTATGTATGAGTCACAGAAACCATAGTATTATATTTAGAGTAATAATCAGACAAGAAATAACAGACTCCTAAAATTTAATGAGGTAATTTAGTTAAAAAATGTATTCTCAGTTTGTGTCAAGCTACAGACCAGTGCTATGTGTGCTTGGTTCTTTTTCTTTTTTTTGAGCTCTATTAAACAACCACATGCAGTGGAGCTATAGATTACCATAACATTAGTCCATATCCCTAATGAGATAATATGAGGTGTCTTCAGTTTTTGTTTTGTAGTCATGTTGCCTGCATAATATACGAATCATTCTGGTGAAAATAAACATCTCTAGAACAAAGTGCCTTATAGGTGAATAATCCTTATTGTATCACTGTAGATGATAGAGGCAAACTTAAAAAAAAAAAACACCAACACAATGTTTCGAAGATGTCCAAGTCTAGATACTCAAATACAAACAGTTATTTTTTTTTAGATTTAATTTTCAAAAAGGACAGGAGTCAGGAAACTTGCATTGCTTCTTCCTTCTGCATGGAAGGGAAGGAATAATACAGGAACTGCTGTCATAGGTTGCTCTCAAATTACAATCTTGTCCATTTTCTGAGCTACTCCTGGAAAAGGAAATACAGCTTCCAGTAGCCTAAGGATAACAAATATAATTATTGTTCTTTGGGAATATGGGTGATTATTTTTTCCTTCTGGATTAGCATAGCTTCTTAAAAAAAGGTGTTTCAAGTTAGTTGCTTCTTTTTCATGCTGTTCCTTATATATATCTGAAGAAATACCTCTCTCTTTTTCCCCCCTTTTTTTTTTGTTCTTTTGCTTTTTCCCCAAAATGGTGGACTTCCAATAAATGAATATAATTTTTTACTAAAAACTGCAGTGACACCTTCTGTCAGCTTGGTTTGTAATGATCTCTAACATGCAGGAAAAGCAACTACTGCCAAATCCTGACATTTTGAACTATTAGTGAAATTTTTTATGGAGAGGAGATCTAGGTTTATTCAAGAACATACTTGCTGAACCACAAATAATCCACTATAGAAGTATCTCTAAATGTTAGTGTTATCATTCTTTTATACATTACATAAACTTGAGAACTGTCATATGAATCCCTTACCATACAAAGATTATGATGTTTCAACACAGGTTTTGAAATAGTAATGGGGAACCTTTTTCACTTGTCCATTTGTTTCTTGCTTTTTGTTCTTTTGAGATCTCTTTCATCTGTTAGTAACTTAACCATACACATAGGGCAACATAAAATTAATTAGCATAATTTTTCAGTTGCAAATTATATTCTTTACTGCTCCTGTCCTGGACCTAGCAGCTAGTCCCAAGTTAGTAGACATTGTTGGCTATTATATAACATTACAGAATTGGAAAAATTGCTTTAAAACAAACAAGCAAGCTAAGCAAAACAAACAACCCTTAGGAAAAAAAAAAGTTATTTTCCTTAAAAGGTTTTCTATTTGGGCCTTTAATTACATCCTGAAATAAATCCTAAGAAGTCACCTTCATGATGTGGTGTTTGCTATCCTTGACATTGAACATGCAAAAACATGAGGTTAATTTGAAGAATTTTGTTTAGAATGCTCAGTACTTTGCACAGTATAGTAGATACACAGAGTCTGATTTTATCATGTAGCAGAAAATGAAATGCATTAACATTAAACAAAGTACTTTGCTGAGGAAGAGGACTTCGGACCAATATCAGCATGTCTGGAAATTAACTGCGGTGGTCAAAAAACACAATGATGTCAAAGATTCAACTTCTTTAAAATTCTGGTGTCTTTTTATCCCCCCCACAGAGATAATGACTGGGTTGCTAGGAAACTTACTTGAGTTTAACAAAGGATAATGTAGGCATGTCTTCTATGGAAATGATGCGTGAGCCAAAAGCTGTGTTACTTAAGAAGCTATTTACCCTAAAATGCCTTTTTTTTTTTGTTTACACTGAGTGGACAGGTGCACCTGTGTCTTTACAGAAACATTTTAAAATATTCTGAAGTGTTGAAGTGTATAAATGTACCTTAATCAAACTCCTAAGTGGATACTTTCCTTAGACTTATTCCACTACCCATTACCAGAAGCATATAAATGTTCAAACTGTATCAGTGAAAGAATCAAGAGACCTTACCTGTCTTGCCTGAATTTGTCTCTAGCAAAGTAATTCTGTAAATCTAACATTGCATAAGCAGAAAGGTGAAGGGGTAGAAAGTTATTCTTTGGTTTTGTTGTTTAAGAAGAAGAGCCTTAGTTATGAATTCCTTTTCCTGAAGACTAGACTGCCTTTATGTGGTTTTTGGTGCTGTCCCTTCACATCTCCAGCCTTTCCCCTACAGCTGAAAAATAGGCAACTTCAAAAAGGTTCTTATGCCTTCCCCCTCTGAAATACCATAATGATGAGGATCATTCAGACAGCTCCAGGGGCAGGAGCCTCACCTAGGCGATATAGTCACTTAGATTCTGCCCTCATTTCAGCACCACCCAGGGTTTAGAAAGAGTTTCCATTTAAGGATGAACATATATGAAGGCAGACAATGATATGCCTCTTTTGTTACTCTAGGGATATTTCCCAGCAGGCTACAACTTTACTCTGACTCATACCTATTACCTGCAAATTTAGACTGTCACAGGCAAGATGATAATCTGACTTTGTACTATTTTTCTAGAAAGATGTTATGGAAACATTTCATGTCTTGGTTGAATGCTATTGTTTTTATCCTTTTTGAATTGTATTAAAATTTACTGTGAGTTTTTTCTTCTTGGAGTAACCATGGCAGCATAATTACCTTACCTGCAATTTCCTTCTTCCCCTGTTAACAATATTTTTTCTAGGAGATCATAAGTATATATAAAAATAAAACCCTACTTTAAAATAATATTAGGAGGCTTTGCTGACATTTTTACCCTCACAGTTTTATGATCACTAGGAGTAGATTTGCTTTAGGCAATGGGTGTATGACAACTATCACGTGCACTCTGCAGGACACTTTAACGTTGTTGAGATCATAGAAAAAACATCAAAAACTGATGTCTGATGCACTTCAGTAGAACAATTTATATATATTTCTTGCTGTCAAAATAATAATAAGTTTAAAATAACAAGTCAGAGAGAAAATTCAAACAGATCTTGTGAACTTCAACTTATTTACAGATTTCTCACAGTCAGCATCTAAAATCATAGATATTCAGAATACTATAGGTGCCAAGTATGCTGGTGAGTATAATTTTTTAGTTTTAAATATCATCTCAGAGGGAAAACTATTTCTTTAAATGTCAGTCGGAAATACTCACTTTACCTATCAAACAGATTATCCAAGAGTCTCTGAAAATTCCTGTGTACAGCTCATACCAGTGCTTCTTTCTGGTTTGGTTTGTGTGTGTGTATGTGTGTTGGCATTAAACATATGTTTTAGTGAGGAATAGCTCCTTACAGAAAAAAATATTTACATTATGAACAAGATTAATCTAAAACAGTAGCAGGAAAGAAATATCCCAATTTCTAGGCATCCCAGAAATGGCAAATATAAGATTTAAACTGGTTTTAATCTATATTAAAAGAACTTTCACCAATTATAACTATGAAAGTAGTGAGAACAGCATTTTTATTGGTATGAAAGCAATTGCAGAACTGAGATTTTGCTAACAAAGTGAATGTAGCTGTCCTGACTATAAGAGAAGAAAATGAAAATGAAAAGGTGCATTTCTGAGTTTGAAATAAGGAGAAAGAATCAAAAGATTGTTTGAAAGAGATCGGAACTAAGAAACACTGCTTTTTAATGAGACTGAATGAATTTGTGTTGAACTCAAAAAACCCAGAAAATAAGTTTCTTTGGATTCTGCAAAATCAAGTGTGCCACTGACTGAAATTTTGTCCAGTGGTGTGCAGAAATTGATGAATCTGATGATCCTGCAAAAGAGACATTTTAATTCATTTTCTTCATTGAAACATGGCCACAACGTTAGTTAATGTTTCTTCTCCAGAGCTTGCAGTAACATTTTAACATCTGCTGTATTCAGTAGGAGTTTTTAATTCATGTCCTGAATCCAAAACACTATAGAGATCAATCTGTGCTGTATGACATAAAAACAACTAGAAGGCAAAAGCTTCAACTTGATCAAAAAGTTAAAATTTCCTTTTATATTTATACAATTGCCTTCAACTGAACAAAATCAGCATTAAAAGTAGTGTCTGGACAGCTTGCATTCACATCATCATCATCATCATCATGGCTGGGCTTCACAAACGAAGATTTACAAGGGCTCTACCCACGCTTCCTACAAGCACGCTGGTGGCTAAAATGGCCAATGTGAGATAGGCAAGTCCCATTGCACCAGGCGCAGCAGAAAGTCTCCATTGGCACTACTGGCAAGGCATGGTTCTTCCTGCATTGCCTTTTTTCCAGCAGACTGATTCTGCATGTGTTCTCAAAGGAGGCAGCACCATTATGGATGGTGTGTCTCCATTTCTTCCAATTGGAGGCCAGAGTGGACCATTGATGGTGGTCAATATGGCCAAGGCTGAGGTATTGTTTCAGGGAGTCCTTGTATCTCCTCTTCGGGGCTCCTCTCTTGCGACAGCCGGTGGTGAGTTCCCCATAGAGCACAATCTTAGCGAGGGAGTGATCCCCCATCCTGGAGACATGCCCTGCCCAGAACAGCTGCCTTTTCAGCAGCATGGCCTCCATGCTGGTGGTCTCTGCCTGTTCAAGGACAGACACATTAGACATGGAATCAGACTAGTGGATGTTTAGGATTGGATGGAGGCAGCGCTGATGGAAGCTCTCAAGGAGTCGCAGGTGGTGACAGTAGATGACCCATGATTCAGACCCATATAAGAGAGTAGACAGCACAATGGCCCTGTAGACACAGATCTCCCTAGTCCTAGAGGGCTGCCTTAGTCAACAAGCTAAGAATAAAAGTCTCTCCACCATTTTGAAGGAGAGATTCTGCAATGAAGAACTCAAGAGGGACTGTATTGAGAAAGGAGCATGAATCTACAGTCTTGTGATCAGTGCATTCCTTTTATAAGAAAAGCATACTAATTCTGTTCCACTTGTACATTTTGTGTTTCAAAGCCACTGACTAACATGTCAAATAGCATCTTTTAGAGAATATATCCAAACCCTGATCTCTTCTCTCCTGATGATCATCTTATTATTGTATTTCCTAAAGCCCTGCGGGTCCGTATTCTTTCCTGCAGTGATACAACTCCAGAAACATAGAAGGAACATTTGTCTAGGATGAATAGCAAAACAGATAACATCTGGCCCTTTTATAGAAATTAAAATTTTAGGCTGGACTTGCTCTCACTTTTACATTCAAGACCTGACAGAAAGAGTTGGATATCAAAGAGAAAGAAATACTTAACATAGGAGTGAATATAAGGTTGACATAAGGTAGTTTTTAATATACAGCCTTTTTTTTACATGCAAGCTAACTATTTTTGTTTACTGTGTGAGATTTTTAGGTTGCAGTTCTAGTAGTTAGCCCAGTAAGTCTAAGTTTCATTTGGGATCAACATGCTTAAAACTTACACTGAGGTGTCTTATGTGCCCTGTTATACAACTGTGCTGTGAAGCACACAGTGAGCTTGGAGCGTCTTTTCATTCAAAAGCAGATACTTATAATCTGGTCTCCTGAATCAGTCCTTAGGGTCCATTGACTGCACCTCCACTGACTGCAGCAGAGCCTTCTAGGTTTACATAATGGCAACTGGATACTTATCACAAAAGCCGACATCTACACAAGTCACAAAGTTAGGTATCTTAACCTTGCTCTGTATTTGTTTCTTGAAATCAGAACTTGGTTGTGCTGAATTTCCAAAAGAGTTTTATAAGCATTAGCAGAGTATTCTTGTTCAAATTATTCACATTAGGATTATTCAGATCAGTGTGAACCTTTATAAACTGAGCCTTTGTGAGGGAGCAGATTTTGAAAGTGTGAATAACTTCAGCCAGAGAATGTCAGCATCTCAGAACAGACTCAAAAACTGGCTTCCCTTTGCAGGGAAACCAGATTACTTAATACTATATGTTATCTACAGAATGGCAAGTTTTTCATTTACAACATGGATTTATTTTTGGTTTTGGAATAAATGTGCTTATGGAGTAAATTTAGGATTTTCATTCTAGAGCATTTCAGTAAGATAGTAAATTTTAGAAATTATCAATTTACAGGGAAATCTTGCAGTTAATGAATAATTCTCCCTCTGCTTGTCTGCTGTTATTCATTCCTCTCTTGCAAAAGAACAGTAACTCATTTCTCCATATGCTTGAGGGAAAGATTTTTCCTCTTCTTATGCACGGACACAGACACTGCCTCACAGCTAAGGGACTAGGGTCATCTTGCTATACTTAAATCACTTCTGTTAGCTTTACAGCTCTTGCATTACTCCATCACCTTCCTTTTACTTCCTTCTACATCACTCATTGTGGAAAGTGAAGGACAAGATCTCCTTGCTTTACAGATACAAGAGTCCCCCTGTAAAAGGCAAAGTAAAAATCTGAAGCTATAGATGGGAAAGGAGGGGGAAAGGCTGGAAGATGGTAGTCAGGGACATCTGTGTTTTAAGAATGAACTTAAGGAGAATTGAACATCAACATGAGTGTACCAAGCCCTCTGAACTGGAAGATGGGGAGGAAAATGAAGATCCTATAATCACAGGGGAAATGGTTGGTGACCTGCCACACCACTTGGACATACACATAAGCCTGTGGGGCTGGATGTGATTCATCCAAGGGTATTGAGTGATCTAACAGAAGTGCCCACCTAACCACTTTCAATCATTTACTGGAAGTCCTGGCTAAGCCAGGGGGTTCCAGTTGATTAGAACTTAGCAAATGTGATGCACATCTGCAGGGTCCAAGGAGCTATAGACTTATCAGCCTGACCTCAGTGCCAGGGAAGTTCATGGTGCAGATCATCTAAAGTGGCATTTTATGGCATGTGCAGGACAAACAAGGTATGATGCCCAGCCAGCATGAGTTTGTGAAAGGCAGCTCCTGCTTGACTGACCTGATCACATTCTTATGACAAGATGACTTGTCTAGTGGATGAGGAAAAGGGTGTGGATATTGTGTATCTCAACTTTAGCAAAGCCTTTGACACTGTTTCCCACAACATTCTCCGGGAGAAACTGGCTACTCGTCTTGGTTGGGTGCACTGACTGCTGAGTAAAGAAATGCCTGGATGGTTGGGCCAAGAGAGTATTGGTGAATGGAGTTACATCCACCTGGAAAATTGGTGAATGGAGTTACATCCAACTCCAGCTGGAAAAAAGTTGTGTTCTCTAGGGCCCACTCTTGGAGTCAGTCCTGCTTAATGATTTCATTGATGGTCTGGACAAGGGGATCAAGTATTGCCTCAGTTCACAGAAGACACCAAGTTGGGCAGAAATGTTGATCTGCTGGAGAGCAGGAAGGTTCTACGGAGAGATCTGGGATGGCTTGATCATTGGGTCAAGGCCAATTGTATGAGTTTCAACAAGGTAAATTGAAAAGTCTTGCATTTGAGTCACAACAGTCCCATGCAGCTCTACAGCTTTGGGAAGAGTGGCTGGAAAGCTGCCTGATGGAAAAGGACATGGTGGTGTTGGTTGACAATGGCTGAACATGAGCCAGCAGTGTATCCAGGTGGCCAAAAAGGCCAGTGGCATCCTGCCTCATGTCAGGAACGGTGTGGCCAGCAGGATGGGGATGGGGATTTTCCCTCTCTACTTGACACTGGTGAGACCACACTATGAGTCCTGTGGTTTTCGGCCCCTTGCTACAAGAAAGATATTGAGGTGCTGGGACATGTCCAAAGAAGGACAATAGAGCTGGTGAAAGGTCTGGTACACAGGTATTATGAGGAGAGGCTAAGGGAATTGGGATTGTTTGTCCTGGAGAAAATGAGGCTTTGGGGTAAACCTTCCGGGTTTCTACAACTACCTGAAAGGAGGTTGTATTGAGGGGTGTTTGGTCTCTTCTCACAAGTAACAAGTGATGGAAAAAGAGGAAATGGCCTCAATTTGTGCTGGGGAGGTTTAGATAAGATGGTAGAAAAAATTTCATTGTGGAAAGCATTGGAACAAGGAAGTGCTTTAGTTGCCCTCCCTGGAGGTATTTAAAATGTAGAGGTTGCACTTCAGGGCATGGTTTGGTGGTGGACTTGGCAGTGATATCTTAATTTTTGGACTGGAACTTAGAAATCTTTTCCAACCTAAATGATTCTGAGATTCTCTGATTATTTAAAGGCTGACTGCAGAATGAAGGTGTGTCTTGTAATGTCATTGACATGGAAGTGTAGCATTTGAAAGATAAACTATTTCAGAAACAGAATAAGGAAATGTTTTGGAGGAGATGAAAGTGATGAATTGTGTAAAATGCTGAAAGTTTTTTGGAAAGAAGGTAGACAAGTCAAAATACAGATGGTGATATCTTAATAGGAGAAAATGAAACCCATCTTTTTTGAGGAAAATGCATCAGTATCGCCCTAGCATTAAAAATCATAAGGAGTTATTTGTATACTTATAGGACAGAGGAGAGAGAGGAGGATGTGTGTGTGAATGTGCTTGTATTTTAGATTTTTTTTTTTTTTTAGGGCTAAAAGTACCATTTCGTTCTATTCCAAGTTTGATGTTTATACTGGGAAAAAAAAAGATCCCAAAATCTTTAGTAATTAAGACTTAAATCAGGAAATGAAAAGTTCTGAAGAATAAATTTTACCTGAACTACTACCTTAACACTTGAAGAAAGGCTGAACATCTTTCAAAAGCTTTGATTGCCCTCAAGCCTTGATATA
Organism: Campylorhamphus procurvoides; assembly: GCA_013396655.1. Classification (NCBI taxonomy): domain Eukaryota; kingdom Metazoa; phylum Chordata; class Aves; order Passeriformes; family Dendrocolaptidae; genus Campylorhamphus; species Campylorhamphus procurvoides. The sequence goes on from WBMV01006118.1 coordinate 845,139, forward strand.
GTGCTGTGATCTAATATTCAGAAATAACTTCTAATTTGTAGGAAAAAACTGTATTGCTAGAATGAGAAGAACTCATTGCAGTCCCATTGGGGTATTTGCATTTTTAACACAAAGAGTAATGCTGCAACTGAAAAGTGGACTTGTTGGGGTGGTTTTTTCCTGTGTTTTTTTGTTTGTTTGTTTGTTTGTTTTGGGATGGTTTCATATATATATATATGTATATGGTATTCGAACCATAACATACAGCAGGTCACTGCATGGGATTTAGAGAGAAAGGGTCTTCCATTCCTGATGATCCAGAGCTTGATTTCTAGCAAATCTAAAACAAGAAATATCTGAGATAATTTTATGTTAAAGTTGTTTTTCTTAACTGAACTAAATGAATTTTAGTATTAAGATTGTAGCTGACTAATTTGGCGTTTTTCATTAACTCATATAAATTTGGTGAAAACTGCATTTTATGGCCCAGACATATTAAAAGATGAGTCAAAATTAGCAAATGATTTTCATTAAGAAAGGGAAAACTATTATTTTGTAGAAATATTTTCAGGGTTTTTTTTTTTTACTTTTGTTTTGAAAAATAGATTCTAAGGTATCTTTTCAGAAGTTTTACTCAACTTTTCAATATGAAAAATGCTTTTGATTTTAACCATATTAATAAGCCTAATGATAATTAAGATTTGATTGTTAGTTACATTTTTGATGATGAAAATCAAAGAAATTACATTTGTACTTTATCAACCATATTTACACACTTTCTGGGTGTTATTATTTGGCCATGCATTGTAGAAGTGCTTTTCAATTTTTTTTTTCAGTTGATATCCATGAATAAAATACACATCTTTTTTTTTTTGTTATTTCTGTAACGAAACAATAGAACGGTTTCACTGGGGAAAAAAAATAGAATGGTTTCACTTCTTTTTCAGAGTGCAATTACTTCAAGGTATCATTTTCACACTTTGCATATATAATAGGAATGGCTAATATCATTCCTTGCTTTCAAACACTTCATCTGTGCTTGACATGGAGAAAATGTCATTCATTACGTGGCTGCTAACACGGTTTCTGTTCATTGACCCCAATTATACGAGCTATCACTGCTCAGGCTTAAGAAAGCACTTAGGCACACACTTGAGTTCCATTAATAGGACTTGTTGAACAGGGAAAGGCAGACACAGGCTTGAGTGCTTTGTTGAACAAAGCCCATCTTAGGCACTAGCCCTGCCAGCATCAGTGTCTTGTAGTAGAACAGTAATCTCATTGATTCCAGTAGGGCAGCTTACACAAATAAAAGGTCAAAATTAAGTACACAACTGACTATTGGAAGAAGCAGAAGCTGGATATCTCTGTAGTTAACTAAAAATAACTGCAAGCAAGCCTCGTCCACAATGCAAACTGGCCTCATAGATACTAGCTCAATTCCTGAATGTTGTGTCAAATCTGGAAAGACACTGTTAGACTATTTCTTGAGCAGCCACTCTGTTACTCTGGGCCTTCGTACACCATTGCACAGCTACAATGAACATGCTAGTTTGGTTGTGGGATAGAGTATGGAGAGAAGTCCTGGCAACAGAGATGTCCATGCCTCTGCATTAAGCACCTATATCTCAGTCACGGTCTATGGAGAAAATCAAATGGTTAAAAACATTCGTAATTGCAGAGTTCACATAGAGCTGCCAGAGCTAAAACACTGGAAGCATCTGCCCAGCACTCACATTGGGCAGCATTTCCCCAGTTAGGAATTCCTCATGAACCACTCACTGTCATGAGGGGCCAGGGACAGAAAGATGCTTTCTTATGAAATGGAAAAATGTGGCCATGGATGAATAGGGAAATTAAACTAATTTTCTTGATTTTTTTTTTTTTGGCAATATACAGACACTCCGGAGAAAAAAGGAACCTAAGAGTGAGCATCCATGGTGAAAGAAAACTCATTTGTGTCTGCACAGAACACACAGTTTTCAAATGAGCAAAAAATTTATGGGGAGTTGGTATTTGTAATTCTACATCAAACCATAAACAAAATTTATGGTTTGATATTTACTTCACTTTGATTATTCTATGTGCTTATTGCCGAAGTGTTTACTTTCACATGACAGCCCATTGCATTTGGCAGAAACATCTAACTCCTCTCATTCTTGACAGACTTCCCAATCCTTGTAGATAGGATTATGCAAGACAACTATTGTATTATGTCACTATGAAAGCAAGACATTTATGCTTCAGGTGCATAACTTCTTGTTAAAAATATAGCCTGCAAATAAGGAAACAAACGTATAAATGGCCTTTGGGCCAGCCATCATATGTAATTGTTTTCCTAAACTGTATTACCTCCTAGGCAATGCTGCAACACTCTTCTATCAGAACAGATAATACAACATCATGATTTTTCAAGACGAAAAAGGAATTTTAATGAAAATGCCACTTTTAATAAGAAAGCTCAATAAGATTCAGTCTTTGTTGTTCCAGCTGAGATATTAATGTCTTGCACTTCTTTCTGGAATTCAATAACTGAGATGGAAAAAGGTAGAGATGGGGGAGTTAAAAAATACTTCACTGTGCTAAGCACATAAGGTCACTGAAAATACTGGTAAAACTGATCTAAGAGCACTTGCTCTTTAAAGATTTTTTTTGTGTGATTTTTCAAGTTAGCTAGAACGGAACTTCTTACCTGCCTAAAGGCTAAAAATATTAACTCAGTTTTTCTGCAAGATAGAAGCTATATTACACAGACACCAAGAACATTCTGAAACATTTGGGGTGAAGCGTCTTTGTACTACCATCACCTGTACACAGGCACAGTGATTGAATGCAACTGCTCTTCAAAGTCATGGACTAGAGTTGAGGAACACTTAATAGTCAGATATTGAAAAATGCAGGTTTTGCATTCAACAGCCATTTTCTGGTTTAAGATGCTCTGTTTGACCTAAAAAAATCTGTAAAGAGACCTGCTGACTTTGAACCAGTTCTGTGTAATTTTTACACCATGCCTAGTGTAAAAAACACAAGAAAACACATTCCCTTTCAGGAGACTGTCCTGAGCATAAAATTAAGAAGAGTGTTTTTAGACTCCAGGAGATGAAGTCCATTATTGTCGTAAATAATTGTGGTCAATTAGATCACAATTAGATGAATTAGAGACTCAGGTGTGTATTAGCCTCAGCTGAGGATGATGCTTCTGATGAGGGGAACTGACTCCTTTTCACTACTTTCCTCTCACTCTAAAATTGCCAAAGTAAGATTGTTGCATATGTAGCAAATCCCCACATATCAGAAAAAAAATATGGGCAGAAGCTGAAAGGTATTTGACAGAAATTTTGGCATGTAGATCTTGCTGCCATTTTTTTTTTAATTAAATGACAGTTTCAGAATAAGACCAAATTTTTGCACGTTCTTTTTTCCCCCCTTTTTCATTCCTATTGTTGAATACATTTCAATTCTAAAAGGAAGAAAAGAGGAAAAAGAGAATAAAGGACAAGAAATGTTGACTGAAACTGTGTAAAACCTTTCATCCCATAACATTTTCTTTTTGAGCAAGAGACAAAATTTATAACACTACTATTTTTCATATATCACTTTGTTTACAAAAATGTATCAGTTTAAAAACATCTTACATTTTACAGTGTCCATTTTATGTTTTGAAAATTAATACCTCCAGCTTTTTGTTTTGAAACATGTTTTCATGTGATATCCCTCGATTCTAAAAGGAACATTAAACAAGCAATCCAAATGAGCCTGAATGTTTTAAGTTATTTTTTAACCCAAAGTAACATGTTTCTTCTAAGGCCAAGAAAAAACGCATACAAAACAAGGTTAAAAAAGAAAAGTCTGTTGGAATGTAGGTTTATAATTCAGGCCTAAACAATTTATTCAAGCTAAAGTGTACAGAATTTACGTAAATGCCCAATGGACCATGCTTCATTCATTTTAAAAGTCAGCTGCTGGAAAAGGATATTTGGGTAATGATGATAGCCCTTATCTTTTACAAATAGTGTAATAATTAAAATATTTTCCAAGTTGAATCTGAGTCATAGGTCTCTACATCAGATTTCATGGTTTCAAACTGTGATCTGGAAAATTTATTCCATGGAAAATTTCTCTAGTAAGTACAGAACAGCTGGGAAATAAATGGGTAAACCAAATCTGGGTCACAGGGCAGCAAAGTCTAAAAGAATTATGAGTCCAAAAAGGAACAAGAAAGCAACAAACTCTTTAGTCAAAAGGTTTGCTTACTCTCTCCTGCCTTGAGGGGCGAAGACCCATTTCAAGTCTTGTCTCCAGTCTGTTTTATGTATTATTCATTACAGACTGGAAAACAAAAATAAGGTGCATAAATCACTGCAAGATAGATAAGGTACTTTGAGACAAAACCCTATTATTTTCAGGTTTGTTTTGTGTTCTGGCTTTTTTTTAAGGGAGAATATATGGCTATTCCTTAGATTGTTATTGCAGGATGGCGTGACATCCGTGTTGATGATGCATTTGATCTCCACTCCTGTGATATTTCAAAGATAGTCACCCTTTGGATAAGCATACTTTGGGGTTTATCTAAGAGCTGCATAAGTAGAAACAGTTTGACTGGCTTAATCACTCAGTTTCAATAACTCAGTTTGAAAGGAACCTCTTGAAGTTCATCTGCTTCATTCCCCTGACTCAAAGTAGAATCAGGCACATGGCCCAGAATCATGCCTAGATGGGTTTTGAATATCTCCAAGGATGGAGATTCCGCAAACTCTGGATGATCTGTGCTCAGTAACCAGCACAGTAAAAACTGTTTCTTGGTGTTCAGAGGGAACCTCCTGTCAATTTGTACTCCTTATCTATGGTCCTGTAACTGAGCACCACTGAAAAAAGCCTGTCTCCATCCACTTGCACTTTCCCTGCAGGTATTTGTGCACCCAGTTTCCCTGAGTCTTCTCTCATGCAGACTGACCAATCCCAGTTCTGTCACTCTCTCCTTATGACAGATGCTCCAATTCCTTCATCATCATAGTGACACTGTGTCCATGTCCGCCTTGTATAGGGAAGGCCAAAACTGCACCAAACACTCCAGGTGTGGCTCCACCATTGCTGAGTAGATGGGAAAGGATCACCTTGGACCTGCTGGCAGTGCCCTGCCTAATGCAGCCCAGGATACTGATGCCTTAGGGTTTTCATGGATTTGTAGATTTTTATACTTCTAGGTAGTTTCTCATGTACAGAGTAGCTAGGAACTTCTCACTCTGTGCTAGCTGTCTTAAGGGTCAGATAATAGCTGGAACACCACGAATGGGAAACATGTACCAGAGCTAAGACAATTAGATACCATGTTAGTCAAAACAAGAAAGCAAAGCCCAGCAACCTTGGAGGAGCTCCAATAAGGTAAAGTGGTGTGAAGATGATGATAAAGGATGAAGTAAAGGGTCTTAAGACCTCCAACTCAATTCTAGGAGAGGCGTGCCATGAGGCAGAACCAAGGGAAGTTCTGGGTATGGACATATCTTAGATTGGATACAACCTTTAGATATGATAATTGAGTAGAGTTATAAAATCAGTATGCTGACACGTAGACGGGGCTTTTTCTGCTTTCTCCAGCTCTTACATTGACATTTCTCTCTCTCTCTCTCACACACACACACTGTCTGCTGCCTGAAACGGGGAATTGGAAGAGTTCCGAGGAGCTCTGTTTGCAAAAGGGGGTTTTCCCTCTCTTGTTCTCCTGAGGTGGAGGGAGAAGATGTTTCTCTTCCCTTGTTCTCCTGGACTGGACCTCAAGAACCTCAAGTCCTGCTTGAAGGAAGAAGAGACCGGTAATGGGAACTGGGTACCAGCAGGAGCTGGGGGTACCTGAGCTGCAGGGATGCAGCTGCAAAACGGAGTTTCTCCCATGTTTATAGTGGGTTGGGAGGCGACTTGGGCCCAGACGTTGCAAGAGTCAATGTTCCCAGCCTGTGGGTGAAAGGGCTTTTCAACTGAGAGGGGCAGGCTGTGGTCCTTGTTTGCTTCAGTAAGACATAGCAGAGTGGCTCAGAGGGTTGGCTGGATACAGCCGAGAATTAAATGAAAGGGACACCTTTCGGATTTACTCTGCATGTTTTGAAGTGGTGGTGGTGGAAAAGGAGCTCACATGGTACTCCTGAGGCCGTGAGTTCAACCTAGCACCGGTCTTTTCTATCTGTTACTTGGCAACACATGCTGTACTCTTTTATATTCTGTACCCCAAAACCCTATAAGTAAAAGAACTCTTCTCTACTTTAGCCACATAAAGTTTTCTTGGAAAGTTTTTTTCCCCTTCCCTTAAGGCAACAATACCATTGTCCTTCTTTGCCATGAGAGTGTATTTATGGCAGGACCCCTGGTCCTCTTCTGCAAAGATGCCTTCCTGATGGTCATCCTCTGTCCTGTACTGGTACTTTCGTTTGCTCTTCCAGAGGTATGGGACTTTTCCTTACCCTTTGTTGAACTTCATCAAGTTTCTTGTCTTGACCATATATACAAAATATAATTATTCTCAAATTATAGCACTTGATCTTATATGATTGCAACTTTCCAAATCCTCTGGTAGCAGTGAATCCTTGCTGCAAAGCATCAATTGATATTTATTTTTCTTATTCAGATCTCAATGGTCTCAAAATAGAAAAAATAAAACCACTGAAAGCTTTGAACTTTTCAAGTATAGCATAGTGTTATGGATGTCTCCTATTGGCTGATTTAGAAATCTTATAAGCAGAGAATGTCTATTCCTTTTTTTTATTATTATTGAACTGTCCATTTTATCAAATGCAGTAATAAATTGATTTGTCTGTAGCAGTGAAAATCAAGAATTGTACTGGAATTCTTGTAATGACAAGCAGAGTAGTCATTGAAGTTGAAAGGTTCTCCTGCACCTATAGGATTGTTTGTACCTAAGTAGCACTGTCACCTTTCTCAGAATTTCATATTCTCATGCAAGTAGTGATGCATCTACAGTGGCTTAGTCAGTCCCATCTCGACATCAGTCTAGTTTTATGAACTTCAATAAATGTATTTCAAAAACAGATGCAAGATTCCTCAGTTATTCCCAACATCTATGTCAGTGTCAGAAGTGTAAGCACCTTTTAATGTTGGACGTGAGCAGTATACTTTAAATTTGGATGAAGAAATACCAGTTGAAAGAAAGAAAGAGGTTTGGAAGAAGAGGCAGGACCCCAGTCTGTGTGTGCAGGGCTGAAATTCTTCTTTTAATTGTACCACTTTTGTAAATAGCTCTTATAAATAAAGAAGCAGTTCAGACTTAGAAAGCACAGGTCCTTTAATGTAATTACACAGTGCACATTGCATGAAGAAAAGTAGCTCTCACAGCAAGGAAGAGAGAGTGATTAATTGGAAAAGAAAACAACATATTTGAACAGAGCAGCAGGCATCAAGGAAAGACAGACTACCTGCAATCCTTATTTCCAGGAAAATAAAACCTTGCATAAAGAGGAAAGTTATGATAAAACTTAAATCTGTATTTATAACCAGTATAGTGGATGAGAGTAAAAACATGAGACTATGAAGTTAAAGTTCATTACTACCACTTTTAAAGAACAGATTAGGAAATCGGTGAGACAGTGTGGCTAGACATAACTTTCTAAATAATAAACGGCTGGGAAACTCTTGAGTGCTGTCACACAGGAGAGAATAGATTGGAAATGACCTGTCTTTTAGGGAAAATTGATCTGCAACTGGTATCAGGTGCCCAGTCTAAAGGTAAATCACTGCAGACCCTCTGTATTGACTAGAGAGAAACAAAATTTATTTCCAGAAGCAATTCATCTCATACTAAAATAAAAAAGTCAAAGACTTTTTATCTCTTCTTACAGAAAACTTCAGTTAGGTCAGTGTTAGCAACACTAAAAGGTTGAGTGAAAGAGATTTCATCAATAAAGGCTAGAGTGATAACATTTTTTTTAAAAAAATTTAGTTTACTTTGGAACCAGAAATGGGTCTCAGCAAGTTATTTACCCCTATAGCTGCCACAATGCTGTACCTAGGAAATTTCTAACACAACACATTTGTCAAATCTGTTTCTTAGTTTTTCAAGTACCTCAGTAGCCCTAGATATTTTCTCTCAATTTTTGTTACATTTAATGCAAAGAAGTTATTATCATGGAGAACAAATTCTATAAGGATTATTGAAACACATAATCCATTCTGCTGTAAGAGTATTTGAGTAGCTAAAGGCAGTATGTTTGCTCTTTCTTATCCGCTTCCAAAGCACCAGCTTCTGGCCATTGACAGAGACAGAAATAAAGCAGGATGCATTTTTAGTCTGACTCATTAAAGCCATTCTTCCCAATGTTGCTTTTTAGCATTCTTGTCTTAGGATACACTGCACCAGTCACTTTGAAAGAATACTAAGCTGCCCAGGGTAAAAGTTAAAAGGTGACAATCCCTGTTGGAGAACAAGAGCTCCTGGCTAAGCTTCAAGAGCTCAACCAGCAGGACGGATACACTAAGCATTTAGTCATACAACGTCCAGTACAGATATCATTAAGATCAGCGCGACTGGAAGGAAAATATTCATTTGCTATCCAGTGGTGGGAAGAGGGTGAGAAATAATACTAGCTGTCCCTTCAAGGCTTCTTATATTCTGATTATCCCGGCAGGGCTGTGTGAGATGAACATCAACAGCTGTGCTCCTTCTCAGGCAGTGTCAAAGTTGCCCAGGGATGGCCAGGCTTTTGGAGGACATTACAGTTCATTCAGAATAAAATAACAGAGGAAATAGATCACAGAGCAATAAGCAGCTTACATTCACATCTTGCTTTCCTAACACTGCCTATTGCACCTATAGGAACTAATTCTCTTTAGTCTGAGTTTTTTTGTTTTGATTTAATGTCCCCTACCCTACCAAAGGAATATTTATTATGTTAATCTCTATTGAGGTTATGGATATAGGAACAGGTAGCATCCATGTGCTGCAATACATATATATGCAGAGAAACACTTGTAGTACACTGATGAGATAGTTTTTGAATATTTCATCAGGTACCCTAGCATCTGTTATATGTCAATAGAATATTTATTATTACATTCTTCAAAAATATCTCATCTGTTACAAAAGGTGATATCCATTTCACTGTTGCATTTTGCAACAATGCTATTAGATCAATGAAAAATTGTATTCCAGCTGATTTGTGGAGGCAGATGCATTGTAACCCCTGCCACACTGAAAAGCAGTAATATCCTACTGAAGGAACATGACTAAGTGCTAGTGTTTCAGAAAAAGAAAACATTATGAGGCCAGTGGCAACAAGCAGTAATTTGTTAGGAAATTCCTGAGAAAGATAAAGGTTTAGATGTTTGCAAATACTAGTGGCAACAAATACTAGGAAGCTGGATAGAGAAATCCATTTATTTAATTTCAGTGCAGCACCAAAGTATTGTCAAAGTGAAAGGGTTATAAGGGGCTTGTGCAAGTTGCAAATGGAAAACAAAGGTAAAGTGCTAGGAATAACTGCTAAGATAGTAAGAAAAATATGAACTAGATCTTGCATTGCAGCGCAAGTAACTATAATACGCGGTACTTGATTTTTTGTGCAGCTCAGAAAGAATAAAATGGCAAATCACTGAAGAAAAGGCAACTGGCCATGCTGAAACACAGCCTTCTAGGAAACAGTGAGAAACTCACATAAAATGGGGTTCTGGACTGCACATAAACAGTTCATCAAAATGTGTAGAAGATATCATTGTGAGTCCAGTGACCAGTCTATCCAGGAGAAAGTGTTTTCTGTATGTGAAGAAAAAAGGTTAGCTGGACAGGTAGGGTGCTCTAAGAGGGAGGAGACTGCCCTATAGACATGGAAGAAGGTATATGGAAAAAGCTCAACGAAGGCTGTCAGGAATGACCAACATGAGAAAACATTTTTTCATGCCAAAGAGTATTATGCAATGTCCATCAGAGAAACCACAGACACTACAAAGAAGCTGTTGAGATAATATCAGGCTAAGCACAAACCCTTTAATGACAAAGCAGCTGAGGTTCTGAGACAGGAATACTGTTTGGCTCAGTCACACTTGAGATAAAACAAGCGAAAGGCAACAGGCTGAGCTTCAACATCTTCTGCTTATGTTACACCACCACACACTAAAGCATTAAAATAGGGAAAACTGCTAGACTGGGAGCAGTGACAATAATACAAGAAAAGGGGTGTTATTGTGTAGGAGCATAGGGTTAGGGTTCTCCAGCATAGCTGGAGAACAATCTTGATTATTAAAGGGAAAAATGTTTGAGAATTAAGATCATTTTGCTAATTATTCTCTATAGTTACATATCTGGCACCAGCAACTTAGTTCAAAAATTTCAGACCAGGACTCATTTCCACAAGTGAAGAGAAGCAGAGGGTGGGAAAAAGGATTGAAGATACCTGGAAAACAGACTACACTGTAAACTGCTGTAATGATAGGCAACTGCAGTATCCTTGTAAACAGCTTTTATTTTATGAAACTTCTACTTCAGTTTTGTACATTCTTGTACAATGCAAGCAAGAGGCATGAAGACAAAGCTGCATACTTTCATAACATGTGAATGACTTGTATCAATCCCTTGCTTCCCCATAGGCAGGTAGTGCCTGTCCAAACTCAGCTGCTACAAGCTTGGTGAGGGAGTAGAAAGAGCAGGGGTTGCTACTTATGGAGGGATGAGCTGAGGTTATCTAGGTGACCACAACACAAAGGAGAGCCCTCAAGGATGTGGGCACAGTCCCACAGCTCCAAGCAAGGTTCACATGGCAGCAGTGAAAGTTCTTGTTGACCATATTAAGCAAGAAGAGGTTATGGGTCATCCAAGGGTCCATCCAAGTGAACAGCAGAACATGTCCGGAGTCAGGGTTGGAGGCAAGGCTATCCAGTTCATAATCCAGCAAAGCAAAGGTTTATATGTGTTCTGCCCTGCAGTTTTGTGTGGATTCAGGTTCTTGCAACTTTTGCAATAGGACTATGTTCATGACTCCAGAAATGTTTAATTCAGTGCTAGCAGTGCTCTGTTTTCTAAATGTACAGGACCACACATTTCAGATTCAAGCTGGTGGCAGATGGCCCTACTATGCTTTACTAAATTTTTTGAACTGATGAAGATACATTATTTAGAAAACGTAGTCAATAATTTATGACAAGTCATATGGTATTAAAAGGCCAGCATTGCAATAGTGCACCAGAAAGCTTTGCTCTCCCTGGGTTAAAGCAGGAGAAAAGTGTGTTTTATTAATATTTAAGAACTATTCTGTAACTGGCCAGACCGAGTTCTTATTCATAAAGTGTAACAATATCAGGCATAGAGGGTAAGGGTTCTCAATGTATTCTACAGTTTGTAATGTTAAAACAACAGCTTTTCAGTTCTCTGAGACATTTGTACAACAGAATGAACTTAAATAATTTGAAAATTGTGGAAAAGCACAGATTTTATAGTTTTTATAGTTTTTTATAGATTTTATAGTCTTGGATAATTTTATAGTTTTGCATGGTTGGTACAGATTAGTGAAGTAAAAATAAGCGAGGTTCCGCTTCATAAACTCATTCATTTGTGTAGGCAGAAAACACAGCCAAAGAGACCTCTTGGGGATGTGTGGAGCTTCCGTTGAACCAGTGGAAACCTCTGGCTTTTCCAGAAGAGGGAGAAATTTTGGCATGGAGTGGTACAGTTGCTATTTGTGGAACAAATGAATAGGAAACTGAGTATTATACAAAGATGGATGCAAGGATTTGCCTCTATAAAACTTCACATTTATCACACTAAAAGTTATTTCTGTATTGTTATATAGAAACCCTGTAATTTATATAGCAAGACCTTTACATTTGGCTATAAAAGTATTCAGACTCAAAATAAGCATTTTTCTTATGCTGCAAGCTGGAGTAGCATGCTTCCTTTCCACAGTTTATACAGAAGTTGATAATATCTTCTTAAGTTTTCTCTTTTTCCTTTCTAAAGCACAATCTGAATTGTACCTGAAGTCTGGATTTAACACCTTGTTGAAAAATAAGGTTATCTAGTAGCAATTTCTTACTTTGAAAGCAAGTTTCTCTATCTGGACTAAATTCTTTTCAACAGGAATTACCATTGATTTTATAAATTACTCTAGATGAAGCATACTTGTAGGCATTAAAAATAAGAATATGCTACACTAATGCACCTTAGCACTGATTTCAAAAAAGGTTACTTGTTAAAGAACCCTTTGCTTTCTTAGCTGTATGAGCCTCACTTGCCTTCCCTTCACCATTAGACATGCTTGTTGTCTTTCTCTAACCTCCCCTCCCAGCTGAAACAAGAATTATACTGATGTGCTTAGAAGTTGAAACCAGCATGTGCTGCAGCACTAGGGAAAACATCTACAATGTTAAAATATTTATACAGCTGGATTCAGTGAGATGCAGCGTCTCCTTTTAAGTTAACAAGCTTGTCAACTGCTAGTTAGGAAAAGAATATAAAAGATACCTTTAGAGCCAAAACCCTCTCAGACAATTTTAGTCATAGTCTTATGAACCATGTAATTCACAACATCATTTAAAACACTCTGCTGTGCCACATCCCAAGTACACACCAGAATATGCATATAAGTAATGTAGAATACACATATACTATTCTTAAATCTCTATACTTGGAAAGATTGTGCTTTAATTCTAACTCTGGAAAGAGAAAACATTTCCAGGAGTACAAGAAAATTGGATTCTTGTCAAGGTAAAACCAAAGTTATCCATTTGTCTCTCTTTACATACACTCTATCTGTTAAGACTGGAGAAAGTACTTTCCTCGTAGTAGCAGTCAGAGCTGAATTGCTTTGATATGTCTTAGATAAAGCTATTATCCCAGGAGTTAATTAAAGGTTAACATACAGTATTTATTCCAGTCAGTCATATAATTATTTTGAACTGACAATAGCATCTGAAATTACTGATTTGAAATCATTAATTTGGAAAACAGAAAAAAAAATCTATATGCATGAGCACAAAACCTTGTTACTGCATAATATTGCTGGCATATTTCAGCACACACAGACTGTCAGCTCACTCAGAACTCCTAAAAAACATGAGCAGTGGAAACTAACAAACCCCCTTATGATGTGTGCCTGTCTGTCAGACAGGTGCATATCCATATATATTATGGTTTAGGAAACTCAGTTTTCTCTGGGAGCATTTGGCAGGAGACTACCTTTCTGGACAGACCCTAGGCAAGCCACTGCCCTGCTCTGTTTAAATGGCAGCCAGCATTTGTGACCTCTTTCCTTCCTTCCCTTTGTGAGGCAGAGTCTAAACATAACAGGCTGTGCCTGATCACTCCTGCATGCCCCTGAAAACACCTCATCCCCTAAGGTAGATTCCTAACAAGAATTAGCTCAAAATTCTCGGGATTGCTGTTTCATTTTTAACTCCATTGTGTTGTTTTGGCAATGAGGTCTGTAAAGTGTTAGTGCCCAGTGATACCCATGAATTTGTTTGCAGGAAAGTTTACATATTCCACAGGCAGCCAAAGGCAACTATTTGTGCAAGCTTTCTTCACTGTGATTTTAAGCAATGCTTGCTATTTTACATACTGAAAGGTTGTATAAATTTTGACTTTGGGATTTAGATGTGATTTCACAAAAATGCAACTATGTTAGCCCATCCCTGAGGTTAATAAATCAACTATTTCTAGTCTTTTACAATTGTAAGGAGAAAAAATAGAAAATGTAAATGATGCTCCTGACAGTTTTACTGCAAACAGTGGTATGCCAAAAATATGTTTTACTTAAAAGCTATTAAAGGGTCATTTGTGGGATCAGTGCCCTGGAGCAGACCTGTGAGTTTCATATCTGATTTGGACACAAGTTGGGATCTGATTAGGACTGAAACTAAATTATATGCAAGCAAATAAAATTCCCAGGGTCAAGTCAGCTTTATTGATTTATCTGTATTCCTTGGTCAAATGGGCTCATCTGAAAAATGCAAACAATACAAAATCCAAGATCATGCATCCAGGAAAAAAAAAACAAAAAACATTTAAGTTATTCCTATGAGATGAGAAAATGTCTTAGATTGCATTGACACTAGAAAAAAATTGGAGGCACAGGCGATTAAGTAGTTAAGTCTCAGATACTGTAGCTCTGAGAATAAAGATAACCTATGGATATAGAATACTGCAGTCGTAAATGGCTGTTAAATCTCCTGAATGCATTTTTGCTGTCGACATTTTGAAAAAGGTAGCGAACAAGAAGAGAGCATTGGGAAAAAAGTGATTAATAAAACATATCAAGTATAGGAAACCCAATTTATTCAGTATGTTCACTCCAGTGATAATGATCAGAAAAATCCTAGAAGATAATTTTTTAATCTAGGAGAAACCAAAGTCACAGTAAAAACTGTGATTGAAAATTTTAGGTAGATATTTAGGTAGATAAATTCAAAAGGCTTATTTATAAAACAGTAGTAATTAACCTTCTCTAAAGAACCAAAGGAGTCCTCATCACTTGATGTAGTTAAACCAAGATTTTATGTGTACAAAACGTCACTGGACACACTTGTGCTTTGTAGAACAGTCTGAAATTCTCTGTCCCGTTAGTTTAAAAACTACAATTCTGGTAAAATTAAGTGTATTCTCCAAGGAGGTCAACATTTAGCAATCTCCTGAAATTCTGGTAATGTTTAGCATCTCTTACTTCCCTTTATATTCTCTTGGCTAGTGAATAGTAAACAAATTCCACAGGAAAATCCTTTATTTTATGTACATTTATAGGGAGACTTTTCTGTGGATGTGTATGACAAATTAGGATATGCAGCTGTTTTGATATCTTACCTAAGTCCTCAGATCATTGTTCACTCTGCATATTGAGGTCTGGTCTGCAGCTGTACGCATTCAGACAGGAAATAATTGCATTTACATATGCAAACAAAATCATCTAACCTAGGTCTTTGAAGCAAGGTCATTGTATTAAACTGATTACTTTTATCAAACTGTCCTTAGGAAAAAAAAGTAAAATAAAAAAAGGAGAGGAAGAGAACAGAGAACTTATCTGGGCTTCCACAGCTCTCCAATCAAAGCAGGGATACCAAAGTTTGAGTGTGATTCACATGGTTGGTCATGCAGCCTGATTCTAATTGTTTCTACTGTCTTTGGGGATTATTTTCAAGAAGTGAGGCATCACTCATCACAAGTAATAGTGCCACAATTAAGCCTTTCAATAGTGGAGTCAGCAAGGAGAATTACCCATAGCTCATAAGGAACAAAACTGCCTTTTTTAGACAATTATATTGACAAAAAAAAAAAATCTGAATTTCTGGCAAGAATTTCAACCAGAATGGGGGGGTTTGCCAAATTTTATTGTGATTTCAGGAGCAGGAAAACAAAGAACAAAAGGTACTACATTTTAAAATGCTTCATAGGTTAGCTAGATATATTTATTTTATTAGCAAAAAAATTAACAGGCTTGCTTTAATATCCTCAAGCACAGAGACCCTAGACTTTGCATCCTTAACTAAAACACTGAGCATGGGATTGGTCTTAGGAATGTGACATTTTAACTTGCATTCATTTGAAAAAAAATTACCAGACTTTGAATATATAATTCTTCAGACATGTTAGCAAATGATTTAATGTTAATGAAATGTTACAGTTTTCATGTCCTCTTTATAAAGTTATAACATCCTGTTGTGCTGTCCTCCTTGCATTAGAATTTCAGAACTGAAAACCACCCATACATTAAACCGTCTGGCTCACAGCAAGGTGTTCAACTTGACATTTTGAAGAGCATGGATATTTCTATCCCCTGTTTTTTTCAGCTTAATGCATGATAATTATGCATTTTAAAGCATTTTTATTCTAATTTATTGCTCTCTTTCGAAGCAGTATTGCTCTTTAGTCTGCTATAACATATATTTCATGACAAGTATAACTAATATTTTTTTTTCAAAGCAACTGCTTTGTGTACACTCTGTTGCACCCAGTGTTATTTCCCAGAATTTAATACAGGGGAAAAAATAGCCCTCAAGTTCTTGTTTATCTCTTGCTTTATGCATACAATAGCAACAGCAATATGATCTTCTGTGAAAATTAGTATCATATATATATATACATTTTTCAAATGCAATGTGTACTGTAAGATACTCAGTCTTATGAACAAGACCTGAGCTTCCTGTGTAACAAGCAGTGAAAAAGTCTGATTCTTTTCTGTCTTCAAGGACTGTGTAGTAGCTCTGTCTTCCTAATTTTGGGAACTTGAGGTTGCCTAAAGTAGCCAGCAGAATTAAGTTCTCACTGTATTTTAATTGAAGGTGCACAAAGTAACAAGATGCTGTTACTTTGTGCACAGATGTGCACAGAACAAGATTGCTTGTGTTCTGTGACTATATCTGATGATTTATTTTGGTCACACATTGGTTTTATTCACAAACATTTGTACAAGACCTTATTCATGATAATAGTCCAAGAAAAGGAATGAATCATAAATACTTGAAAGAATAGATTTATAGAGTATTCACAGCTAGTGGAAGTCATCATAGCCCTTTATTAAAGCTTCTTTTTTTGCCTTTAACACAAGAGTCATCAAAAACAATGGATATTCATGTATAATTCATTAACAAACAAGGCATTTTTGCTGTTTAAAATTCATAGGTCATTGGAGCAGAAATAATACCATCTGATTCTGATGATTAATCAAAGTGCACAGAGTAAATAGGAAATAATCATACTGACCAGTTATGTATAAATTCTACAGGAGGTTAAAAATTGTGCATATAAACTTCTACAAATAAACAAATACAGAGATTAATAAACAGCCTTCTTAGGGATAGTTTGCAGAATGACTGTATTAATCAAGAAAAGTTGCTTTCCATAGTTAGTAAATGCAAAAATATTCACTTTTTAATGCTGTATTGCAGTGCCTGGACAAGCAATGTATGTTCATGAATTCAGCCCTTCATGAAGTTGGGAAAGTTTTGTTTTATATTGATAGCTAAAAAGGGGAATGGGTTAGTTTGACAGGTCAGAAGATAACCTTAGACATAGAAAAAAAAGTGTGCAAAGTGCAGAACGCTAAAAGGATGGAATATAAATGAGCAAACACAAAAGAAATTGTTACATAGTCAGAGTTACTCATAAGGTTTGACTTCCTGTGATTTTACATCCTTTACAGTCATTGCTGTGGCTTCCCTCTGCCCAAAAAAAAGTTATTTTTGCACAGTACTGTCATTTTTTTTGTTCAGTGATCTCCAGGAATAACCCTCAGGTCTTCCCCAAATCATCCCTACCCTCATTTCTCATATGTAATAATACCTCATTTACCAACGAAAACCAACCAACCAAGCAAAAAGCCAACAACAAAAAAACTCCAAAAGAAAAGCACTTGCACTACACTTAGTACCCTGTCACATTTGCTACCTACCTGTTTGGGCAAGAAAAGCTGATTGTGCTGAGTTGCAAGTTATGTTTGTGCTGCTTGCCTAGTCCAGGTGTATGTGCTGCCCTGTGGGCCACCAAGCCAGCCTGCAGAAAAAGTTGTAACCATGTTTTAACTTTTCCCTCTGTGGATGTAGTAATATATTGTCTCTCCTCTTCCCTGTTTTCTCTTTTCATGAAATTTGTATGATTTTATTATCTAGATGTCTCTGTTATATTTAATTAAAATCTACCAGCAAGCTCAAAAGTTACATAGGAGAAGGAAAGAGAGAGAGAAAAAAACAAGGCAGGCAGTAGGATGCTGGAAGCCTTTTTTTTTTTCTTAGAAAACTAATCTAAAGAAGTTCCTGTAATACCTAGTTAAGTACAGAGCTTTAAATCTTTATTTGCTCTCTAATTAATGGGATAATATGGGATTCAGAACACACAGCTTATTTGAAACACTAGCTGTAATAGAAAATAACAATCTTTCAAAGACAGGTAATGTAATGTAGGATCTGCAGCAGGTTGCAGCCAGCAGGTGATTATTATTAAGTATTAAAAGCCTGCAGAAAAGTTAGTAGTAGTCAGCTAAGAAACTCATGTAATCTCCAGGCTGCTGGGAACTCGTAGTGGATGGCACATTTAGCTTTGGTGGTTTTTCATTGCTTGGCAGCCAGGAAGCCCAGGGGAGACATGAGCAGCCCTGGTTATTGAAAGCAAACGTGGACACAATAAATCTGTCAGGTTTCCAACTTTGTGCTAAGGCGTCCTTTGAACCAGTCAGTGAGGTGCCTGCCTGTCTCTCCATTATAAATTTCTGTGGATTTCTTGAAGGAAAAAAATGCCCAAACCAAAACAAGAAAAAAAACACCTCAATATATTCTGTTACTGGAAGTGCAAGTAAACTGTTATGATTCTTAAAAGAAATCACCTTCTGATTAATGGAAATGCCTCCCATGTTCACACAGAGCATGCAGAGGAGTGAGAGATTTTTTTTGCAACTGTGATAACACTTTTCAAGTTCCTTATTTTTAGAAGAACAAAAATACAGTACAAAATAAGTTCCTCTTCTGTTCCCTCCAAAATACCCAAGAACTCCACCTCTTAGGAATAATAAGTCAGCCAAATGCTTTCTTATTAATGACACCTCTTCTTTGTGTAAATATATTGCCTAGGGGTATCACTCATCAACCAACCACCTCTGGCAAGTGCTCTATGAACACATGACAAAAAGATAGTCCCATGCAAAAGTGCTCACAATTTCAAGTATAAATTAAAAAAAAAGCTAGGAAACATAAGTTAATGTAAACGTTGGTGGTGGATAAATTTAACTCTGTTTAGGATATTTTAAGTCTGCAAGTCTGTGCTTCCTGTTTTTCCCACATTTCACTTTGGCTTTGGTTAGCTGGTCACTTTTGTCTAGATTCACTAATGTTTGTGGGTTTAAGACTGTAGTATTGCATTTGTTTCCATTTGCTTTATTGATATGTAATTACAATCACACTCAATTTTAACAATGAGTAGGGAGACAGAGGTGGTCCAAAAATAGTATTTGCTTGTGATTTGTGACTTGTAATTCTCACTCACTCCCAGCCCAGGACCATTTTCTCCTTAATATTTTCCATGGCAACAATCCTCAATATTTTACATGCAAAAACCCTGCACACTTGCAAGATAACAGCATATCTAGGAACTGATTTTCTGCACACAGGATTTAGTATGAACCCTCTATCTTCTTACACTGTGTCTTGAAAGTACAGAAGTCTATGAACTTCTAATGGTGGTTCTGTTGCCTTCTTTGCTCCTGTGGGGACTACAGTAAACAGAGTACTAATACACTTTGTAGATTTACCCACCCCAGCTTTAGATTTCCATACTTGTGTCTTTTAAACTAGTTTCTCTCCAATGTGCAAGGTGTTAAAAATTCTTTGTGTGTTCCAGTTTTTTCACTTAGCTGGATGAAATGATGGATGCAGTTTCATTGTCATACAGTATATGCTGATGATGTTCCCACTGCAAGCAGTTACATTTGCCATAACAAAGTGCGATACATTTGCTATAACTTTCAGTGGCATTTTGGATAGCTCCACAACCTGCTGCATATTCTAATCAAACCTGTATCACTACCAATTAGACACCTGCAGAAGAAGTGGGCTGTGCAAATGCCTTGCCCCCCAATTGCTATTTTCCCTCTCTCATTAAACTTTCAATCTAAATTATATCACAGGCTAAAGACTTTTCTCTCAAATTTCAGGATTGCATGGAATTTAGCAAAACATTTCACAAAGACTTTAAGGAATTGTGTGAATGCAAGTCTTCCAAAATGAATTTTCATTGCTTCCCACATGCCTAACCTAATTCCACATGTGACCACCTTCCTTTCCTTTCACAGGCACAACAACTAAAATGCACTCTGCCCCACTCTCCATCACTGTGACAAAGTATTCTGGTGGGCTTAGAAAGCTGTAGATTATTGTTTTGCTTTTCATCTCTGGAGGTCCTTGAGTTCAAATGTGGCTAGACATAAGTCATGCTTTCTGTAAACAAGTGTTTGTTGGTTATATACACAAGACGGAGATTAAATAGTGGGTATCTTGCTTATGAGGTTATATTTCCATCAAGGGTTTACCATGATATCATAAACCACGACAGAAAAGCAAACATGGCTTACAAAATTGCCACAAGTCCCAAGATAGAACTGTATCTTGGTAATTCACACTTACCATTCTGTTTCATGCAAATCTCAGGACCTGGTCTAAGCCCTGCCTGGTATGCAGTCCCCATCTTTCTCTCACCAATGGCAGCATTAACCTTTTTTATCTGCTCAGGACTCCTGCTGTTGCTGCCCCATATTCCAATTTGTCTGATTCCTGCTCTGGTTGCTTTCATCTCCTTCTCCAGGGTGCTCTCTGCTAAATGTTTTGGCAGGAGCTGTAAGCATTACACCATATCTTCTAATTACACAGGCAAGCATATTTCTGAAAGCATGCTGTGCGTTCATAAGTCAAAATTGGATTATGGCATGCCTAAACTGTTTGTGCTTACAAGTGAAAATACGTGATCATCTCTGAAAATGTGGACAGCACAGATTTGGTAGTAGGTTTAGATTTCCCCTTTGAAATTTTGGCCACAGAGTTTTATACATTTCTAGAAGAGAAATATGTCAAGAACAGCTAAACAGAAACTTTAAAATCTTAAAATATAGGAGGGTAGTGGTAAAGCATTTTACTAAATTTTGACATACTATCACTTAAACAAGAACTTCACATCAGTTACCATAGCATGCCACAGAAAAGCTCTGCAGAAAGAAAATGTATGTCTTTCCAAGTTGAACTATTCCAGCCACAAAAGGGAGGTCTACTTCGTGCAAATTAATGTCATACTACCTTGACACATATTCTTGTGTTCTGAAACCAGAAAGTACAGAACAGGTTGAATCTGATATTGAGCTTCACTTCATATGTACAACTTTGCATTTTAAGTCATAGCCAAAGTTAGAGTGAATTTAAGGCATTATACCTCTATTTAGCTGACCATAAAACAAGTATGTTGTGGGTTAACCCTGGTGGGCAGCTGAGCTTCGCACAGTCACCTGCTCCCCTCCCCTCCTCAGAGGGATGATCAAAAGGGTAAAAGTGACAAAATTCCTAGGATAAGGATAATAGGTATATATGCAATTTAATAGATAAAGCAAGAGCTGTGTCTGTAAGCAAAGCAAAATCAGCAATATATGAAGAAAATTAATTTAAAAAAAAATCCAATTCTGTTAGCTTTGAAAAACATGGGCAGGAGTTTGGGAGAAGTATTATTCTGATAGAAACACCAGCAGCATAGTCTTTCTAACTATCTCAAATACAGTAAGAAATTTGCACAGTAATGTTAACTACAATTTTAAGTTCAATGTAGCTGTCTATAAAGCAACATTTACAATGTGAGCTTATCTTTATCGCAGGGGGCAAACTCTGTGAAAAGGGAAGTCAAATGATTATTTAGTGAGCAAGGCTTGTGTTTATTCTGTGGATGGGTTTTTTGGTATTTCTTTTGTTAGCTTGCAGGAACACCTGTCGAGGTGATAGAAAACATTTGAGTTTGCTTTATTTGCTGTTGCTAACAAAACCTCAGAGAACAGAAGTGTGCAATTATTCTCAGTCTTGAGAAAATGAAAATTTTAGATACTGCAAGACACCGTATTGCTAACCTGTTTACCTGAAATATTTTCCTGACAGCACACAAGAATTTCCTGAATTACAAACAGGCACTATTTTCTGTCTCAGAATGAAACATTAATTGGTTTTGGTCAAAATATATTTCTGTGTAGTCTGCATAGGAAGGTGAGAGAAGCTTAGGAAATTAGTCTGGGTGGACTCTTTTTTCTGTCACAGTCCTGGCTAAAAATGCAAGACAGTGACTGGTAAGATTGATTAGGATAGCATAAGGCAGTTCAGGACCCAGAACCCACTGAAACAAATAACCTGTGCTGATTCATAGCAACAGCTTCAGCTTGTTTCAAACATCAGTGTAGAGTGGATCAAATTCCTAAAAACTGCAAAAACCTTGCAGTTTTAGCAGTGATCTCTGTAATATTTGGTGTTTTGCTTGAATTTCTCTTACTGTAGACAAGATTCATACCCCTCTATCATATGAATATTCTAATGAAAGATCTCAAAAATATTAAGTAAAAATATTTTAATTGCAACCCTCACATTAGTTAAGAAACGTTTGAATTCTTGACACAGTTGTACCCAAAAAGGTTCAGAAACAAAGTGGAACAATTTTTTTTTTTTTTAAAGTTCAAATGTTTTTAAACTTAACCTCAGGATTCTGAGAGACAGGATCAAGTTTTTTATATGTTTTAGGTTGTAAGCCAAGCCAAATATATGGGGAGAAAATTGAATGGAACTCTTTCTCTCATAATTTTTCTGTGTCTTAAACAAATAAGTTTTCTTGCTGAGAACACTTAGAGTGCGTCAGTGAAAGGGGAGAGCAATATGAGAAATAGATTGTGATCCTGTTGCAGGAACTTGTCAGCAAACTTTTTTTGTTTTGTTTTCTTTTGGCTCCCTAATAAATCTTTCCATCCCTCTCCACAAAATACTTAGCACACAGGTTAGTATTTTTATCAGGGTCCTTTTGGGCTACCTGGACTGTTATGACCTGCTAACAACCATCAAAACGCTTAGACTTTTATAGTCCTTGAAGGGCTATTGGCAGCTATCATCAACCTGAAAGGAGGTCGTTATGGGGTGTCAGTCGGTCTCTTCTGCTGTGTCTCAAGTGAAAGAATGAGAGGAAATGGCCTTAAACTGCACCAGGGGTAGTTCAGTCTAGATTTTAGAAAACACTTTTTTCACTGGAAGAGTAGTCAGGCATTGGAATAAGTTGCCCAGAGAGGTGGTGGAGTCATCTGTCTGGAAGAGTTCAAGCGGAATCTGGATGTGGCATTTGGGGATACAGTTTAGGGGTGATTATAATGGTAATGGGTTGATAGTTGGACTAGATAATATCCTGAATGTCTCTTCCAACTTTGATGATTCTCGGATTCTGTGATCTTCAGAAGGCTATTCATTTCATCTTACCCTCAGTAGGCCATCTGGATAAGAAGAGAGTTTAGATGATAGACTGAAATATGTCCCTTGGATGACTAATATTAGGTGGATTACATCCCAGACTTTGTTGGTAACATTCCATAATGATTGCATAATTAAAAAGCATTTGATGCTGTTTCCATACAGCAAATACTCCTTGATCATTTTTTGTTTTGTTTTATGAAGCAACTGAAGGATTGTTTTGACAATATGTTATTGATCTGGAAGAATCACAATCAATAAGTATTATAGCTACTCAGTGACTAGATTATTAGAAAAATAAATTAGGAACTATCCTGCTTGCAAATAACCATTATTTCACATGATGGGTAGAAAAAAAATTGTATACATGTCGTAGCATATTGTTCATTTGCAAACAGAGAGACACCTTTTCTAGTCCTATAAATTTCATTTATTGATCAGAGATCATGATAAAGTGGTTTCTTTTGGAGTGTTCTTTGTCTAAGTCCCCTCTTTTAAATTAAGAACCTATTTTACATTACCACAACCCAACATAAAAGCTATGTGCCTCTATGTGTACAAGCAAGTCACTTCTTTCTCTTCTGTTTTGACATAACTGTTTATTTTCTTACTAAGAAAAAAAAAATCTATTTTTTTCCAGCTGATCTTTGTGTTCAGGTGTAGCAAACATACTGCTTCCTATTGTGGTTTATGCTACAGGCAATTCTGACATTGCATTTGTACATCATGTGCATTTTGAAATAAAGAAGTGACGGCTGAACTCCACATTGAAAGCAGCCTTCTCTGTTGCTTTTGCTCTATAGTTTGTTGGTTTGCTTTGGTTTACTTTGCTTTGTTTCCTCTGGAAGATCTCACAGTCTCTTGTGAAGAATTTGTGTGCTAAGAAGTAAAAAATAAGTATAAATCCTACAGAGGAAAAGTAGTTGGTGCAGAGTAAAATTGTCACATAGCACCAGACTGTAGAGATTCAAGCCTTTGGGTGTTCAATAATAAAAATACACTGGGGCAGCCATAGGATCCCTATAGGGGAACTTGCCTCTCCCAAGCACACCTTGCACTTTGTGTTGATCAAGGAATGAAAAGGTGTGAAAATATAACTGCTCATCCTTAAACAAAATAGAAAGGAGTATTATGGAGAAATATACAGAATTCAGTATACAGAAAGATATGCACAGCTCTGGTCTCCCTTGTAAATAGCAATAATCAAAAGCATCTGGCTGCCTGTGTATGTGAGTTTATCTTACTTGGTAAATGCCAGCTCACAGATAATCACATGCAAACATCTGGCAGAACTGAAAGAAAGTGGATAGAGGCAGGCGGATGAGAATGGCTTTTTAGGAAGTGGAGAAAGTACAAGGACTGGCACTGTGGTACGAAGGAGAGAGATGTTAGAAAAAGGGCTGTAAGGACAAAATAATCCATATGCTGTTATTTTCATGAGACTGCTCTTAATTCAAAACTGTCTAAAAATTCAATACCTACAATTTAAAAGTTTGGAAGCCAAATCAATAAAAATCATTGCTGCCCAGGTCTGTCTCAGATTCTCACTCTATGGCAAGATGAGTTGAAACATATCAGCTGCCTTAGCATACTTATAGGGAAATACCAGGGCAGAGAATTAATCAATAAATGACCCCAGGTTTAAGAGAAAAAGGGTTAAAAGTATTAGGGTAACCAATTCCAAAGCTTACGATAATGCAGCCTTGAAAGGAAAACAGTGCATCTGTGGTGCAAAGAGGGGTTGAAGGCAAAACTGAGGTACAGGGAAACACAGTGTTGTCAGCTGTATGGCTCAAGCCCTTCATCCTGTGTTAAGCACAGGAGAACAGCTCTGACAGCATGTCCATCACTGACCAGTCCTTTAAGTAAGTGGAGCAGATGGATTATATGTGCTGCAATGTGCTTAGAGGAGACCTTTTTATTTACATTCCCTCACAGCTGACCACTGATATCACAAGTCCCACCAACTAAAAAGGATGATATCTCAAAATCTGATCTGGATATGTTGTGTCCCTCCTGTTCTCTCCCCTTTGACATCTGGGAGTAGAAGAGCTTAATAAGACAGCATGCTCTTGACCTTCTTGAGTGAATAAAGCAAACCTTTTGCTTTGAAAGGTGCACTAGACTTTTAGTTCCCCTTTTCAACTTGCTCATGTCTAGCCAGGTGTGTGCATACCACCAGTTCCTGCATCCCTAGTAGCAAAATTGAGAAAAGAGGAATTATTCAATTATTCTGCATCCAGCAACAAATGTTCCTTAGTATATGCTAAGTTCCTTTAATACATGCTCTCCCACTTTTTGTGTTGTTGCTGATGTTATGTTAAGTACTTTCTGGTGACATGGGAGAAATTTTCTTCTCATTTCTGAATAAATATGCATTTATTTTCTCTGAGAATCCAGTGACCTGATAGGCAAGTTCAACTGCACACCTGTTTTAGTTTTTTTTCCTCAGTTAGAAAATTGTTATGTGCCAGTGCCTGGAGAAAGTTTATGAAGCACTAAAATAAATTCATTATTGCCTTCAATATGCATTTGCAAACACCATTTAAAGTAACAAGATGAGCTTGAGGCACTAAGAGAACCACACCATTGCGCTGTCCCAACAATCATCCAAGGTTGAGCCAGAGGAGCAATGCTATCAGGGAGCCTGAGGACAGCATTAACACAGAGAGCAAGCCTGTTGAAGTGGTTAAGTGACACCAAAGAGTGCTCATGGCACCATATCCGAAAAACACAGCTGTATACACACCGCAAAAGGTTTTATCTTTCTTTGGGTGGTTTTCATTGCATGAATGCAGGACTTGCTATTTTTCTCCCCTTATTACCTTAAATTTTAATGTGTTTGTGGCACTAACGTATGTTGCAAAATATGTAATATGGCTCATCTAATAGTTGCCTTAGTGATGATTGATGATTTTTGAATCTTTAACATCAGAAATTTAACAATAAATTAGTTCTTGTTTTTACATTTAAAAGGTAAGACCTTGTTCCACAATATTTTGCTTGAAAATAATTGAATGTTTGGCCCTTTCAGTGAAATCAATGCCACACTGTAATTTATTTTTTTTTAAGTTTGCTTACTATATCATTCTTTTTGAATTAAAGTGAGTGTAGCACTCAGAAAAATGTTCAATGTTTCTAATCTGCAGAATAATGCAGGTAGGATGTGCTCTCCAGCCTACACATTTCCTCTACTGGTTTTTATGAAAGTACAGATTCCAGAGACCAGGGAAGTAATTAATTCCCTGTACTGATCCAGTCATTTAAAACAATAGGAATAATCTTTTCTAATGTCTAAGTACTACAGACACCATCAACAGTGAGTCTGTATGCGAGAGTGAACAATGTGTCAGATGCTCTACAAGTCGCTAAATAAAGACACATCCAAAAGTGTATTGAATAAATCTAGTTTTATAAATTAAATACCCTGCCAGAAGAGTTAAACCAAGTTGCCTTTTGTCTGATGAGATGGCTACCTTGGGAATACTGTGAAAATATCTTTAAGGTTCCCTGAAAAGCAGATCTTGCCAATTGAACTCATGGGTTACAGTTCTGCAATATTTATTTCTAGCAGCAGAACTCAGTCTATAAACAAGCACTACACCTCATGTCATTTGTTATGTTTTCTGTATTTTACTGTTATTAGAACTAACAGCCAAATCAGTCCTACTTCTTGTATTTACAAAATAGCCTGATAGAGAGTCAATACAACACTTTTCTGTGAGGAATAAGGACAAACTGTGCAAAGCAGGCGTCTGCCAGCCCCTTTTCTCTTTTTGATCATTACTCATTTCTTTAATGTTGTTTTCAGCTAAAAAAGCACCACATGACCTTTGAGAAATGTCAGGAAAACATTATTTTCTCTGTGCCGCTCCAGTTTGTGGACGTCAGGTACGTCCTTACTCCAAACCCTGCTCAGAAAAGCGGCTCTGAGACAGGTCGTGCTAAAATTCTTCTTACTGTGCTCTCAGGGATGCCATGCACCCCTCCTGACCTTCTCTGACTGCTAAATGTGGCTGTGGGAGTTTCACTAATGAACAGCATTGCACCATCTGTTTGGCTCCCACTGTTGGACCTCCTTAGGGTGAGGGAGGAGCAGCAAGCAAATGCCAGTCCAATACCTCAGTCTGACTCACAAAGCAATACAGCTGCCACTTCTGTGTTCTCTGCCCTTTTTTTTTTAATTTCCAGAGTGACTCAGATGCATTCTCTTTCAGAAATAATCTAAAAGGGTAAAAAATTTAAATGCATATAATAGAAATAAATTCATCACTATATATGTGATAGAAATAAAGGAAAATTCAAACAATTAAAAATCATAATATTTTTGCTTGCTTTACTATGTTTGCAGTGTCTGTGACTTTAGAATATGAATTTCAACCTGAATAAAAAGTTATATGTCAATAGTTACTGAAGTACAGGTTTCAGGTTTTTATGAGCCCACAAGTTTTGACATCTAAATCTTAAAAAAAAAAATCTTGGGCATAAATTGTGTATAGTGTTTTTACATTGCACTCATTCACTAAAAGAAAAAATAAATAAAGAAAAAAAGGGAAAAGATTCCTTTGATTGCACTTCCTTTTAAAGTCCTTCAGACAAATACTCTCTTTTTTCTTCTCTGTATAGTTTTTAGTACCTTTTTACACAACTGTAATATGGATTTTACACTTTAGGATAGAAGGAAGGGTAATGATTTACTATGATATGTAGACTAATATACTCAGCTTTTATCTGTACTATATAAGGTATTGCCATTCTGTAACTATTTTATTTGGTCCTTAAGAAAGTGAAGGAAAATGCTTCTTTTCTTGTTCTTCCAAAGGGAATAAGTCTAGCAGAGGAGTGGGCTTGATGCCCTTTCTAGTGAACAGTGGTGTGTTGCTGCACTCCCAGCGGAGCAGCATGGAGGACATCTCCACTCATAATAGGTCATAGCATCACAGAATCATAGAATGGTTGAGGTTAGAAGGAACCCTAAAGATCATCTCACTCCAACACCCTTCCATGGGCTGGGACACCTTCCGCTAGACCAAGCTGCTCCAAGCTCCATCCAACTTGACCTTGAACACTTCAAGGGATGGGCATCCACACTTACCTTGGGCAACTTGTTCCAGCGTGTCAGTATGATCACATCACTCAGATGTGATTGATATAGGACGCAAATTACTTTAGCCACACCTTGGGTAGCTACAGCAAATTTTCAGACTTGGGTCAGGGCACTCTTGTTTTGAAACGCCTGCCTCTCCTACACAGTTTCCTTGTTTACTGTCAGCAATGCCTGTGTTGGCTTCATGCTGTATTTACACAAAATGGCACCAGGCTTACGTTACTGAAGACCCATGTTGATGCCAGCCCTGAAGTCACAATGGGTGAAGTTCCCTCTCTTCTCCACTGAGCAGGGCATGTCCTGGGTCAGTCCTCTGCTGACATCCAGGTCCTTCATCTAGCTGCCCCTCTCTTGACTTTGCCCCTGGAACACTGCACACTGTCCTGTTTCAGGGTGTAGAGTTACACCTGTTGTGTAACTGTCAGTGTAAATACTCTTCCCAGAGCCTCTGAGAAAGAAAGAGCTGAGTTTGGGCCCCTCTCAAAGCAGCATGACTCCTCCTGCAGAGCAGCATGGTGAAAAGACACATGAGGAAGAGAGGGCAGAAATGAAAGTCTTTCTCATCCCAGCCTCTTCATGTCCCTTCTGGTCACAGGTGTACAAAAGCAAAACAGCAGATATGCGGAGAGGTTTTCCCTGCCCTTGGGGAAAAGTAGGAAGTTAACAGTAATGAGGAAGCAACTTTTTGCCTTTCTAGTCAGACCAGAGTCTGAACTGGATTAGGTGGTATAGGAATATGTTTTTCTTTGCTTTCTGCAGGTGTGTAGAGATAGTTTAAAATCAGCAGAGCCATGGCTCCAGTAAAAGAAAATACAAAATGGAAAAACCCCACAGTACTAAAACCAAATAAAAATAATGTTATTGTTTTGCCAGGTACCGTCAGAGACATAAAAGAAATGATAATTATTTATGTATTCATTACTTTCTGATGCTGTGTTTGCTACCTGCTCTGCATTTTGCAGCTCTTTGTGGGGTTGAGAGTTGTGTAATGGAGTGGGAGCAGATGCTATGCTTTCCTTTGTGAGCACCTATGCCAGTGACAGGATTTGAGCATATCAGGCAGATATTTTATTCACTAAGGCTAAGAAGCCATTTTCTGTAAAGTTGAATATCGAATGATAGGAGAGATATCTTGTGTTACTTTTATACTTTTTTGGGGGTGGTTGCAGAAAAGCGATCAATTATATTTGGCATGTAAGATATGAGAACAGCTGTGTTTTGATAATAGTGCAGAGAAAGAGATGACCTTATTAAACTGTATCACCCCAAATCTCCCAAAGTAAGAAGCACAGTTACATTAGAACACTCCAGAAACTTAGTGGGTTCTCTTGGATTTTTATTTAGTCGTGTCCTGTCCAACTATTAAAACCCTGCCCTAATGGACATGACATTGCATGAAATACTTCAAAGCCAAAGCCTAAACTTTAGGTGCTATCATAATATTCTTTATTTGGGAAAACAATAAAGGTAAAACACCATTTGCAGGCTGCCACATGAAAATTCCTGCACTCATGTCTCTGGGCTTGATTCAAGATCCATGAAAAACCTGCTAGGCCTTGCGTGAAGAGGCTTGTTGATAGGAAGGAACAAAGCAAGAGGAATAGATAAAATAAAAAAAAATAAAAAAAATAAATAAAAAAAAAGGAATTACTTACTGCTGTTAGACCAAGTTTACATTTCATATAAAAAGGTAAAAATTTTTCATTTGTGGCTGATACTTACACTGGATTTTTTTATTATAAGTCCTTGAATTAATTAAAAACTGTACAATATTTTCTGGATTTATAGATTTCCCAGGGGAAAAAAAAAAGTATGTGGTTTTTACACCTCCTGCCCATAAGACAGGTTATATAATCAATTCCCCTGTCATGGGTATTTGTCTATCTACAGGGAAAAAACATGGTGATACAATCAGCAATTTGAAATAGCTGTCATTTAAGTAGAAGTATGGTTCGCCAAGGGCAAATCATGCTTGAGAAACCTGATCACCTTCTACTGCAAAGTAATGTGCTTGGTTGATGTACGATGAGCAGTGGACATTGTCTACCTAGATTTCTCAAAAGCTTTCAATATGATTTCCAACAGTTTCCTCCTGGAGAAATTGGTATGTTATGGTCTAGGTAAGTGGTCTGTGTGGTGGATGGCTGTGTGGGGGAACAGGCTGACAAGTTCAGATGGAGAGTGGAGGTAAATCCATTTCAAGCTGGCATCCTGTGACACGTGGAGATCCTCAGGGATCAATATTGGGCTCAATGTTCAAAATTGGGCTCAATTGCTGCCTTCATAAATTATGTGGAAGATGGAATCACGTGTACTCTGATGAATTTGCTAGAGACACCAAACTTAGTGGGAAACTGAAGACTTTGGAAGAGAGAGCCCCCCTCCAGGAAAACATGGACAGGACAGAAGAATGGGCTAAGAAGAACCTTATGAAGTTCAACAATATCTTTCACCCAGAAAAACATAATCCAGGAGTATAGCACAGGCTGGGGTCTACCCAGCAGGACAGTACCTCTGTGAAAAGGCAGGTGGGGGTCCTTGTGGACTACAAGCTCAGTATGAGTGAATAGTGTGCTTCTGCAGCAAAGAAAGCCAACAAGATGCTGGTTTATATCAACAAGGGCATCATCATCATCAGAGATCACTAGATCACTAAGCCACTCTACTCAGCACTTCTCAGACTACAGCTGGAATACTGTGTTCAATCCGGAGAAAGGTCACAGAGATGATCAAAGAACTGAGAATGCTCTTTGGAACGGCTGAGAGCTGGGTTTGCTCAGTCTTGAGAAAAGAAGACTGGACCTTATCGCCATGTTCCAGTGCTTAAAGGTCGCTACAATGAAGATGCACATGCCCCTTTTACAAGGTGACAAGATTACAAAGATGACAGGTGTCCTAGTTACAGTGGCTGGGACCAGTTTATCACTGTGGGGGTGTAATCAAAACTGTGTATTCTACACCCTCTGTGTCATTTCTCATGAACTGTTAATACTGTATTAACAGGACACACCTGACACCTCAGGCTACAAGCTGGGTGTTAAAGAACTCTGCAAGACATGGAAATGCTTCTGTCTTCACACCAATGACTCAGCTGTGATAACTCCCATCCAAGGAGTCATTAGCACCTCCATACCCAGCCTGAGGGGTCATGTCTGCTAATGGGCCATCAGAGACTGGCACAATAGCCAGATGAAATGACCTAGACCATCAAAGATTCCAAAAATATCTCATGACTCACTGAGTTAAATCACCCCCTGTGAAACTCCCCACCCTTGGGCAAGATACTGGACATTCCCTGCTGAACCTGAGTGTATATAATCCTTGGGGTTTGAGACTTCTGGTAACACTCATACGATCAGAGGAGAACCAAAACCTCAATGGGATGGTGACTGCCACTCTCAACAAGACTGTGACCATCATCCTCACCAACAGGTTTTCCTTTCCTTATATTTTGCACTCAGGGGGACTGCTTGGTGCTCAGCACAGGGGCTAATGAATACCATTCTGTTCATGTCCCAGGGTGTCAGGTTATATATCTGTTCTTTTGTGGGTTAATACCATTTTTTCTCTGTATCCTTGTATTTATTGTAATCTTTTGGGGATATTCTGGCTGGATACAAGAGGAAAGTTTTTCATAATGAGAACCATCAGCCATTAGAATAATTTCCCAGGAAAGTGGTAGATTCCCCACTGTCTGACAATTTTAAATTCAACTGTACAAGATGCCGGACTGCCTTGTCTAGACCTTGCTTTTACCAAGACTGGTTAGACAAGATGATCCTTGAGATCCCATTACAGCTTGGTATTCTATGATTCTGGGATGAAAATCCATTTTATTGATGATAGATGCCTAGTGTCTTACTGTTGCATTAACAGCAGCCTTAAATTTTGCTGTTGCTGTTGCTTGCATTAAAAGAAGAATCAGAAACAGGTGTGAAAAAAACAGATCACAGGACGCAGGATGCCCTTCTCCCCTCTGCATACCTCCTACCTGCCTGCCTTTTGCTTCTCTGGGACATGAATCTATGGCCTCAGACAGAAGAAAGCAGTCCATCTTCCTTCCTATGACACCAAAAGGACCCGATTATATAGCACCTTCTTAAGAAGCTATGGTAAAATCCTGTTTATGGTTTCCAGCTATGATAAAAAATCAATCCTTCAAGAACTTTGGCCCAGCAGTGGGGGCTGAGCAGCACCCAGGATCCTACAGGGGCTTTCTCACTGGGGTGGGATTTACTGTGTTAGCAGTCACTCAGCAGCAAGTTCTTTAAATACCACATTTCACTCAGGCATAGTTCCTGAACAAGTGGTCATATAGCATTGAGAGGAGATACAAAGTTATGTAAATGGATATATCAGAAAACAAAATGTACTAAATTCTTCTAGCTGAGTACAGACTTTTTTTTTAAATTGTTTTTATATGATAAATAAGATACAGAGCCAAAATTTATATTAAATCTTTGTAAGTTGTGGAGTCTTGTTTAAATAAATGGATTTAGGCAGATAATTCTTTTAATAGTATTGATAGTTATCTGCATAAATCACAGCCTTTTTAACAGGAAAATATGTTTTTACATTCAAAAAGAACCTGGACATCAAATAATGTAGTACTGTAGTCCTTGCTTTCAGTAGGAAGATGAGGATTGTGTTCTGTATGTATTTATGATATACATTAACAAATAATGCAAAAATATATTTTAAGGAATTTTTTAATAGAGTGAAAAATAAGGTGTTTAGTTGTTTTTTGGAAAGATAGAGCAAATCTGGCCTATGAGGTCTCATTTATTTTCTGTCCCAATCATCTGTAACACCTGGGAAATTAAAAATCTTTTTTACTTAATTCATTTTTATCAAACATTAATAAGTTTCTGTAGAAGAGGTATTTAAAAAATTCCAAGATATATTTCTTAAGGCACCCAACAGCTTAAATAGCTGTGTGGGTTTGGGTAATTGCTGATGGGTAGTCACAGTTCTAGAACTCTGGCCAAATGGTCAGTAGAGAGTAGGATCAAATGCTAATATTTGGTTAAGTTTCTCTAGAAGTTTTTCTTTAGATTAGGTCAGAATCCTACTCAATTAAACCTGGAAGAGGGGTGTGTTTTCAGAAAACTGACAGTGGGAGAGGTGGAGCAGAAGAAGGAACATTCATTATTTTGACCAAATATCCTACCAAAAAAAAGGGCTTTGCAATTGACAATTGGTGGACCTGAACTCAAAACTAGAAGGATCACCTAGGCCTTCATCAGCCTTATTGCAACTCTTGTAATTTAGACAATGTTTGTACTTCCAAAAAAGAAAGGATTAATGTGTCCATAGCAATGTATCAATACTGCGAGCAGGTACGTCTCTCCTGCAGCGTCATTTGGCTAGATGACCCACACTGAGTGCTGTGATGCTGCAGCTCAATGGTTAACCAAGCTGAGACCTGCTCAAATCTATGCATGCATTGCAGTTGCATCTTTGATGTAGCTTTGGAGGGCTTAGAAGTCCACCTAATAGCACTGCATCCAGTAGCAAATCTCCACCCAGCCTATTTTTGTCCTGCTGTTCCATGCTTGTTTCCTGCACTGATTGCATTTTGCCTTTTAGACTGAAACAGTAAAATCATTGTGTTTGATCATCAGTTGCTGTGGGAAAGTCCAGAGGTGCACTCCTCAGCATGATATATTTTTCAGTGGTGGATGTCAGATCTGTAGTGGACAGAAGAGCAGGAAGCAGAAGCAGCAGGTCCATCCACTGAAGTGCCGAGCACTGGCTAAAGCTCTTAGAGTGAGGTGGAGCCCAGTGCCCCAGGTAATGCCACATAGATTCTCACTCCTCAGAGGTACCTGCTTGGGTGGGCATTAACACCTCTTTTGCTGTGTAGTTTTTTTGCCTGGAGAAAAACTATCTCCTACTTTCCAATTGCCTAGATAAGGTCTCTTCAGTACTCCTATGCATATTTGGCTAGATATTTTCACCAGTGTTTCAAGGGAGTTTTGAGTGCTATTTCTGCTACATTTGTTAATTGAATATCTTGTGTTTTGTCTTCAAATAATGTTTATTACATTCAGTATGACCAGAACAATTGTGTTGCTTTCTATCATATGTTAATTTGGAGATAGTAACCAACAGTGCAAATTACTCTTTTCTGAGGAAACGTACTGGGTTACACAAAAATTCTGTTATCCACCTTTTCTATTCTCCAAATATGCCTTTTTGCCTTTTTCTGTGTTTTGCCTTCTTAAAAGAGAGTGAACTGCTAGTGATTAATGACTCAAACATTCAATTAGCAGTGACCACCCTGGTGCTGTAAGAGACTGGACCGTTGGTGCTCATGATGCAATCAGGAGAGTGCTTTGCTAATAATGTGCAGCAGCTGCCCAGACCAGGCACTGAAGGGGTGCACATCTGACACCTCAGGCTGCTAGCTGGGTGTTAAACAGGATAAGGAAAGAGGCAAACTCTGCAAGGTGGGGAAGTGTTTATTTTTCCTTACACAAATGACTCAGCTGTGATAACTCCCCAGAACATGCACACCTTGCCTGAAGGTATTCATCTCTTGTTCATGAGCCATAATGGGCCATAAGGGACTGAGCTACGCTGACCTGACAGACAGCTGCAACATCTTAGACTCTCAAAGTATCCTGTGATTTACAATGTTACATCATCCAGTGTAGAACTCCCTGCCCCAGGGGACATCTAGAGGCACTCCCACTTGAACCTGAGCATATATAGCTCTGAGTTTCAGGGCTTCCCTCACCACCCCGGGGGCTTTCACCTTGCCAGATCCAGACTGTGATACCACTTTAACCAATGAATGTTGAAATTGCAACAACCAAGTCTTGTCACTGGATCAAATGGGTGTCTCTTAGGTCCTTCCACTCACCTGAGGGGTCTGCAGCCCTGTTCCAATTGCCTGTACCATCACCACAGCCTCACAAGTGCCACACAAGTGTCTGGCGGTGTTAAATCCTGGCTATCTGCCATTTCCTTCCAGCACTGACTCTCCAACCATTCCTGTCAGATTTTCAAGGTGTGGAGGAGGTGAACCATGCAGAAGGGTCACCATCTTGTCTCTGTCCTGTGGCCACATGTATTTTTTACAGGTGGAGGAGGCAGGTTGCTATCTCAGTTTGGTCTGGTGGACAGGGCTTGATAAGTTTCTCCTCATCAGTTGATTTAACCCAGTTTTACTGCTATTGTTATCAGCTTTCTTCTTGGTAAAAAGTTATTTTTTCACTTACATAAGGGCATATTTGGTCCCTCTCTTGGTATTGGAGAAAGCAGGGGAGGAATTGAGCCAAAAAAGAAGAAACTAAAGAGGGGAAAACATTACATTCTTTATGTTCGTCTCTTACAGCTGACAGAAAAGATATTTAAAAATTATTCTTTGAAGAGGGTTGTCTATTTCTGACTATTTTCTCACAAATCTGTGCCACTGCTTTGTGTTTTGATATATGTTCCTTCTCTTAAATAGTTTGGCTCAGTCCTAAGTAATCAACGCATCTGTTTCTGTATTCTTCCTACTTACATACAGTACGCAATCATTAATGAAGTCTGTGGCTGGTATTTTACACTCTTCCACATCAAAAAGTAATGAGAAACTATTTTATAGCTAGACATATCTTCTGACTGCTTACTTTATAAAAATACAATTTTCAAAAAAGCTGACAAAATCAAAGGTACTGAAACTAGGATTTAGATTCATATTTTTTTTCAATAGGATTATTTTTGGATGGTCATTTGTTTCTAAGGAATTTTTTTTAATAATATGAAGTATTTAAACAGAAGAGAAATGCCAAAACCACAAATATCCATATCTGAAATAACAAAGGTCTTTCATGACTACCTGTAAAATGCCTGTTTTATTTCACACTAGGGAGATTGTTCTGAAGAAATGATGTGCCATCTCCGGTAAGACTATTCTCTAGAACCATAGCTGGAAAAAAAAAGAGCATTCTGAATTCCAGGTGTTGGATTTCCAGGGGTTCAATCATGATGGGAATGATTTATTGGTTTCAGAATGGATGGAATTCACTTCTTCTGGCAGCCTGTAAACAAAAGTCACTCACTGCATTCAGATCTACCTTAAGTCCCAAGTATAGATTCTTACTAATATCCTAAGTAACATGCAGGGAGAAATTTTGTTTCATTTATATGTAATTGCTTGTCTTCCCAAATCTTCAGGGAAGACTTTCAGAAAGGTTAAATATCAGACACAAGCTTCAGAAAAAGAAAACAAACATGGTACCCTACCTCCCAAGAAGATGACTTTCAGAATAACAGTTCAGCATGAACTGTACCCACTGCTGAGCAAACACATGCCAAAGCCTCACTTTTTGAATTCAGAATCACTTTGGGATTGTTTGTTTGTTTTTTTCAATTGTTTTGGACTCCAAAATTACAGCAGGATGCATGACAACCAATCCCAACCAAGTATTTGTATCAAATTTCACATCAGGGCTTTATCTTTTGTTGCAATAAAGGGAATAATTTCTGAAGCACTTTCATATATGCTGCTGTACCTGCTCTGAAAATTAGATGGTTCTTATGAAATTTCACACAAAAATTATACATAATTATCTCCCCTCTACTAGGAAATGTACTAGGCTGAATAGTTGTAAATGCTATTTTAAAATATATAAATGGAGGGGGACAGATTTACATTTATATAATGTTTCAAGCAACCTTAAAGGTGCAGTTTACACAGTAAGGGTATAAAATGTTATCTCATTAAATATGCACAATGTTTTTCATTGCATAAAGAATGTGGATTGTACTTTAGATTTCCAAGTAAATTAAACCTGCTTTCAGAAAGCACAGTGTAGCAGGATATGGTGGGCTCTGTGGAAACCAATTTAAACAATTTGTGCTGCTGCATATGAGTTGTGTGAACTGAATTTCTGATAAATTCTCAGTGACAAGCTTAGGATCCTCTTGCAAGAGTATAAAGAATCCGTATCTCTTTTTCTGATCAGAGTTTTAGGACAGTTCTTTTACCCTCCATGACAAGGAGTTGAAAGAGTTGTGGTGGGAGATCCTACACAGAAGGCACAAAAAAAATTGTAGTGCAATGAGAGACAGCCTCTAGGACTTAGCAGCAACTGTCTATGTCTTGTCAAGCATACTTTAGTGACTGATAGATAACGTGTGTAGCTTGCAGACCAGCCCACTCATGCCTAGTCTTCTCTACAAATATAGTCAGTGACCCCATGGTATCCTTCGTTCTCGTTTCAGTTCAGAGCCACATATGTTTCTTTCAGGCCTTTGAAGGCTGCATAAGGAGATAGATTTTACATTAACTCATTCCAGTCAATCTACCTCTTTGTAAGGCTTTCCCTAATCTCTGTGCAATAAAACAGAGGAGGAAAACCCCTGCTTATACAGTGCCTTGTGGGCTTTTTTTTCATAAGGTGAAAGTGAAGTACAGTACAAATGAATTTTTTTAACAACTTCCCACTCTTTTCCAGTGCTCTAATGAACAGCCAGGGACACATATTCACATATAACTTCTGACGGGGTGCTTCTCACTGTGCTTTAAAAAGGTATTCTAAGAACTTTCCAAACATTGATTCATCATCCAGTTGAGAATTCTGAGAATTCATGTGTTGGGAAAAATACTTAAAATAAAGATGAGGGAATGGAGTAGCTGCCTAGCTTTAATTGAAAAGCATTTCAAATAAATGTATGTGTAACATAAATGAAAACTGAACAATTTTGAAGATAACCAAATCTCTGAGGCAAGATAATTTTATAGAACAAGTATAATTCCATACTAATGATGCATTTATATCTTTAGGTTAGAGGGTTCTAAAGCCCTTTACAGACTGCATGCACTGTCTTTGCTGTATTCATAAAAATAGGCAAAAAGTTCTAGACAGTACTCTTAAAAATTAAATGACTCAGCAAATACATTTTATGATTCTTTCTCAAAAAGGCTCTGGGAGGCTTTTTATTGCCATCATATCCTCCCAGTCAACATATTATTAAATTTCTGCCACTACTGAAGAAATTGGATTCTGTTTGTACAACACCCAAACATATTTTCAGCCCTCTTATCTCTGGACAACAATCACAGCAAGTCCAATTTCCAGTCATAAAGTCTGTTTTTTCCAAAAGTGGCATCCATCTCCCAAAAGACTTCCATCAGGCACTTCTGCAAGCATCTTTCAAGTTTCCTCTGGATGAATCTGTCATGCAATTAGGTTACTGATGGGCTGCCGTGACAAATAGGTTGCCGTTTGCCTTTTGATGTACTTTTGATTTTGATGCTTTAAGTATTTCCCTCTTCTAAATTCTGTCTTCTGGGAGCTGTACCCAGTCTATTTCATTTTTTGAATAAAACACATGCAGCAGCATCTTTTCTTCGTGAATTCAAAGAGCACATTATAATGTGTCATATTTTTCCCAGAAGTGAATTTTATTTTGAGCAATACTGTATTGTAAAACAGACTAAAGGGTGTGTTTACTCACTGGTTTTGTCTGACCTGAGAAATATTTCAGTTGGTAAAATGGAATCATAGACTGGCATGGTCAGGAAGGGACATTAAAGGTCCTCTTGTTCCAGCCCCCCTGCCATGGACAGGGACACCTTTCAGTAGACCAGGTTGCTCAGAGCCCCATCCAACCTGGCTTTAAATACTGTCAGGCATTGGGCATCCACAGCTTTTCTGGGCAATCTGTGACAGTACCTCAGCAGCCTCACACTAAAGAATTTCTTCTAATTCTTCCAAAATATGTGAATAATAATGTTTTCTGTGCAGCCTTCATTTGACTCTTTTGCCTCTGGCTTACAATAGCGTCTTTAATTATATTATGATTTACTGTTTTTCCTGAAGATCTCTACATCGCTTATTGCACAATGGAGTGGATCTGCAGATAAATCATATCTAAGCAATGAAAAGACTGTTCTCTGAAGGACTTGCTTTGCTGAGGTTGGAATAGTAAGGCAGGAACTTGAAAGAGAGAGAAAAACTAAAACAGCTATTGCTGCTCTGGAGGAATAGGTTTTACTCCTGTCTGTCCTGCCTGAGTTTCTGAGGGATGTTACTGTCCACTTTCAAACGTAACTCTTGTCTAGTAACTATTTTTTCATGTTCTTTTCTTTTTTTGACATTAAGTTTGCCCCAAGATAATTTTTTTAGAGAAAAACAAATAGTCAAAACTGATCTTTTTATTATTTAAGAAATCCTATGTTTAAATCCAGCAGCTATTTCTGACTGCCTTAAACTGTGTTGGAAGAGTATTAACTGAGCAAATCATGATGGCCATTAAATTGAGTTATAGGACTGCTTTAAGGTATAAGGCCAATGCCAAACAATTTTGGAATACTCTCCCTATTTCTCATTGATACAATTTTTCAATTTACTCGTGTCTTATTTTTGCCAGGATTTCCCTACACAAGTATGGAATATTTCAGGTAAAAGACACTTAATTCATTGTAAAAAATATTTATTTAATTTCTAATCAGCACAAGCTTTTATAAAAATAACTTCAAAAACCTTTGCATTATTGTTTTTCATTACTGTGTTTAATGAAGAAATTGTGAATGCAGATTTTAATGACATAAGAGTGAGGATATTGGTTTTGAATTTGACAACACATCTAGAGATAAAGAAATAAAACAGCTCCTTAAAAGAAATGCAGGTGGTTAGGCAACTTCTTAGCTCTTCTGCATGTGAGCAATGACTACTTCTATGTTTAATTTATGCAAATGCATAACACAATTCAGAATCTGTCCCTAAACCAGGCAACTGATCTGCAAATAAATTTGAGTTAGGTACAGAAGAATATTGTTCTCTGAGGGCTCCAATTCTATTTTTACTGTATTCTTTTCTCTTAGTTGTCTACTGTCCTTGTAACATAAACCCCAAATTTCCTTGGTATTGAGCTGCAATTACTTCCACTTACTTTTTTTCTTTTTTATT